>WARS01000071.1:1785046-2312546 GCA_008933995.1 Datnioides undecimradiatus | reverse complement strand
AGTAGATTCATGCTCCCCAGCGGAAGAACTCCTGTGTTTAACTGATGCACCTGCAGCAGCTCGACCTGCAGACGCCACCTGCAGGCAATGAAAGCATCGGCGTTTGCAACACGTGCCGCCTGCAGGCAACCTGCAGCTGCTGCAGCTGCTGCGTGTTTGAGGTTTAATATTTGACTTTACAGAAGCCTAAAATGTACGGGGTTTTGTTAAGCGTGGCATATTTTTTGCTGAACGCTGTGGAGAGTACAGAGTTCACTCTCCAACGAGTGTCACTGAGGGCACGGGACACGTTAGGAGGGGATCCTCATCGGACAGTAAAAGGTCGTTTTATTGGTTTATTCCCCTGTGGTTCACGTCCACCGGCTGAACGCTGCTCTGTTGAACGTCCTGCTGCTCTGATCTGATGGACGTCTGCATGTCAGAGTTTACTTTTTTCTTTATATAAAAGCAAATTTAGCGGCGCAGCTGAACTGTTCACCACCTTTAAACCTAGAAAAAACCACAAGCAGGTGAAAAGTTTGAGTTTTGTTGTCGTAGTAACGGCAAAGTGAGGTCAGATTGCAGCTTTAACAGCCGCATGGTGGAGTCCGTGAGGTTCGGAGAAGGTGTTTTAACGTCAGGACACACAAGGCTCCCGAATATGCGACCACACACGAGGCGCAACAATAAGGATTGCGCGAATGCTCGAGCCAAGTACGGATCCAGACAGAAATCTGAAAATGAACTTAATTAAATCGCTTTTTGCAGAGGTGGTGATGGAAGCAGCTAAGCAGCGAGCCATCCTGCTTCCTGCTCGCCTCAGTCGAGGGGTGGACATGCGCAGTGAAGAGCGAACAATTGCGCAATCACGTTTCCGGTTACGTGTTTCATCCTGGCAACTGTGGTTTCTTTTGGTGGTGCCAGAGGATGCAGGCGTCAAAGAGCAGGTGACTGTTGAGTAACAACACTCCAACTTTAGAAAACACCCGGATCTCAAGTCGGTAACCCGCCAATCAAACAGACGTCCATTCATGACGACCCCGGATAAAGATCTTTACTTTGGCTCGAGCCGGTTAATCATTTGTCGCTGGCACATTTCCAACAAATCTGACTTACGCAACACGACTTCTGCAGAACGAGGGAAACGGGCGACTTCCTCCACAACATAACATCGTCCCCTGCTCCTCCGGGCAATATTACCTGACTTTAATTACCTGGTAGTGACTGATCCAACCTGCCTGACACATCCTCTCACGCTTTGTCACTGATTTTACAGCAGCTGGGAAAAAAAGCCCTCAGGTGAAGAAACACCTGCACATCACTGTGAAAAATGCAAATAATGAGGTGATGAGCAGCTAATCTGTGATTTCTTTGGGTTAATCGAGACTTTGCGATGTCCTACCAACACTGGAGAACCTATAAAAGATATCAGATTAAAATAAAACCCAGAAAATGGGCAAATGTTCGCACCCACGATGCTTAAATATGACGATGAGTCTACATCAGCATATCCACAGTGCAAAACCCTGTTTGGGGTTTCTCCATTCTGTACAAATGCTAATTAGCCAACGTCTAATTTCCAGCACTAGATGAGTGGGAGTAAATAGCGCAAGTCATTAAATCTTCAGTTGCACAGCCATCTTTCATTTCCCTTCAGTTATTAGTAAATGTGGTCAAGTTAAAGGTGCAATGGAAAATGTCTTTTTGAGCCTTTTGGCTCAGGTACAGGGTCATATTTCACATATATTTAACAGTAAAAACACCAAAAAACTCCTTTATGTGCAATCTGAAATCGAAATCTGATTGGATGTGTGCTCATGTGAGCTTAAACCAACTAATTTCAACCAATAATACTGTGAAATCAACTTCCAGCGACTTCTAGCTAGTTAGCTAATCAGCCCTGTGTAGCTATTAGCAAGCTAACAGCAGCAGCACCTCAAACCCTGTTAAGCTGGCGAACACCTGAACCTTGAGGCCATCATCCCACTGTTAATCGCCCACTTTTCAACCGTCCAATCGAATTCCTCCAATCGTTACGACCACGTCCTGTTTTACTGTGAACTACGTCGCAATACAGAAGCTGCACATGCTCCACCTGGACTCGGCGGACCAGTGATCCAGTTTCTGACCAGCGTGTTGCTGGTTTTAAGGTTTTGTGAGGTCGGCGTGGGTAAATCTAAACATCTGCACGTGTGTTTTCTGGATTTTTTGCAGATTTAAATTCGCTTTTTGTGATTTTTTCATGTTTTTTTTGGTGTTTTTCTGAAAAATCAGTGCAGGTGGATTTCAGCAAGTCTCACCTCAGATCTGGTGCAAGAAGAAGGAAAAAGGTTTTATGGAGGTGAGGAGCTTCTCCAAACTCCTGTCCTGACACGCAAAACACTGCCAAAGCTTCACTAACGCGCTGTTTAACACACACACACACACACACACACACACACACACACAACACTGTATTCCCCTCTCCTCTCGCTCTTGATCTGTCTCTCTTCATTTACTCTTTTTTTGGAAATGTCACACACACTCCTTCACTTTCACACTGAAACTCTCTCTTACACACTCACACACACACACACACACACACACACACAGGGGAGTAAGTGGGTCTATAAATCCAGCCTAACAGCGTTCTGCGGTGACAGATTCAAGGTTTTTCACCAGGACAAACCACACCGGCTCCCAAATCCATCTCCTCTCCTTATATGGACACACACACACACACATGCACACGCACAGACTAGATACACACGATTGAATTACATTCACAAGTGTATTCGATTTTACAAGACACAGACACATGCACACCATTGCAGAAACATGCACACGTTACACAAGTTAACTTAAATTCACACCACAACCACACACACACACACACACACACACACACACGTGCGACCACACAAGCTGCAACAAGCCCATTGATCTTCCTAAACCAAACCAGAGGTCGCTGACGGTTTCAAACCAAAGTGAGGACAGACAAACGCACAAAGACGCAACCTGTGACACAGCGACCGGCGGAGGTGTCGACTGATCGGTCGGTGTGCTGTCCGGAGTTATTCCACATGTGGCGCTGAGAGCCCGTCCGCCAAAGACAAATCAAAGCAAACCTCCGACTCAAGCGCGTCACAGGCGTGATCCCTGCAGCCGGTAACGGGTACAGCCTCACTTCCTGTTTCTACACCTGAGCGCTCACCTGCTCACTCTCTGTCAGCGCCGACAACACATTTACATGTCAGTTCCAGCAGGACACAGATGACTGCAGCTTCACATTAAAGCACTTTTGTTGGCGGGCACTGATCTTAGAAGAGATATTGGCAGAGTACCAGAGATAGTGAGTAAACCAGGCAAATGATCAGTTAGTCAGCTCGTTCGCACAAGATTAGACGCTTTCCTGTGCGTTAAGTGATAGTAAACACTCTCAGACTGGCTGGCTGCTCAACACGAGCGATGTGACGATATCACTTTGGTTCAATTATAGACAAATCACCTGCAGATGAATCGATTCTGGCATTAGCAAAGCCGCAAATCAGCTGCTGAGCCTCAGATGTCGGAGCATCCTTGAATGCACCGAATGAACGCTCACTTTCAAACCCCACTGGAATAAACACTTTTGCCGATACCACTATCGTTTACCCGTAGAAGTCGCTGCCTTGTGTGGATCCAAATGACAGACAAACAGGAAACTGAAGCCAGCGCCTACTCGGAAAGGAAAGAGGGGAATCCTCGTAACTATGTAAGTTATTTGTTGTTCGCGATCCAAAGCGTGCACCCAAAAAATCCCCAACAAGTCCAGTTTTCAGGAACCGAGAGAACGGCCTCGTTTAAAGCTTGATGACGGTGCAATTTCAAGTTTATCTCAAGAGGGTGTTGAAAGAGTTTCATCAGAGGGACGGCTGAGAATTTCCTCCGGCAGCCGCAGAGGACTTATTAAATCACATAAATTTGAGTGATGAAGACTTTGGCATACAGTCCTCCCAAATGCACGGGCAGCTAGAGAGGGAATCAAACCACCAACAACCCCCGGTACTGCCTTGCTCTAACTGTCCGACAACTTTTAAGGGTGTGTGAAAGCAAGTGAAACCCTGCTCAGTAACCGGCACATTAAACTGTCAGCACACTGAAAGCATTTGGCAGCGGAGCTCACCAGAGACGAGGCGATTCAATGGCGGGTCGACGACGGACGGCTGAGCGAAGGAACAAACAGGTTTTTAGTTTCTCTCTGCGTTTTGCTAACAGCTACGGCGTTTCCATCAATCAACACGACCGCACTCCGGCGAAGGAGGAAGAGAGAGACGAGAGGCAACAGGAAAAGATGGAGGGGGAGAGAGAGAGAGAGAGAGAGAGAGGCAGGAAGCAGAGTCAGAAGTATTGTGACACACAGGGCTTCTTGGTTTCTTTCTGAAACTTGATGAATCAGACCTGGTGTCTACACACACACACACACACACACACACACACACACACGCCCACACACACACACACACACACACTCCAACCCAACCCATGACTGCGCCGGCCTATTCATGCCGCGATGGCTTACAGAGAGAAGCTCCCAAAACCAGCACTTACATTCCTTCTTCCTCTCCACTTGGACACCTCTGGAGTCCAGTCCGGACTTGTCAACGACTCAGTCTATTTCACAGGAACGCCAGACTTTACAAATCTGACTGTGCACCCCTCGAGCTACGAAAAAGCTGGCGGCTTCAATGCATCACACAGGAACGTCTCTTCACATTTTATTATTATTTGTTATCCATTGATGAGCAGAACAGACAGATGCAGATGTTTGCAGGGCTGCACCAGCGTGAACATTACTTGGTTTTACATTACTGAAACTCTGTGGCACGCAGATCGGCGAAGACCTTCTCATCACATCACATCAGTATTGCTGACCTCACTAAATGCTCATGTGTCCGAATGGGAGCAAATCCCAGCAGCCAGGTTCCAATAACTTGCCGAAAGCCTTCCCAGAAGAACGGAGGCTGTTTTAGCCGCAGATTAACGTGCACGGTCGTGCAACGAGATGTCCAGCAGTCAGGCGTGGGTCAGAGTTTCCTGCAGCGTTTAAAAATGGAGGCGCCACGCCTGCGCTGACAGGCGCCTTTGGTAATGCCAGATGGAATTACACCAGGCTCATCAGCATCAGCACGCTACATCGCACAGTAACGGACGCAGTTCTAATGGTTCAAACCCCAAAAACTTGAGGTTTTATAAAGAAAGAGCAGCCCCATCAGTCTCAACAAGCCCAGAGCAGGTTTAAGCTAGTTTGGACAAGTCCTGCAGGCATTTTAAGTTAGTTTAAAGTTGAGATCAAGTCTTGTCTTGACCGACAGGACTTGATCTCAGGTGGGAAATGGTCCACGTTTATCACCTCCAACAACCAATTACCTTGATTCAGGTGTCTACCCATCTATACAGAGGCTTTTCTTCAGTGTATTACAGCACATAACCGGAAAAATGGTGACCTTACATGAAGAAAAAGTTTAAATTTGAATGACAGTAGAGTAAAGATGAGTATAATGTAAGAGAGGACAGGGAGAGAGGGCTGAGAGGAGGAATTCAGGGGAGTGGGAGGAAGAACCAGGCAAACAGAGAGTGGAGGGAATCAGAGAGCGAGATGGAAGAAAGGCAAGAGGAAAAGATAGAAGACAAACAGACGGAGAGAGAGAGCTGACAAGCTTATAGGAGGACAAGCTGACAGCAGTTATATATAGCCAACAGTGGCAGTGACATGTGGAAATTAAATGACAGTTTAATTTGGGAGAATGATCACGAAGAAGAGAGGAGGACAGGAGAAACCCCCGACAAGAAGAGAAGAGCAAAACCAAAACTGGACTTTAGTGGTCGATACCACTGATGACCAATCAGTGATGAATCAGTTAAATCAAAGTTAGTGGCAGAAGAGACGCTTTTATTTCTCAAATCTGAACTGGAAAGCGCTTCAGGCCCAGTCCTCCGAAGGTTCAGCTACGCTACTGGTCACGGTCTGTATTCGTGCTCTCATGGACACTTGAAGGCTCATCGGTCACGGCCCAAACGCTGCCCTGAGAACAGCTCCAGGTCCAAATTTAACTCCAGCGCTTAGTCCAAGTGTGCAGGAATGTTAATGCGTCACTGAAACGATCGAAACCGACATGGTACTGAATGAGATGTGCCGAGCCAATCGGCAGCATTGGTGTCAGGGCTACATAAACTACTCAGCCAACGCTGAAGTGAAGGTGGGTATCAGACTCTGTGATCAACAAAACTTGCAGAACCCAAGTTTGTTGCTGTTGTTACCACTTTTATTTCCATTAGCTTGTTGCTTTGCTAACAACAGGTGTTTGATGTTTTAGGTCCACTGGATGGTACAGCTCAGCCTGACACAACACCCTTTGGTGCAAGGTCTGATTTTCATATCTACTGCAGCTGGTGCTCCTCGATGTAGACTCTTCGCTTATCGTCGTACTGTCAACACAACTGAAGCGAGCTGTTCCTGTTGGGACCGTTTCTCTGACCTCTGACCAATCCTTCATCCTACATGAAGCCAAAGAAGAACCGGTGATACGCCGATGGAAACCCAAGGAAGAACACTTCCGGGTGAGCCGGGCTGAGCTGTACCGTGCAATGGAAACACAGCATTGGTTATGACAACATTTCCCTGAGAGTGAAACAAAGATATAAAGAAAGATAAAGAGGTGAACACAGGGAAGGAAAGGACAAACAGCAGTTTAGGAAAGAGGAAGAGGTACAGTTGGTTTACCAGTACGTCCGTCATGTTGCGAGGGCGGGCAGTCGGTTAGTGCGCGAGTCGTCAGCGATGTTAGCAGACCGGACACATGCATGTCATCCCCCCTTCTGCCTCGGACCTCTCCTTTATAAATACACACACACACAAACACACACACGCACACAAACACACACGAGAATGCACATGTGTTCGTGCAGACATGCATTCACGCAAATATGCCAACGCAGAAGCACGCAGGAGCACAATACATCACAAAGACACACACAGTCGTACATGAATGTGCGTGAAATCCCGACGAGAACATGAGCCGACAACATCACGACGTGCACGCACGCGAAAGCACACACACGGCAAACACAGCATGTAACACCCAGGAAGTGCATCAAAAATGGAATGTGCATTTATCCACGAAAACAGCCGGTGCACACAGGCAACAGCACACACAAACACACACACAAACACACACACAAGGAGAGAAAAAAAAGGCCGTAGTGAGTGTGTGTGCAGCAATCATCCACCAGTCACCTTCAGGATCGTCCATCAGTGGTTGATCCTTCACCTGTGACACAACAATCTGACAAAGACACACAGTTTTTATAAAAAATATTAATCATGCTCAAGTTTTCATTCAAATTACACTCAAATTTCCAAAATGTCAGTTAAAAAGCCACTTTGTGTGTGTTTCCATGAACTTCTCTTATTGCAAACATTCTGCTGATGTCCCAACACGATTATTTAATCAAGACAGAAAGTCTTCTCTTGGCACATCGTGGTACGTCAATGCAACTTCCCATCTGAGGTGACGCGTGTCACTTTCACACATTAAAACCTCAATTCGGCAAATGATGAATATTAACAGTGAATCCCTGTAATGTGAAAATCCAGCAGTGCCTGTGCAGACTCTATTAGGCGGATCAGGTTTCAGCCATGACGGGACTGATCCACATTAAATACAGACTCTTCATTAACGTGGTTATGAAATTCTTTGTTTCAAATTCATGTTGGCTGCTGACTCATGTTCTGGTGCCACAGGCATTCCTCATATTACAAAAGTGACTCCCAGTGAGCTCAGTGCAGCGAGGTGGACATACTTAAAGAAGAGATCATTGGTGCTGTACTCTGTATCAGCAGATAAACATATAAGGAAAGGGAAGTTAGTTACCTGAACCCCCGGTTAAACTAGGGCTAAATGATCAATGAATATTGGCCAAAACCAGGACTTAACAAGATATAACACTGGCCTAAACCTGGACTAATTATGATATAATGTTGGGCTAAACCAGGACTTTACCTGATATAGCACTGGCCCAAACCAGGACTAATTAGGATATAATACTGGTCCAAACCAGGACTTAACAAGTTATAACCTTGACCCAAACCTGGAAGAATTAGCATATAGTATTTGCCGAAACCAGGACTTAACAAGACATAATATTGGCCCAAACCAGGACTAAACAGGATATAACACTGGCCCAAACCTGGGCTAATTGTGATATAATATTGGCCCAAACCAGGACTGAAACACCACCAAATATTGAACTAAATGGGGGGCTTCAACACTGTAATGGACCAACCCATGATTCTGGGGGCTTGCATACCTTAGGACATTTGACGTGGTTACAACAAACTCAGGTGTGTTTGCCTGGTTAGACCCACCAGGACGGGTCTGAGAGCTGTCTGTCGAATCCTGGTCTGGACCAAACAACTGAATCACAAAAGCTTGAAGCGGTTTGCGTAAAACCTCCGTGTGTGGTGTGGAAGCTCCCCGCAGCGTTTCACGATAGCAGACTTTCAAATGACAAACTTTAAATGTATGTGTCGATGGCAAAGTGCTCAGGAAGCGGTGTTCAAATCGACCTGTGGAGGCGATGCACTGGTAACCATGGTAACGCCAAACCCAAAGAGAGTTAAACAACCGCTTAATATCAGATCAAGCTACGACTGAAACACCAGTGGTTGGGAGAAGACAAGAGCTGAAACGCTACAGATATAAACCAAATTTTAAACTTGTGATTAAAAAAAACAAACGTATCAACACAGCTGAGCATTTTTAAGATGTTTCCAAAAAGTCGTGCTAAAAGAGAAAAAAGAAGAAATCAGTTTTAAAAAAGTGGCTGTCCTTTGGAAATTTACCTCCAGGGTTCACTTTCCTTGGAAATCCCTCACAAGTGAGTAACTTGGATTCCAAATTGAAACCATGAGACAGAGATTACTGGCAAGGTTGTTGCTCATCATGTCAATTAGTTTCAATAAGGGAAGCTAATGATGGTAAGGAGTCATTTTGGGATAATAGAACGGACTAATTTAGAGACTCTGGCGTCCAAGCTGTCAAGTGTGGCTGTCAAACAAGTAAAAATAAGTAAACTTTAAGATTTACCCATAAAGAAATTGTGACCGGGCTCACGGGAAGTGTGGGCTCCCTGCGCTGCAGTACTGCCATAAACTGACTCTGGATCAGCTGTAAGACACATTTCTGTGTGTCAGCAGCAGCTTGATAAACTGACTCTGGATCAGCTGTAAGACACATTTCTGTGCTCCTCTTTTCAGCCGCTGCTTGTTTTTAACTCTGTATCTGAAGCAGATGAAGGATTTCAGTCGTCGGACGTCTGGATCTGAAGTTATCAGAGAAACAAGCTGAGCAAACGTTAGCAGCAGCTCGGCTCGCCGCCCCTCCAGGACGTCCCGTGTGCGGCCGACAGCGTGGGAGAAACAGTGGTTTTTAAGGTGGAACTGCTTTATTCAGTGTTTCTCTGGGTTTGAATCAGCGGCTCTGTTTGTTTTGGAGAGGAGGAGACCTCTGTGGAGAATTCAGCTCCCAGTAAAAACCTCCTGAACCATCAACACTGAAGGAATCCCAGCTGACAGGAAGACAACAACTCCCAGCATCCCACGCTGCTGCACCACGTCACATGACTGCAGCTTTAGTTGTTATTTTGGTTGAAAGACACCTATTGGCAGAAAATTACACATTGTACCTCTAATGAACAACAACTTAATAATGTGTATTATCAAAACTAACATCTATCAAACATTCCCTGGTTCCTACTTCTCAACTTGACGATCTGCTGCTTGTTGTAATTAACAGATGAATCACTGATTTGAACCACGCCATTCTTGCCGCTTTAATTCTGCAGCTTCGGGGACAGCAGATCTCCTATAACTCCAATTTTGGTGACTTCTTGCAAAGATCAAATTATTCCAAGAATGACATGGTCCTCCACGGGCTGAGAACACTCTCCGACCTTCTGATCCTTTCAAAATCCCACTGGAGCCTCAAAAATGTGTGGTGGTCAAACTAAAAATACGGCAGGTTTTTTAGTTCCTGGACAAACATTTGACATTCGGGAGATCTAAAGTTTTCATCTGATATAAATGATGGGAACGCTGGTTTTGTTTGTGGACTTAGAACATCAAACCAGCAACAGAGTGACCAGCGAAACCGCCGGACACTCGTAAAACAAGACGATGATGAAGACGCGCTCGGAGAGAATGGCAACCACACAGATAAGGTAAAAGGTGAACATGGAACTGTGAGAGATTAAAGCAAAGGGTGAAAGAGAAATAACGACTGAGAGAGACAGAAGGATAGACGATGACCAACTTAAAAAAAGAGGAAGCAAGCAACAGACACAATGAAGAAAGACGCAGGAAGAGGAAGTGTGAACCAACTGGCAACAAGAAGTAGGAAAAAACCCTCCCAGACTCCTGAAGTCAGTATCTCAGAGGTGATAGGTTTCTTAGTCTCAGGGTTGGGACCCCAAAATTAGCCTTTTATCTCACATCTGATGCTGCTGATAAGGGTTTCCATGGTGATAGCAGCATACAGCTGTTGCTTTGGGTATAAACCTGGAAACAGACGACTGATTATGTAGAAGAGGAACATGAACTTCTGTGATTTCCGAGGGTGTTTTTACACTAAAGGTGTCTGAGTCTCCTAAATCAAACTCTTCCTTCTCTGAACTTTGTTTGAAAAGACTCTCACGCCAGCGTAACCTCACCCTGAACACCTAAAAACAATTCTCTCTGCTTAAAAAGAGACTGTGAAACTTGAACCGGCTGCAGGAAGGGACCCCAAAACACAAGGATTTACGAGGATAAAGGGACCTGGAGGTTGACATTTGATAGCCAGCAGTCCCACATGCTCAGGCACACCAGGCCGAGAGCAGAGGACTGATGCAAAAGAGGCGAACGTCCACGCCTGACTCCTCCGTTCACCTTTATTTCTGATTGCAAAAGCACATTCCTGTGCCATACGTTCACCTGAAGGTGTCCGGTGTGATTCATGGAAAAGGCATTTACTATACAATGAAGGGGTACGGAGGGTGGGAGGAGGTGTAAAATACCATCTCTGTTTAAAAACTATACATTCAAACCACAAAACATTCATTTCTGCTTTTTTTGTGCCTCTTCCTGTTGAAAGCGCCCAACCACAGGAAACACCTTATATGGGCATAAGTGGGAATTACATAATAATCCCAATAGGAATATGAAAAGTTACGGTTTATATATAAGAGAGCGCTGCACATGAGCACATGTACAATAATACTACTGCTGGTCTGCTGTCGGACTAGCATGTAGGAACTTCATAGTGTCAGTTTATACATAAACATACCATCAAGTACAGCAAGGTCACAACCACTAACACACCACAGGGACACTGTAGGTAAAGGGTTTTTTAGTCTCAAACGTACCAAATGTGTGATATCTGGTTTTTTAATGCGTCAGTGACCCTCTGTGGAAGGGTTGGAGTTGAATCCTTTGATTGCAGCATAAGTTTAGGGTTTTATTGTCATGTTGAAACGTATGCAGGCCTGGCTACAGCCCCAAAGCAAACCAGCGTAGCTTGAGGCTTTTATTTAGACAGTTCAAAGCCCATCAGTCGCCAGCAGTGGATGAATTCTTCATCATTAACACCCAAACTCTCGGCAAATCTCTGCTACACAGTCACTGACCAACACGCTCTGGGCTTCATTGTAAATGAATCAGGTATTTGCCAGTCCAATCGGCTAAATCAGAACCAGTCCCAACCATTGGCTATGACTGATTAATATTATATGTGTTTCTCAGTCAGGACTGGATTTTCAGATTATTACGAAGGGACTGCGATGGTACCTGTGAATGGTAGAAACCCTGAGGTGCACTATAAGAGCTGGCTATCAGTAAATAAAAATGTAAGATCATACTGCTGATCTGAAATCAAAATAAGCTTAAGTCATCCTATGAACAGATGCAGGAGAGATAATATCAGAACTGAAAGCATCACCAGTCCTTCATGTTTCATCGCTGTCATCCAACCAGAGAGGAACGCCAGAAGTTAAGTTGTAAAAATGAAAAACCTCAGATGCTGTTTGTTGTTGTTGTCTTGCCTACTGGAGTGCAAGCATGCAGGGCATAACATGACACACAAAACTGACTGTGGCTGCAAAGGTACCCAGGCCACATTAAAGGCACAATCAAACCAGAACCCTTTGTTCAGTTAGAGTAAGAGGTGGCTCTGCAACATGAAAGCCAGAGCTCGCTGTATTCAAACAGATCAACTCCTATTCTACTTATGTTCCAGTGATTGTGAGCGACTGTTGCACATAACCTGACACTTGTGTCACGATTGGAGGAAACTGACTTATTACAGCCAAGTTGTTCACGGATGCAGGATTCCTTTGCATGCCGCTGAAAGAGTAGCTAGTCTAGTCTTTGCTAGAGGTACCTCTGCAAAAGCGTGCACCAGAGGCATCTGAAGAGCTGACAGGAAACTGTATTCACCAGTTTGGTCACAACTACGATTGTTAGGTTTTAAACTTTGATTTGGAAGGTTTCTGGTGGCAGAACCTGACCCCTGAGTGAAAAGTTTAGTTAGCTCAGCTAGTGTCCTCGTTGGCTATCTCTGCGGGGGCCAAACTCCAGGACTGATGGACAGGGCCAAGTTTGACAATGGCGGTCCAAGGCTCCTGTGCTTACAGCGTAAGTACAGCTCCAAGCTCCAAGTCTGCCCATTGCTTGCACAACCACTTGCTAGCTAACCGAGCCAACTAGCACACAGTCGAAACAGTTAAACTATGTGAATCAAAGATTAGAGTCAGCGCAGCAGGAGGGCCCTAAAGGGAAAACCAGGGAAAATAAGCTCTCCCTAAAATACTATCCAATTTCATCACTTAATAAAACTATAAAGTTGTGTTTCAGTACAGCAAAACCAACACAAAGACCAACTTCCACTGCTGAGACCGTGTGTTTTCCCATCAACAGAGGAGAAGCCTCTTGTGCATGCTCTTGCATGGCCATAGGTGCCTCTTGCAGTGGTACGCTGCTACCTCTTATGCTAGCTAATGCTGCTAATGTTATCTTGTGACCTGGCCAACAGGTGCTTTACACTGCAATTAGCATTTAGCCATAGAATAATTAGCAGCAACCAGAATTTGCTTAAACGGCTAGCTAGGATATCTGTCAGGGACAATTCCCAAAAAGATTTCCATGATCAGCCATTAATTACTAATAAAGTGTATTGTCCGGCTTATGTTACAATCACTTACCAATGAGAAATGAATATTATTAAATATAAATAAAGAGACCAAATTATATTTCCGTGTTTGGCAATCAAAAAAAAAACATTTTACTAACCAGTTCCCCTGAAATCACCCGGGGATTTGACTAATACCTGGAATTATCCCATAAAGTTCTTATGCAGTTGAAACGTTGCTCACTGCTACAGTAAACAGGACGAACCTTAGATACAAGAGACATTACTCGTTTGCAAAGCTCTCAGAAATGTTTGTCTTAGCTATGAGACAGAAAGCTAACACCATGTTAGCAAGGCTGAGTATCAATGACAATGCACACACACACTATGATGGTTAATGTAAATTGACAGCATGTTTAGCAAGACTAGTTAGCCATCTGTCCATTTCACTGTCCCCAAATCAGAAACGATTTGCACGCAGCCTAACGCTAAAGAGCAAACGGGTTCGGCTACAGTCGCTCATGTGATCCAAAGTGTCAGTCAGCGATTAAAGGGACTGAACTTCGGTGAATGCTGAAGTTGCTCGTTGTTGTAATTAGCATGAGCGTTAGCTTGTGCAGTTAACTGCAAACTGAAACTTTATAGATTGTTGCTATGGTTGCTCGTTTTAAGGTGAAATGAATTAATGGACAACCTGTAGCCAATCAGAATCAAGTGTTCGCCCGGGCCACGGTGAGCACAGGGGAAGACAACTGAAAACCGGAGAACCGGCGCGCGGAAAAGTGGAAAAACAAACAAGAACTCGTTGCAGATTGTTTGCAGATTGTTTGCTCGACCAAAGTTGAATCCACAAAAATTGCTAAGAACTCGCTGAAATGCAGGAAGTTACAGATTCAACATGTTCGCTGGGCCTTTGTGGCTGAGCTGTGTTGCCCTGAGGCCGTCCTCCACTCAGAACCTTAAACAGGTTCCTCAGTTCTCCACAGTCTGTCGCTGCATTCGTCAACACTCCCTGACCTGAGGTGAAAACTGACAGAGAAGACACGAGGAAGAACAGAAAAACTCAGAGCTGAACTCAGCAGAACCCTTTGTGGTCTCCTCCTCCCTCAGTTTTCCACCTTTACTGTGTTTGTGCGCTGTTGCTCGTCCTCAGAGCAGCTGCAGGCTCAGACTCCTCCACCGGTGTCATGAAGAAAACCGTTTAAAACAAACAGGAAAGAGACGGAAAGGAGACAAAACGAGGGGGGTCTGCTCCACTCTGCACCCCCCCCCACACCTCCCACTCCCTCTTGCTGCCTGCCCTGGAGAAGGAATCAGAGGTGGAGAAAGGAAGGAAGGAAGGAGAGGGAGGGAGGAAGAATCACGGAGACTGACCTTTCTCATCACTGCGGGAGCGAGGAAAGCCTGCTGCTGACTGGAGACCGGGGAAGGGGAAATTAAACTGAAACTGCAGCCCTCCCCCCATCCTCTCTCCCCCCCTTCTCCCCCACCTCCTCCCTCCCCTCCCGCGTGTTCACGCTCGTTTCCCTGCAGCCGATCAGATACCTGCCAATCTTGGCATTATTAAGGTCCGGAGGGCGGTATCCGCTGCGCTTTCGGAGGCACATCCGGTGTGGCTTTTTTATTTGGTCTTCCTTCGTCTGCCGCTCCGCAGAGAGGAGGGGGTGGGGGGGTGGGGAGGCTCCGGTGCGTGAATTTATTTATTATTATAATTTTTTAAATTTATTTTTCTAAATATCCTGCCGCCGCCGCTGTATCGGAAGAAGGAGAAGAAGAAGAAGGAGTCCGCCTCCTCCCCCCTTCTGCTGCTCTCCGCTTGCTCGGGTTTTTCCCAGAGAGAGAGAGAGAGAGTGATAGAGAGACTCACAGAGAGAGCGCGTGAAAGAGAGAGAGAGAGCGAGCGAGAGAGAGAGAGATCACCGCCCTGGCGGACAGACGCGGCTCGGCGCATGCGCGGATTCACACGTTCATCCAAGCAGGAGGGGACCCGGAGTTCTCTGTAATAAAACTTTATTTACTGCATATATTCAGTTTTATTTGTTGCACGTCATTATCACGCACCATAAAAGGTCGTTCCCAGTAGTCATTTATGCGCGACGCCCGCAGTTTGATTAACAAATCTGACTTTTAAACTCTCGAGGTTAAATCTAACTTCAAACACTGTGTTTTTTCCATGCATGATACGTTGGATGTAACTTCATATGTGCATTAAAGGCATGCACGTTATTTTATGCACCAAGCTTAAAAATCAAAAAGTTTGTGACGTGTTTAATGTACAGCAATTTTATAGGTCATAGAAATATAAGAATAAAGACGATATCGGGACAATGCCTGCTGTTTAAAATCTAGTTTTAATGTCTTATATGCGTGACGTATGCAGCACGTGGTTCATATAGTTTTTCTCATTTATTCGACACCAGACTGTTATCACAAAATAAGAATACACTATCTCAGAGGGCACCAAGTCAGACAGCAGGTGTTTTAATGTCTCCAGTAGTTCACACCAGATTCAAACCAACTCATCTCTGCAACACTACAGAGGAAAAACAATCAATCACAAACACACGGGAAGAGGCGGGAAAACAGCAGAATCCGGCACCAGCAGTTCGTTCTACAGCTGCATGAACTCCATGCATGCATTCATATGTTCATTTGCACTGGCATATAGGAGGATGATGCACGTGAGGCTGCAGTGGGACTTCTGCATATTAAAAGCATCATAACAAACTCTCCTGGGCTGATCTGCCTCGCCCACGTCTGAGGTTCAGTTATCAGTAAAATGCCAAAATTAAAAAGACTGATGACGCCGCCTGATTCCTGAGTTTTATGTTTTAAAATAGTTTAAATGTAGGATTTGGTGAATTTAAACGTGTAACAGGTGAAGAGTTTTTGTGGTTTGGAGCAGACCAGGAGCGACAGGAGGGGGCGCCATACACCAAGGAGAGAGAGCGAGAGCGGCCGAGAGAGAGGGGGGTGTAGTATGAGGGCTGGGGGGCAAGATCGAGCTTGATCTGAACAACCTGTGAAGACATTTGCCTTTAATCGACTTGATTCGCTTTACTTTAATTGACTAACATCACTTCCTGTGCAGCTACAGCACACGAAGCACCGCTCAGTAACACCCAGGGAAACACTTTCCAGTCAAACTGCAGGGAAAACGTCACAGACGTCCAGAAAAACCAGTCGAAAAACCTGTATTTTTATTCTTTAAAGCGTTTCTTGCCCTGTTCCCAGTTCTGTTTTGATCCTGAACATGACAAATACAATGTAAATAAACAAACATATGGTCAAACCGGTGAGTTTACTGAATTAGCTGTTAGTTACTGTACTTCACGCTCCTTCTCATTCATTTCCTTCCTGTTAAATCATGATCTCACGGCTGCAGGAGCACCGTCAGCACACTGCGACCTCTGACACTTCACCTCTGAGTCAGCTGATCATAATCTGGGTTTTGAAGTTTAAAGAAATAGCCCGCAGTTGATTTTTAAAACACCTGAGTCAGCGGAGCGCCCCCTGTAGGAACACTGAGCGGCGTCCGCGTCAGGCTGCACCGTGTATGTTATCAGAGATTAACCTTTGATCGCTGATACGACTCTGAATCATATCTAACGGCACCAATCTCCTCTGAAATGCGTGCCGGGTGTGAAGCCTTATCAAATGCACTTCCACTGACCACAGCATGCATGCTGCTTTGTGTGTAGGTGACATAAAACATCTAGGAAGGCCTTGAAGCCAGGTTTTACAACAACTAAGGGCCTGTGCACACACACGGTGGCACTTTTCACTAAAATCTTACTAATGTCTTGTGCACATGAAGCTCCGATGCTGTAAAATGTAGAAAACATGCAGCCGTCCTTGACTGTTTCCATGAAATACACTAATCCTGCTGCTTGTTGAATGTCCCCTGCGATGATCTCTGTCACCACAGGGGGGCACTAAAGCTGCATATCAAGCTGCCGGCTCGCGCGGCGCTTTGAGGTTATGCAGATGGTGTGTTTTTACAGACTGACAGTTGCGCCCGGGATGCATTTCGCTCCCTATGCTCCAAACAAGAAGCTGGACTGAGCGCAGTGTGTTGTTGTAACTCTGGTGCAGGTGAGATGCACTGATCCTGTCATATTTTGTCTGAGCAGCACCCTGATTCACATTACTACACGCTGCCACCTGAGTGCTGCCTACACATCTCTAATCTTATAGTGAGTAGTTCCACAGGGGGGGGAATTAAGGCCTAATTGCTTCGCCTGAGGATAGGACTAGTGGTTTTTGAGGGAAGGCTGAGTGTTTCTCATTGAGCTTCATGTCAAGTTAATTTCCCTCTTCGTCACTGGTGCGCCTCGAAGGACGTCACGGAGCCTGCAGAGATCTGGCAAAACAACAAGATAAACAACAGCCTGCAGAACAATCAAACGGAGAGGCGGGAGCAGGGACGCCGCCTGACAAAGAGGAGGCATCATGAGAAGTTTAAAACAAGCAGCAGCGCGGCAATCAAAGCAGGGATTTCCTGCAGGACCGAACAATGCAGCGGTTACTGAGAAGGGTGGATGACGTGACGAGGCAAAAAGATGCAGCTCACGGCAGCAGCAGTGGGCGTGCGACGGCGTGATTCACCCCCAGCAGGCGCGTTAGCGTGCGTGCAAACAAAATTGAATTAGGTGTGGCATCGCTCCACGTTTTAAACCGAAACGCTTTCACTTTAAAATCAGAGGTCAGGGTGTCACCCGATCTCTGCCAGCATCAGAGGAAAGGGAGTTCAGCCCTGCAGAGCTGCGCCTCTCTCTATGTTTTTACCTGCAGACTCTGTCGAGATGAAGTTCGGTTGGATTAGGAGGAAGCGAAACCTCCACCCGTGTTTGCAAAACAGGAAACGCAAACACACACCCACACGCAACTTGCAATTTTATCCCTGCGTGCATTCGTGCTGCCTCGCTCCCCAGCTGCTGTGCACATTCTTAATTACATTTCACCTTAATGGTTGTGTGCTTGTGTTCATTTCCGCGCGTTAAAATGCATTTTTTGTGGCGTGACTCCGCCGCAGCAATCAGCAAGTCCCACCCGCTGAGTTTGGAAGAGACGCCGGAGCAAAGTGAGCCACGGAGGTCTGAGAGTTATTCACACCTAAAGCAGCGACGCACACACTGGTGCAGACAGACAGATGGAGGGTGTAACAACCAGCACTCACTCGCTTAACACAGGTTTAAAGTTGATCAGAGCTGCTTTGTAGACTTTTGGCTGATTTAATCTGCAGCCTTGCATCATATTCGGTATCCAGTGAGAACAACGTACCGCTAAAACGCAGCAGAGCAGGTCGCTGACGATGCGTTTTCCTTATTTGGAAGCAGACAACTCTTGTTTGCACGCTGTTTCGAGGTGATGCTCTTGTCAGGTTTCTTCATTAGTAATAATAAAATGATCAACGGCACTTTGGACTTTCGCTAAAGAGGCAAAGCGAAAAACACAATTTCATCATTTTTTCAGTTTCACGAGGAGAAGCTGCACATTTCAAGTGCTGATTCATGCAAACGGTTAGTTAAGGCGACAGAACTGTGCAGCCAAAGCGACACTGAATGGGAGCCAACGGAAACAGCGAAGCTTTGGTTTTCATTACGCTGCAGCGATCACGATGTGCAATCAATGTTTAATTCATAGCAGCAAGTTAAAGCAAGAAGCTCGTCTGTTGCCTGCTTAAATCTGGAGAAACGACATTTCCCTCCATGCAGAGGCTCGCGGAGGACGTGCAATCCTTTAAAGCTCCAACAATTATTGTCTAATCATGGTTTAACAGGAAAGAGGGGTCGCAAATCTGCACGTGATCCTCACAAACTCCAGCGTCACTCGTGTTTTCAGCCTGTTTCATCCCATCGTTTGGTTAAATCGTCACATTTACGCTCTTGCATCACTCGTTAGTCTTGTTTCCAGCGGTAACAGGCGGCAAAGAAGTTAATATAAACCCACAGACATGCATGCGGCATCATGCACATGGACACAGTGTGCAGCACAGACAGAACCTAACACATAAACACAGCCATTAGGCCATCAGGGACAGGAAGGGGGAGCTGAGGATGCTGCAGACCGCCGGCTGCCCAGCGTGGAACAGAGTGTAAATATAATTTCAACCTGCATCATGTTGACGAAAGTCTCACTGTAACCGTGTGTAGCGTGAAATAACATTAAATACCATCTCAGTACAGGCTCATTGGAAAAAAGGGACACAGCACCCAGAGGTGCGGGTGAGGCTGCGTGTTTTCTGCACCTCCCCTTTGCACATTTGTGCAGAATTAGCACCAGTTTCTACTCTGCAGCTTTTAGCCTCTGAATCCATTGTTTTCTTTGTGTCTTGCTGTGCAACTCACCCACTATGGACTCTGCGAACTGGGGCATCTGCAATATCTGAATATGAATACACTTATGAATATGTAGCCTGCTGCATCTGTCAGTTGTTCATCTTTACATTCACAAGTGCATGCACGCAACTGCGAGACTGCCAGAGCATGCACGTGTCCGGGGGGAAGCACCTCCTTCATGCAAACCACCCTGACTTTTAAACACAGTCCACACTGTATATACAGGCATGACATGACACATGCATATACTGTACAAACAGCCCTACTGTGTTTATATACACACACACACACACACACACACACACACAGTCGTGAACAGTAGACACAGAGGCACACACACACATGAATTATAAATGCAAGTTTACATAAGACGGCTTTTGATCTTGAAGTTGAAAGACCGGGGAACTGTGGTTGGATCCCTCCTCGCCGCTCCAACTCTCTGATTCGCAGTCTGAACTGATGTGGAGCCCGGAAAACAGCTCAAATACAGTTTGTCTGAATCTGTCGGGGCTCATTCGGTCTCTTAGTGTCACGCATGGAATCGAATCACGTCGGTCCAAACAGCTTTTAACTCAGACGGTTGCTGCTGTGTCAGACATATGGAGGCAGAATGTTGTTTACGCTCCAGTTTGCACTTTAAACGATGCATAATGTTGGCTGGAAGTGACGCGTACTGTCACCTGACTAATAAAGGGAGGATAAGTGTGAATCAAAATGGGATGAATAACAATGCACTAATCAGTTTTCAGTTGCAGCGTCAGTGCCAAACGGACCTGGCAGCAAAATCAGAATCAAGCGTGAAAACAGAACAAAAAACTGCATTTCCTGCATCAACAGCTGAGCGCATGGAGGTTCCCATGGCAACGTGGCTCGTGCAGGTTGTGCAGCTTAGTTATCTATCCCACATCAGGTAAATTAGTGGTAGCTACATAAGCATAAACACTGTGGCGCTGGAGGCTCAGAGCGGCTGCTGAGGTTGTCTGCAGGTGTTTGGGGCCGAAGTGTCTCAGAGGACACTGACGTGGCCGATTCGAGAAGGATTAACATCCCCGCTGAGAGACAACGAGCTACCCGGACCTCCCCTGCAGACACCAGTGCTGCCTGAATGGGCTTTGTGATGTGGCAGGAAATGACACGTCGGAGCACTGACGCCACCGTAGTGTAGGCTGGACACGTACCGAAACAGCAGATTGATGGTGGACGACCATTGGACGGTTGCAGCGACCTGCACCAACTGTGTGGTTAACAGCGTGAACCAAGTCTAATTTAGGCCTAAATCAGCTGGAAAGCATGGTTTGATCACAGTTCTGGTTAAAATAAGGGCATCACTTATGTAAATTAAGTTTACTTAGTTTACTCTCTTAAAATAAAGGGTTTTTAGTTTAACATGGAACAAAACACTGACGTCCTGCTGACGGCTCGTTTCTGTTTGACCGTCCATCCGCCCAGACCTCCTCCTCCAGGATGCGGACCCTGTCTCTGATTATACGACATCAAGTAACAACGAGAAGTATTAACAATTAATGATAACATAGGCATTAATTAGCTGCTTGCACAGACAACCTATACCACCCTGCGTCCATACGTTGTTGAGCAGGGCAGTTCAGGTCCTCAGGAAGAGCTGAGGAGGCCTCTGCGCCACGGCTTCCCTCGCCGGCGCCTGGAAACATTCAAATGTCAAACATCGAAGATCCGCGTTCGCTTAATGAGACGACGCAGACGCGGTTGTGTTGCAGTTATGCAGATGTAACTTTGTTAACCTTTCTAATGGCGTGAACTTTCGGGGGAAATGTGTTTCCTAATGAGGCGACCTTCGCTAAAGTATAGCTGGCTCAAATACTTTACGAGAAATGTCAGCCTGCGTCCCGTCGCCGCGCAGTTCAGCGGTGGTGTTGAAGGCAGCGCGGCCCACACGGAGGCAGCGGACACAGCGAGCTGGTCGGGAAGTCCGTCCAGCACCGCGGTGGAGAGGAGGAGGAAGATCAGCTCACCTGTTGCTGCAAAACAACTGCAATCTCTGCATAAATACAGACAAAAAGTCTAAAAACATACGCACATTACATATTATACACGTTATATGCATCATTATTAGATATTATAATAGCTCTACGACTGCACGCCGTGGTTGTAAGCAGTCCAGTGCATGTACTCCGTAGTGCTGATCTTAAATATAACTCTAAGGGACTTGTAACTTGAATATTTCTATTTAATTTTACTTTAAACTCTTTAAATATAAAATATTATTATAGATGAAGTGAAATTAGCCCCAGCTGCAACATTAAAGTTATAATATACAGTAATTTTTTCAAGATTTCTAAATGATAACATCATAAATATGTAATAAAATAGATAATATCCTGTACACTGAGTAATGGCTTTGCCACTTTTACTTAATTAAATGCTTAAAGCTACTTCCTCCACCCCTGTAACTGCGGTACACTCGCTCTCACGGTGTCATTTACTGCTGAATTGTTCATTTACTGTTTATTTTTGTCCTTTTCTGCTCATGTTTGACTGTTTA
Organism: Datnioides undecimradiatus; assembly: GCA_008933995.1. Classification (NCBI taxonomy): domain Eukaryota; kingdom Metazoa; phylum Chordata; class Actinopteri; order Lobotiformes; family Datnioididae; genus Datnioides; species Datnioides undecimradiatus. The sequence goes on along the minus strand of WARS01000071.1, from coordinate 2,290,524 downwards.
TCTGCGCGTATTCGTGTCTCTGTGCTGCTGCAACACCTGAATTTCTCCCCGAAGGATCGATAAAGGCTCGTCGTGCCTCCATGAAATATATTAAATGACATTTAAGGAACAAGCTGGGCTTCAATTCAAAAGCCCTGTACTGGTTTTGAGATGGTTTTGAGTGAGGATATGTCGTCACTGTGCAGCGAAAAGCATCCCTGGAACCAGAAACAGCCGCGCTCTCGGTTTGCCGACCATGAATTATTAACGAGCGCTCGATGTTTGGAGGGTTTCCTGAGCCGACGGCTTACAAAACGTAACGCAAACCTTGGAAATGTGATGTTTTCTTGCAGACGTGGTGTCTAATGCAAGGAATTTGCAGCACAGATGCACGAAGGAGGACTCGTGCGCCTCCGCCTGACTGCTCTTCTTCTCCTGTCTGTCACACCTAAAACACGCATTTACAGCCTGGAGAGCCACGCGAAGCAAAGTGCTATCGGTGTGACTCACTCCAACCATATCGTTGCATCTGAGTGTGTGTGTGTGTGATGCTCATCATCGGGCCTCAGCTCTAAATCGATGTCAGTCCTTTGTGATCCTCCAGCCTCCATTATCTCCTCCGGTTTCTGTCTCATGGGGGGGGACGAGGGCGAGACAAATAAGAGAGTCAGGGAGAAAACAGAGACACAGACGCTGAAAGTTAATTATCGAGGCAAACTGGACTCTGATTGAGAGACGGTGCTGTCGGCTGCCAAATAGGGAAAATGCTTAACGGACGTCTAGACCAAGTCTCGGTGCAACATGTTTCAGCGCTGAGGTCAGATCCACTGTCGACCGCCGGCCTTAAAGTGATTCATGTCTTTTTGTTTAACGCCAACCTGCGCGAGAGACGGGTCGTTCATTTAAATCGTTCACCTGGAAGCACGCACCTGAGTCCTTCGCAGTCGCTTAGACCACAGCTGTTCGCCATGTTTGCATTTAAGTGCAAGCAGTAAGAGTGGACGCAGGCGGCGGTGGGAAGCGCCCCGACTTCTTACTGCTGCACATCTGCTGCTAATGAGAGAAACTGCCCTTCCTTCACTGAGCGAGGGGCAGATAACTAAGGTTTATATGACGTGAGGGCAATCGGCAAACTGTGATGCATTCGTCAAAGAGGCAGGGTTGCATGTTGTGACACATCTTATTAAAGCTTCCATGCTTCCATATAAGGAACTCGTCTCTCTGGCCTTCTGCGCTGCAAAGTCACCCCAAGTGTCGCAAAATGTATATTATATTATATTTATCAGCATTCATGGGTAGATGGTTGATTGATGGGGCCGGTCCAAGTTGAACAGCCCTGACTTCGACCTTTTGCTTCAGATTAAAAGCAGCGGTAAGGAAAGGAGGAACAACCGAGCAGCAGCGTTCATCAGTGTGTGCGTTCGATTTGAACCGATCTTATAAATAAGAATTTAACAGTTAATAAAACTCAATGAAGCAAAATAAAGGAATCTCAGTAAAGTAAAACTGTGTTTATTCGTCTATAAGCTACAGAGCCAACGTTTGCTAATTGCCTGCTAACTATGCTGCAGGACTTTGGTTTATTGCTGCACATTTGAAAAGACTCAAATCATTATGCATTTTGAAAAGTGCTAAACAAATGACGGACTCCTGCTAAAAAGGGTGTTGCACAAGTTTCTTGATGCAAAGCCTGAAAACCGGTGAAGGAGGTTTACAACCCGCAAGAGCAAAGTGTCTTTTAATGCACGTGCAGCCTGAGCAGTTGATTGATTGAGGAACTCGGCGACCGACAGCCTGGTTAGTGACAGGCCCCGTTGATCCGCTCTGTCAGGACGCGTTCATCGCGCCGTCATCACCCTGCAACACCGTCAGCCTGCCTCGCTCTCACACTCCGCGGGAGCCTCTCGCATGCAGCGACAGTGATATGGCGCGACACACCCTCTGCCCGTGGGAGCTGCGTTGCCTGATTGCTGCAGAGGCTGTGCTAATGCTAGCTGAGGTATAATGCCACTGCTTCATCTTCTTCTTCTTCTCTGCTGGTTCAGTGTATTATTATCGATCTACAGGACGTGGGACAGAGGAGGAGGCAGAGCAGGTGGGAGAGGTGAACGATGTGGTGGAGCGTGAAAGGGGGGTGAGATAAGGCAGCGTCTCCTCTGACACACTGTTGATTGGATGGATAACACCGCCTTCGGTCATGCACCAGTCTCACCTCTCCACCCTCGCCCCACTCTGTCCTCGGCTTCTCAACCCTTCTCCAACCTTGTCTTTTCCTCACAAGAAATTCAAACATTTGCTTCCTCTTCATCCCGCTGACCGTGAATGTGGTCATAGCTCTTAACGGATGTGCTGGAGCAACGTTCGGGAACAACCCCTAACGTCTTCCTCCTGGTGGTACCAGAGGAAACATCAGGGCATCACCAAAGTTAGTAAGATTCATTCTGCAAGAACATCTGTGCAAGTGCATCAAGTAGCTGACCTGTACCCATATGAAAGGTCAGGGGATCACGGGTTTATCCTCTGGAGAACACGAATGTCGGTAACAGATGTGAAGCTGCTCCTTTGCAGATGTTGAGGGGCAACGAGTGAAGGAAGGATCAAATAAGAGAAACGCACCAAAGTCTGAAAGATTGGAGACAGTTGGAGAAGCATCGTTACCTGTCCTGGTTTGAGTTTGGCTTCTTTGATCATTTCCTGTTTTATTTTGTAGAGTTTCTACCTGCTGTGTCTCTGATTCCTGCTGATCGCCATCACCTCACCTCTCTTTGTCTGCGTCGGGTCGTCTACCTACATTGGCCTGCTTATGTTTGCCTCATGCCTCGGTGTTTCCCACGTTTTTGGATTCTTTCTTGGTTTTTTGGGCGGCCTTCCTGCGAGCCTCAGTAAGTTTTACCTCTGTTTGTGTATAAAACCAGTTTGAAGTGCCAGCCGTGCGTCCAGTCGACTGGATCGCCCCAACTGTGGTGAGCTCTCTCCACGTTGCACGCTGTTTCTTGCATTAGCATTGACAGTCGGTGTTGGACTTTGGTTGATTGCTGCAGAACTATTTGAAATAGACATAATCCAGCGCTGCGTTCGACTCTTACAGCCAGTAAACTGCTTGAGATTAAACTGTGTTATTCAACTTTGACTTTCTGGATCGTGTTTCCTCTGCCGCGGCACATTAACGCCCACAGAGGTGCAGCCCTTTTGTTTACAGCGGTACGGGTTTTCTGACCACGTTGTCATCTCTCTGTGTCACTTCTATCCTTCCCTTCCTCTTGTGTTTTCACTTCCTTTCAGTACAAATCCATTAAACTCATCACCTCCCCTCTCTTCACCTCGTCACCCGTCCTGCCCTCTCATCTCCTCCTCGACCTCGCGGTCCCTCCAGCTTTCTCCATCTTCCCTACCTCCCTAAGCCGTTGCTTTATTGCGCCACATAAAACATTAATGCTATATCTTTATGTAACAGAAACCCTGTTAAGTGCTGCTGATTAACGGCTTTATCCAGAGCGGCAAACAGGCACAGAGCGGTGGGAATATTTCACTTCTGGCTCATTAACTGCAGACAGTTGGCAAAAGGTTAGCTGCAATTTTTGTTCTCTAATCAATTCTCTGCAGCGCCGACCCATTCCTCAGCTGGAAACGGCGACTGTTGTGGCACAAACAAAGGTCGTGATTCAAACCCCATTATTTTGTTGTGCAGGAGCAGGCGTTTAGCGGGATTGTTCGGTCGTTTGAGCTTTTGGGTTGTTGCAGTAGCTGGTTTTTGCTTTATAGTGATATGATCCACACACGGGCCATAACTTTTCATGGAGACCATAAATATCCTGTTGCAGGGGTCATTTTTCAATGTGCGTAAGGTCTCTGCTCCACCTTTGTACGGTGATTGAGCCTCCATCCTTCAGTTTAACATATTAAATATGCATTTTTTTTTAAAAAAATGGACATTTCTAAATTTTAAGAAGTTAACCCTTTCACACCTGAGCCGGTCCTGTAAGGGCTTTTGCCCATTTTACCTGGAACTTTCAATACCTGGCTGTTATATACTATTAGCTGCATGTTAGAAGAGTGTGATGACGGTTGAAAAAGACAAAAACAGAATTGGATTTAAGAGTTTCAGTGAACAAACAACACTGCAGTTATACACGAATGGCAGATTTTGCATGTTATATTTGAAATTTTAAGAGTATAAAAGTGTTTCCAGTAAAATTCGAGAGTCTGTGTCTCACAATGTGCGAAAACAGCCCATAAAACAGAAACTTTCTCCACCGCTCTGTGTGTGCAGTGGGAACAAAGCGGCTGATTCGCAAGTGAAATTACCGTAATAACACCATTTTGGCTGTAAAGTGCAACGTCTCAGCTGTCAGAAGCCGTTCTGACATCACAATTACTGTAATCCAAAGTGCACTTGTGCAAACGTGTCATCAGCGACACATTCGGAGTTTCAGGGTTATGTTTGGTTCAACCTGTGATGTCAAACCAACACAAAGCCCGTTGAACAGTCCCTCAGCCACTCAACACAACGTTCCCACCTTACTGAGGGTGCACATAAAAGCGCCTTAGTGTAATAAAGGGCAGCCCAAATATAGACTATCAGACTGCCTATTATATCTAACAATATAACACATAAGGTGATTGTTTATGGCCCGTTACCCACCTGCAGGGTTCAGTTTTGGCCCTTCAAACCCTGATATCGATCATGCAGCTGTTGAATTCATGTCTGCAATTTTTATTTATTTATGAGTTACTGAGTTCACAAACTTCAGTTGCCCTGTGTGCAGACAGAAATCTGCAGGTTGAACTGAAACACCCCGTGTAAGACAGTGTTTGTCTGTCAGCTAGCCAGCAACGCATGTGGGAGGTCAGGACTGACGATGAACTGCAGACTGCAGACGAAATGCTTGGACCTCTGCATGCACAAGAGGCGCCTGCACAATCTGTTTAGACACAACCAGCGATATGCAGCACTGAATGAGAGGAGTTAGTTTAGAATAACAAGAGACGCCAAAGTGGAGCGCTTCAGAGGGATGAGTGGCACTGATTACTAATTAGCTCAGTTTGCAGTGCAGCTAGCCGTGCTGTTAGCGGCCTCTGAGGTCGGACGAGAACTCCTGGGCTGCTCTGATGCCCCCGAGCTCGCAGTTCAGGGTGAGTCAGCTGGACAGCTAGCTGCACGGCTAACCTAGCTAATGGCTGCTACAGTTTAAAACTCCATAAATCACTGAGAGTTGAGGCAGAGCAGCAGTCATGTCCGACATGCTATGCAAACGCCTTCTGGCTCAGACGAGCGCCGCGTGTCGAAGGTTATTCTGTCATTGCATTCATACATTGTACAACATTATCATTCAGACTCTGCAGCTGTCTCACGCCCAAGCGTAGTCGTCCACGTCCTTTGGAAGAGACGGAGACAGGATTGGGTGGCAGCATCTCGCCGACCTTGGTGCAAACGACCCAGACAGGCGCTCCCGTGGTGCGACGGCTAAACGCTTCCTGTTAACATAAAGTGACCGTGACATTGGACCGGCACGAACATAACATGTGTCCTCCTGCGCATCAAAGCAAGGAACCAAGGACATGAGATTGCCAGCCGTGTGCGTGTTGTGTGTGCGTGTTGTGTGCCCGTATCTACTCGTTTGTCTAATTTGTAGCCTACGTTAGAAAAGATAAGTCATTACCACATGTACATACAACCTGTCTGTGTGTGTGTGTGTGTCTGAGCGTGTGTGATTGAGTGCGAGCCGACAGATGTGGCTGAGGGGAATACTAAACAGGGCGCCACGGAGCACCGTGACTGACAGGGGAAGATAAGGGCACAGAGACGAACATGGGAAGACAGACAGATGGAGGGATGAACAGGACGGGGAGAGACACGGCGAGGGAGCAAATGAGACGCTCGAGAGAGGGAGGAAGTGGAGATAGAGGTAGAAAACGCGAGTTGCGTGGACAGGTCTACTGTTTTTCCAGCTTGGTTTAGTTGAAATCACGATCACGTCCGTGTGGCGAAAGCCTCGACGGCTGTGTTCCCGTACAATCCACACGAAGCTCTGAGTTTGACGAACTTCCCGTGCTAATGCAGTGAAGCCGGGCAGTTTCCAGCAACAAACAGGAAGTCACGGCTACATCACCCTCCCGTCAGGTCCGCCTGAAACCGAGCCGCTGAACCAACAGCACAAACATTCCTGCAGCCGCAAACAGATCCGCCACAGCCACAGTCGCAGCATCAGCAGATAGGTTTCCTTCGGTGAGGCGTAATTAGACTTTTTAGGCTTTTATTCTGCGTGGGGTTTCCTGTCACTTCACAGTAATTATAACCTGTGAAGCTCCACCTCGCTGGCTGACAGGCGTCGTCGCCAAGTTTTAATTAGGCTTCCTTATAACCTTTCTTTACGAATTCATCTATGTTTGTTAAAGCCTGCGTGTAGAAGTGCATGTTGACGCTGTTTTGACAGGCTGCGTTCTGTATTATCAGTGTTATTATGAGGATTACATCGACTTGGCCTGTACATTGTCATTCAATAAAGACTGCTGTGTGTAATGAAAAGACGTCCCACGGGAGCATTTACTTTACAATTGTGCCGAGATGAAGCCATCCTTCAACAATCTGCTGAAGACCTGCAACCAATCAGCTGGCAGCCTTTAGCCAATAAACAAACAAACAGAGCCCTACATGCATCTATGTATGCACGTGTGTGCGTGTGTGTGTGAATGGGATCTATTCAAGATAATTGGTTAGGGGAATGTAGGGCATGTGTGTGTGTGTGTGTGTGTGTGGGTGTGTTCAACAGACTCGCCAGTGTTTTACAACGTTTCGGTCAATTTCTCAAATCAATGCCCAGTTAAATTGGCTCATTTACTTCCTTATATTGAACAGAAGGAGACATTTGACACACACACGGGTACACTTCTCATTCTCTGGGCCAGTTACTATCTATTATGCCTGTTTTTGCATGTGCGCTGAACATGATTATCACTGCCTATATATGATTATGTGCATTGTTCTCTGCACAAAATCAGTGTTTACAGTAACAACATCCATGTTCTCCCTCTTTAACGTGTCATAACCTGCAGATACAGCGATTGCAGTTCCTTCTAAAACAGGTCATACGGTGTCACAACACTAAGACAGGTGCAAGGCTGCGTTAGCTTCACCGCATGATGCCGGTAGATGACGAAAATGCTCATCTTTATATTAATGCACAGATGCAGAGTTCATACCTGCAGCAAACCCAGACCGTGGCTCGAACCTCCATGAGTGAAACAAGGCGGAGCTTCATACACACCGTCACTGTGAGGAACATGAGCCATGACGACTGTATTTGGGTTATAATGGTTTGGGTTAATTAAAGTAGCGTGCTGCGCGTATTTACATAAGTTGTGTTACCATGCACGCAACTCTCATACATAAGGAGACTGTTGGTTTCACACTGAACATGAACGGCGATCCCTGAACTCCACCCTGTGCAGCCTTTCATACTGATAATACACTGGGGCAGGGCGGTGTGTTGATATAACATGTGTTAATGTCTGATTATGTGAGATTAGATATGATTCCTTGAACTCAGCAGACTGTTCTTTTCCCCACTTTGTCCTGGTTTATCCTTGCATCGTCCTTTCGAAGGAAGGAACAGCAGGTCATGTCAGAGTGAACAAAGAACGACTGGAAGCCCCGGGGTGGCTGCAAGAGCAATGATCTAACAAAGAGAAGAGCAAACCTGCTGGTATAAGTAGATAAAACTTTTAATATACGTTCAGTTACATACTCAGCTGGAAACATGATGAAATGTAAAAAGCTGTGACAGAGAGAAACACAGGAAAAATGACCCTCAAAGCAGGAGCAACGCCAATTTCTGCGCCAAAGGAAATCAGCAAACAGTCTGCCAAATCTAAACCGCCGTCCTCTAATCCCATTAAACATCAAATAACAGGAGCTTAATCAATGACCGGCCCATGTTACTCATCAGGATGTTTGATTTAGATGCAAATTGTCGGGAGGGAGAGGGGAATAAATGCCAGAGGGATCACTTTAATATGACGGAGGCGACAGCCACAGGTGAACTCAGCAATAAAAGAGGGAGTGACGCGCTTGATGGATCGTTTTTCATAAACCGGACCTGAAGAATGACGGGGCTGCGCGCGTCTGCAGGCGGACGGAGAGAGGAATGAAAAGGTGCGGCTGTGGTGACGGCTGAGACAAGAGATGGAAGTAAAGTGACACGCCGGAGGAAGGAGAGAGGAGCAGCTGAATGACTGAGCATGATGTTTGGACAGTGCAGTACAGTACAGTGACGGAAAAACAGAATAAACCGAACGAAGAGATGGGATGAACAGATTTACGTCCTGCAGAAACAGGAATGTTAAAGAGGAGTTGAACAATAATAATGGAGATTAAAATGCACTGGTGTCACAGGTGTAACCAGGAGAAAGGAGCTGGAGCGCTTTCCTCCTGCAGTCATTCATTTCCTTCGGCGGGCAGAGCAAAACGCAACGCATCACACGGAACAATATGCAAATAGGACGAATCGCAGAAGAAAGCCAGAGACTCTGTCAACTTTAAATTAATTATCCTGCCTCGGAAAGAGAACGAGGATGAAACCTGCCAACTGTGGTTAGTCAGGAGCTCTGCGGCGGTAGACAGCCTGGATTCATACTTCTTCATGATGCATCAGAGCTTTGTTCCACACAGGAAAACCAGATAATACTTTAATGGCTTCACTGGTTTCCCATTCGTGACCATGTTAACCAGAATCTACTGGACAAATCAGTTGATTCCTCAGCGTTGCAATCAACGTGAATGAGAAACATGAGGTGAAATAAAAGTTACACGATCGTTTCTGCTGTTCCTGAACGCAGCACGGCCCAGTAACAAGTGAGCGGCGGCAGCCAGCTACAAATGCGGTGAGGTATGTCCTGTTATTACCAGCAGGACCCAAGTTACAGGTTGAATAACCTGTTGCACCTCTTTGCAGGTGCACTTCTGCAAAAGCTTCACGTGGAGAATCATTAGAGAGCAAACAGCAGCCTGAGCAGTGGAGAAGCTGCAGAGTCAAACGGGGAAGTCGGTGCATCAGAGCAGGAGGACATGCTGGTTGTTTTCTTAGTTGTGCACCATGAGTTCATCCCCCAGGGTCAGACTGTCAGTGGAGAGCTCTGCTGCACCTTCCTGAGGCGTCTGAGGGAGGAGACTCAGCACCAACCACCTGAACTATGCATAAAAGGTGTGTTGAGCTGCACCAGCACAACTACTACTCCCTGTGTGTGCAACTTGCTGAATATGGCACCTTCTTCCTCTTTGCTCAAATGAAATACAAGCTGAAGCTACGACACAGTAAGGGAGGCCAGAGGACGTCACAGATGGAGCTTCCAGGGAGCGATCCAAGCCTGGCAGGAACGTTGGGAGTGCTGTATAACTGCACAAGGTGACTACTCTGAAGAAGATGGCTGCCAAATCCGTGCACGCTGCTCTGGCTCTGATAGTAATTAATATTAAAATGAATTTGTCTTATTATGTCGAGATTTTAAAGCTTCTTTTTTAAAACGGTGACTGTGATCTTGAAAGAAAGGTATTAAAAAGGACAATCATAGGTTTTTGTAGGTTTTTGCTCTCATGTGCAGGAAAGTGCTGCGCTGTAGAGTCGCACAATCCAGTTCAGCAAAGAAAGCTTGTATGTTGATGGTCTTTGTTTTGGCTGATACAGATCCATGAAACACAGATCTGGATCGAGAGCCGGCAAGCGTGACCATCACCAGCTAACCTGATCAGTATTTCAGCAGCCAAATTTATGTTTATGAAACCAGCAAACGATTTGTTAACAGCACTGCAAAGTGATTGGTCGGCTCCCTCGCCGGCTCCCCTCCATGTTTTTTCCTGTGAAATGGACGCTTGATGACAGCAATGTGTCTCATGCGGACTGACGTGCGCGAGCAAATGTGTCCCCGGACATGACGGTTGAGCACGGATCAGAAATAGATCGAAGAGCAATTAAAAGGATCAGTTTGCATGCCCGAATCCGATGTGAGGAAGAGAATGAATCCCAGAGCGGAGAGAGCAAGAAAGAGGACGGTAAACCAGAGGTGTGGGCTGCAGAGGGACAGCAAACAGGAAACAGCAGCGGCGGTGAAAAGAAAATAAGCAGGTGGAAACAAACTAAATCAAAAATGACCTGGATAGCAGGGAGGGAGAGGAAACACTGGCAAGATGAAACTAAACAAAGGAAGACAGGAAATGCAAATGATAAGATACGGCGAAAGGGTTAAATGAAAGGAGGGAGAGTGAATGACAGACAGGAAATTAAAGGTGTTGACAGTCATATTAGGATTAATGAGACAGGGAGGGCGAAGCCTCTGTTGAGATTTTAATGAAAAGCTCCTTCAGATAAACCTGAAGGTCATTTAAAGCTGGAGGATTCATTCTTATTCCGGGGAGATTAGAAGGTCCAGGACCTTCAGCGTCTCTGCAGAGGGTTCATTAGCCGCTGACTGGCTGGCAGACTCAGACAAGCAAATGTGTTTATTTAGCTGCATATTACATGCAGGTCTCTGCGGGGTTTACAAACCATGTCACATGACGTGGGTGAGACCGAGCGTTTGAATTTCACCTAAATTCACGTCCACTGACTGCAAATCAGTCTCTGTCCTGACCAAAGAAAAGCCTGTTTCTGTCCTCACCGTGCTATGATGGTGAACCAAACTGCTACTGCACACATTTCTGCTGATATTCCTGCCCTAGATGACTCAGAACAGTAACCCTGGGGGAAGAATTCACGGTGCACAACCTCCCAAATGCCAGAGAAACCAACCTGCACGATCTCCTGATCTGCACCACCGTTACTTTTTGCTCTCTGAACTCTTTGAAGTTCAAGATCCACAATGAAGCTATGCAAATGTGCATCTGCACGTGGTCGCATGACGGCCTGTAATGTCCACTGTTGATCGCACTTCTAGCTGGCAGATGCTACTTCGCCGCTAGCAGGCTGTGCTGCATTCAGGAACGTCGTCTAAAAACCTTTTCCTCGCACCTTGCGTTTGCAGGGACGCTGGGATGATTATACCAACGACAACAATCACCCAAATCAAAGATTGCCTGGTGCAACGTGGATTATTGGTCGCTCTGCTGCGTTCCTCAGAGCCTTTGGGATGCAACAGTAGTAGAAATCTAATGATTACAGCAGGTATCGCTGGAGACCTTCAATACGTCTTGGAACTCCACAGGGTGGATCATATTTTCTGCAAAAGAAACAACAACAACTCGGTTTAGAAACCATAAATCTGAAGCGCCTGGGGACATAATTACTGAGCACACACAGATTAGACAATGGGCCCCTGGGCACGGACGCCTTGATGAAACCTCCCACCCCCCACTCACACAATTAATGACAGCACATTATCGAACGCGTACGACATACATTCACCTGCATCTCGGCAGGATTCACTGCAGGCACATGCAAAGCCAGCAGGAGGGAAACCAGAACTACGTTCACTCTTATCACAGCGGCACTGAATTTACAGCACGGGCACGCTCAATTAAAGCCGACAGAACATTAATTAACAAAATGCACCAGTCTGTTGCTAACCAAAAATATTTATTGCTAAGACCAAAATGATCTCCTATTTATGGTTGAGAGCAGTAATGCCCTGTGCAGTAAAATGCATCTTGTTACCAGTCGTAATGGGCTCCATCCTGGGATGTAACTAACACTCAGATTGTTGCTAAGATTTCAGATCTGCAGCTCTGGATATGAAGTCAGGCAGGGATCCAATTACCTTCTCGCCCTGGACCCCCTCTTTGTTGACGCAAAACAAAACGCGTCAACAGAAATTGATTATGATGTTTCGCAGCAGCGAACACCTACGAGCAAAGCATGATGGCGCCAATTAAATCTGCTGCTTTGTCTCCGGAGATGGCGTTCGGCCAAAAAAACAAACAAAAAACAACAACTTGACATTTTCACAGGAATCCTGGTGAAGGCATCTCAGTGTATCTGCAACACCAGGCATGTTGTGTTCGTGGTTATATCCTGCATTATGGATCAGGTGTAGGTGAAACTGTGTTTTTTCATTTATACTATGGAAAGTCTTCTGGTACCAGCACCCAGGATGAACTGAATCAGGTTAAACGTCCTATTATAATTAAAAAACTAGTGTCACAAACCTGCAACAAACACCTGTTGGTTAATTATTGCTCGCTGTAGAAGAGCTAAAACAGCAAAGACAGGGACATTAAACCATAGACTCGACCGCTTCCTGCTTTTAAAGAGTCTCTAAAACCCAGAAAGCATCTTTTGTGATCAGCTTTTCATTCAGTAAAACTCAGCAGGGTTTAATGTGCCCGTGAGTCTCCTGCCCCCCCAAAACAAACTCAAAGCCAGGCGCTGCACGACTGAATGCAGTCGCTGTGTGTTAAAGCAGAAGCTGCAGCAGAGAGTCGCTCACACACACGCAGACGCACCAGTATTTATTGCCGTGTACTGCAACAGAAAATTACTGCGCTTCATTTGATCTGTGTGTGTGTGTGTGTGTGTGTGTGTGTGTGTGTGTGTGGTCTGAATGCTCAGGTAGGTGTGGGCCTCTACATCACTTCCTTTGTCACCTCAGGAACAAACACTGCGGGCGTTGATCTACACCGGTCTGTCAGGAGCCAACAAGCTGAACAACGTCAATGCTGACACACACACACACACTGAATTGGTTTGTATGTGTTTCCTTGTTCCCCTGGTAAACACACCCGTACATCGACCGGACAGTATTTCTCCTGGTCGTCTTGACGGCTTTAAAGAAAACCCTGCAGGTGACCATGAAGTGATGGAGCCCATCGTTTACAACATTTTCTAATTTGCACATGCAATATGAAACAGGAAGTTGCAAAATAAATAAATAAATAAGAGAAAACAGTCACTACTGGACCGAGCTTCATAATCACAGCCATCAAATCCAACACAGGTGGGAGACAAACCCCTAAAATCCATGTTTCTGTCAGCAGTTTACCACCTAATTAAACCAACCAGGCCCCCACATGAGGACCGATTTGTTGCCAGTGCTGCAGATGGAGAAGAGGCGCTAACCACACGTCCGCCAGTGACCGGCTTTAATTGGGCAGTTGCAGCCGACTGAATCAGCTGAATTTCTCTGGTGACGCTGCAGGTGAGTCCCTGTCCCAGTTTGCTGGACATGTGGTGCAGACAGGGATCTGGACACAGGCACATTTGGGAGGTGTCGCTCCGGTGGCATGCTGGGACATCCAGGTGGTGGGTGGATGGGTTCAAACATGACATTCACCCAGGAGAACACTGACACTGCCCCACATTTAGTGTGCTACGTTGACCCCCAGTGTGACTGGTTTAATGAGTCATCTCTCCACAGCTCCTCAGACAAGGCTTATACCTTTGTACAGTTTCTTTTGTCATTTCTGAGTGAAATTAACTGTAATTTCAACATTTTTCGAGGTGTTGAATGCTGAATGTTTCATTTCCTTTTCTATTTCATATTGGTTTGTTGCTGATACTGTCTATCCTGTATACAAATATCTATTATGTACATATTTTAGTTCTATTTGTATTTATATTTTCTATATTTTATCTTATTTGTTGTCTCATTTAATCTTATTATTATTCTATTTTATGATTGTTTCTTGTTTTACATTACTCAGTATAATGGCATCTGTTATTTGCTACTTTAACAACACAGTTTCCCTCAAGTGATTAATAAAGTACTTCTATTCTATTCTATTCTATTCTATTCTATTCTATTCTATTCTTATCCTCACTGATCCTCCATTTTAAGTCGATGCACCCACATTGTCCACATTTCAGGATTAACACTGACTGAAGCCTCCGGAGAGAACATCACAGCAGCTCCTACACAGCACAAACCTCCCCAACACCACCCCGTGCGTCCGACTTTCACTGATGTGCACTGCCGTTTACAAACGGCCACTTCCCCGCACACTGTTGTGTGCACGTGCAGCTGAAAGTCTTAATGACTGAAACAACACGGTGGAGATTTCTGCTGCATGTAATTTATATAATAACTGAACGGAACAGCCAGCGAGTCCAATACCGCGCTCTCCTGAGGAAACCTGGAGGACGGTGATCGATATGGAGCCTGCGAGCTGCGGTCACATTCATATTATATACATGCACAGCAGATTATGAACAATAATCACAATGAGCTCTGGGGTTTTATGTATTTTTCTCCACATCTTGGTGCCGTGTGTGTGCTGTATTGTCATGTTTTGAAATGTTTAAATCACTTATGTCGATGCTATCTGCAGCTGGAGATTATTAGCAGCCGTTTAAGGGTCTGACCAACATCTCTTCGCTCTTAGAGTCTTGCAGTTAACATGCTAACGGTTAGCAGGCTGTGTTTACCAGCTCATCTAGCACGATGGCATGGAAACAACATGTATTTAATAATAAATCGGTGTACAATAATAGACTGGATGATGGCGCTATGGATGGTTTAACAGACAACAAAGTTATTCCAATTCATCCTGAGACGACAATGAGCATCAGCCCCGTTCTAATCCATCGAAGAACTGACGAGACATTTCACTCCAAGTCAAGGGGATAACAGGAATCCTGATGGTGCATCTGCTGGGAATCCAGAATATCTGTACACATTCATGAAAATCCATCTAAGCTATGTTGGGATATTTGAGCCTGGACCAAAGTCGATCGGAGCTCCTGCCTCTGGAGCCAAAAACAACTCGCGTGGCTAAAAACGTGATTGTCCCAGTTATTCCCGATGATCCACAGTCGACCCCGTCAACGGTTTTTAATTGGAACTGCTCTTCACAGAGGAATTTGTCCCAATGGAAAACTGTTAATAGAGTTTTCTACGGATTATCTGGAAGGACGCATTGCTGCTGAACTTTTAAAATGCCATTTTTAAAGGCTGCGGGCGCCTCAAAACTAAATTGCATTCCCCTGCGTAGCGCTGGAGTGGAGAACAGAGAAGTCTGAGAGGCCAGTGCCTGAAAAGCTCGAATGAAACTCAACTATCTTCAGTAAGAGAGAACTGTGCATCACCTGAAGTCCTCAAATGAATGAATCTGCATGGATCCCGCACTTCTTCTGTCATACTAGAATAACAGCAAAAGTGGAAAATAGTGGCTCATCCAGTGACAAGCATCACAGGAAACCAGCCGGCGCTGCTCCCATCAGACTGTAAAATTACTCCATGTGCTGTTCTCTTAATAGGTTTCCTCCTGCAAACCAGAGGAAAACATCTCCTGCAGCCCAGTTTAAAAGCACCATATTCTGGTCTTTATATACTTTCCATTTACAGGAGACAGCCGTAAGGATTCACAGGCCTTTGAATCGATGTGACGAAGGAGGGATTAGATCTGCAGCAGTTAAACCGCTCCATCAACCCACCTTTAAGAGTCACTGGGTAAAAACACTGCATCCTAACACGGCGAGCCGCGTTGCATGGTCCATACTGATGCAGCTGAATAAGAAGTTTTATCATGTCTGATCTTTCATTGATTTCCTGATGTTTATGCAATACAAATTGTGCAGGTATTGAAGAGATTGCTTTAGTTTGTTGCAGAAAATGCTTTTTTTTTTAACCTTATATATAAACTTTTGCATTCAAATCTGACGTTTTGTGCCTGTTTTGATTGTGTCACAGACCATTTCTAGGTTGCAGAAGTGGACTTAGAAGTAGCAGGTAGGAAAAATCTGGATGGGAAGAGCGAGGGAACATCATCACCACCACTCAGGTGCCCTTTTGCAAGGTCCGTCAGCCTCGAACTGTTCCTGCGGAGCTTTGCAGCGTGATTGTGGTTGCACAGGGCAGTTTCAGGTGTGAATGTGTGTTAACAACGGTTGTCACGCTACATTACCCTCAGTAATACTTCACTGGTAAAAACAAAGGTTGAAGACTGACAGTTAGGGAGCGGCTTAATTGGAGAAACTGAGCATTTTGTTTGCAAGACGTTGCTTCGTTGCAGCGCCAAAAACAACAAAGGTCATCTTCACGTATGGAGCAGGTCGAGACCGAACTCCTCAATTACACCCAACATGACAGCAACCCTGAGCGGTGCCTGGCTCTAAACACTAAAACAGGACCGACTGGAGAACCGGGTTATATCTCGGGTAGGTGCTGCAGGACGGTATGTGAAATGTTCCACCTGATATGAGCTGAATGTAAATGTGAGAAATAAATTAAATCGCAGCTTTTCCCAACCTCGTCCAAACCCTCCACACGGACTGTTCTGTAATTGTTTCCTGAGGCCAAACTGAAAGAACCGCCTGCAAACCGGGAGGCACGCAGAGCACTGCAATGGGCGCCCTCACAATTTTGCCAATCACTTCAGTCAGCGAGATGGCGGCAAATGAAAAATAACCAGAATTATTCTGCATTGATCTGGCCGAGCGGCGCCGCAGAAAGGTTTAAGTATTCTGTCTGAATTCCCAGGGCAAAACACGGTTAAAGAACAAGTCTCTATTCATTTATCTTCCTGCAGACAGGCGGCATGCTACATTGCTGGCCTGGATGCACTAACAAGTTGATTAATGGCTGTGGTGTGCGGTCCAACTTTCCCTCCTTTCTCCTTTCCGCCTGTTACAATCGTCCCGCTATGAAGCAAAGTTATCCAACGGGGGCCAATGAGGCAGCTGAGGAGACGGCGTGTCGTTCACCTCCAACGCAAACGAGCGGCGGTATTTCTTTTGTGCACAGGTTTATGTGGAGAACGGTCGCGGTGTACTGTTCCCTCAAGAGCACATTTCAAGAACAGACACATTATGAGCAATGAACCCTCTGCCTTTTATTCAGAGTCCCTGTTTATTTCCTGCGCACACAAACAGTGAATGTGACCTTCCTCTGATTTAAGGAGATGCCTGAGTTACAGTAAAGATGACCACGGACCACCTCAGACTTGGAGGTGCTGACCCTCATCTTGCCTTGCTCTCATGTGCATCGTCTTGCACAATGGAAGCTGCAGGTTGTTTCAGCCAGCGAAACACTTATCATCAGCAAGGACAAGCTTTGGATGCTCTGCTCTCTTTGTCTGCAGCTTGAGAGTCTGTCCATAAAATGAGAGCTGAGACAATGCCCAGCGTTGGCTGCACTTGGCTGACTCGTGACAGCACATGCAGGCTTTTTACATAAATTCCCTGTTCTTATTATCTTTTAACAAAGTAAACATGGCATTGAGCCACATCTTGACTGAAAATTGTTTTATTTCGGTTGGACTCGCTCTCGTCATCCTTCCTGAACTGAGGTTCGTCAAATGGACACATTGACTTAGAGGTCATTTTATTGATTAAATGCATTGTACAGCTCACATGGATGTAAGACACAACCCATACCTGATCACCTGATAAGTGCCAGTCGTGCTCAGACAGAACCTGAAAGTCTACAAATGCACTTTTCAGAGTTTGGCTGGGCAGAAAGTGAATAGTCGCTACTGCACCGATACAGCAGCTCCATAAAGTGAGAAAGTGTCCCGGAGCAAAGCAGCAGTGCATAGAAACCAGTTCTGCAGAGCGAGCTGCCCAATAGACAGGAAAGTACAGTGAGTGAGCAGAGGCTGCAGTACAGCAAGACGGCCATGCTTCAAAATAAGAGCGGAGAGGAAGGTCATGAAGTATGTGAACTGAAACCTCGGTCCCAGAGGCTGTAACTGTGTCTCCCTGAAAACTGAATACATATCGCTGGAAACTTCTCTGACTCTCGGGGGTTCAAGAAGATTCTGGATGCAGTTTGATTTCCACTGCTTATCCAGAGGATGCACGTGAACAAGTACTCTTCAGTCATTGCATTAGTTTGATGTGTGGTAATTTAAGGTATACCGGCGTCATGAAGAAGCTGAGTTTAGCAGGACAGAGCACGCTGCAGGTTCAGACAAATCTGGGACACAAAGAATAAGCTGTATCTGAAAGGAACAGGGGGTCTCTGTGCCCTTATTCCTGGATTCCTGAGCGTTTTGCTTTGTCTTTGGTTGGCTGTGTGTTACTTCAGGTTGCTCAGCTCCCTCTCCTACAAAGCAGAAGGACCTCAGCAGGTCAGTGTTGGTGGGTTATTGTAGAGTCAACCCACCTTCTGTCTCCTCCACTGTTTCCAGTTTAATAAGTTTTATGACACATTTATCTCTCTTTGATATTTCTGAACATTGTCACACTTGGTTTGATGAAACACCCACAGAAGTACGAAGCAATGATGATGCTAGCAAAGGTGAAATATAGGGAAGGGCGGCTCAGGCAATTAGCAGGTAACAGACAGTAATCAAACATTTAAAATGACAGGACAAACAAAATATGAATTCAGTAAACACAAAGAAACACGAGGAAACTGAGGAGGAAATACGTCTGATTCGTATTCGTCATCTCGTTCTGAAGTCATTTGTTTGACCTTTAACCTTTTACTCAACGTTTTCTTTCACCCATTGTTTCTGTTTTAAAGCAGCAGCATTTTCATTGTTCAGTCTGTCTAATTTCCATAAGACCTGAGCTCCCCAGAGGATAACTCCCTATGATTTCCATTACCTTTCCTTTCCTTCATAGCCTCGCCTGGTTCCTCCCTACCGCCACTCCACACCATGAGTGAAACAGATCTCAGCCCCTGAGGTCCGCAGTCTGGCTTGCTTTATCTCCTCACAGCCTGTTAACAATGTTCCCCTTTCATCCCAGCTGTATATCAGCCCCTGATTGATTGTAAGGCTGCAGTGAAACCCAGCAGGTCCACAGGAAGAGAGAAGAGGAGGATTAACGGGCAGGAAGGCAGAGAAGAAGGGACACAATCAAAGAGAAGAAGAGAAGAGGTGAGTGATTGAAGACATGAGAGCTCGCTGAGGATGAGACCTGGTTTCTGACGTACATAAGGTACCAATCCAGTTTCCATTCACATTTACAGGAAGATAAAACTCAAATCTAATTAGATCTTTTTGAGTAAATTCAGTGCCTGGGCTCCCAGTGGAGCAGTAATGTTAATTATAACCGACTGAGTTGTCAGTTCATTCTCATTAACAGCATTATGCACAAGTACAGCTGGCTCCAGTGTGCTACGGGTGAAGGTTTCCACTTTAAGTCTCTACATACGTGAGCATTAAGGGGCTTGAGCTTGATAGGACCTGAGCTACTTAGTGAATCAAAACAGGGCGTCAGACCCTGATGGGGACCATTAAGGGTTCAGGTTGAGTTCTGGTCTGTCAGCAAACCTTCAGCCCGATCGCTGGAGGTCGGGAACAGGAGTCGATTCAGAGCTGCTGAGGCAGGAAGACGGGGGGGGGGGAGGTAGGAGGTGAAACAACAAGGGATGAGAGGGAGTGAAGAGGAGGCCACAGCTGCAGAGGAACAAGTGTCTCGGTGTCGTTCCTCCCCCCCGGCTCTCAGGGTTGGAGGGACGTCTTAATGAGGACGCATCTGATGTCCCTTCTGTCCAACGGCAAGAACCTCCGATATCTCTCCTCTGAAACTGTTCACCTCTCCGCTGCTCTTCACCGCAGCGCCGGCGTCTTCAAGAGACACTCCAACACCTGCGGGTGCTCCAGGCGTCCAGGTGTGACAAGTCGTTACCGACACATTCAGTCTGCGTTTCGTCGAGCTGCAGCCGGTTGACAGCAACAACAAAACACACAATCGAGACTTGTCGCAAGAGGGAAATGTTTTCGTCCATTTCATTCTCACGTTAAAGCAAAATAACATCAAAATGCTTGTAGTCAGGTCATGCCACTTGGCAGCCATCTTGAAAACAACCTCCAGCTAACGACACCAGGTCCCCTGTCTGAATGGAAGGGAAGTGAGCCAGACTTGAATTCTGTTTTCAGCACGAATGTCTTTCTTTTTACATATAATAAAATAGAAATGCATCAAATATTGACGTGCAAACATGTTTAATTCAATTTCAAATCAATTTTACTCTGTTTTTGAATCCCAACAAAGGTTCACTCAAGTCACTTTACAGTCAAACATCATATATTTAATGATACGTAGGAAAAAAAGCAATGTTTTTTTAGACTGTTAATACATTTCTGTGCCAATTTAAACATTAATCACATACAAAAACACTTAAATAAAACTGGAAATATGAAAAAAAAATGTACTAAAACTAATTAAAAATGACTTTTAGCTGCAGAGATGTCAGCAAAAAGATAATATTTCCTGTGAACAGATAAAGTGGCGTAATGGCGACCGAGCAGACAAAGCACACTTCCTGTTTGTATGTCTCATTCTTAGCTGCAAAACAGCACTCTAAAGCATGTTTCTGCAAGCATTTGAGGCTGTAGATACGTAAAGCGTGTTCCGTACTGGGTCCGTTGTGCCTGGTCTGACAGTTCTGAGCTTTGTGAGCAGAGATAACTTTACAGAGATAAGGACTCACTCATTTGTTCGGCTCACAGATGCTCCGGTGTGATATCTCGCAGCTGTGAATGTCGCATACGCAGAACCTTTAACAAACATTTGCATTTTCTGTATCCGGAGTCGATTTAATCTGCACAAAAACAATTAAATGGGAATTCTCGTCCGTCTTTCAACCCTTTTTCTTTTTCACCAACCACTCAAGCTTGACTTTTTTGTTTCTCCCCTCCAGATATTTTCCTTTTATCTACTGTAAGTGTCATTAGCTTCTCCCTCTCAGTGGGATCTCCCTTTGTTTCAGCGTATCTCCCTCGCTCTCTTGGTTCTTATCAGGAGGAGCCGCACACCTGAGAGCACTTCACACGCTGGCTGTAGAGCGGATGCGTCAGGTGGGGACTCGCGGGTGTTTCCCCACAAGAGGGAAAGTGCATTCAAAACACTGCGGGAACGCCGTCACACACAGATAAAAATGTGTTTTCACACACTGAAATGAAGTCTTTTCCAAACATGTCACCCAAAAGCTTTTGGTTACACCACAAAACCCCAATGGACTCTGGACGTGAGCCATGGAGGACGTCTGCAGCCGCTAAGAGGCTTTTGTTTAACCATAAAAGTGAATATTATTGTCCAAATACCTGCACACAACAAGTTGCAATGATAATACATGCAGCTCAGTAGCAGAATATAGTTATTTAGGAAGTGTTGGATGAGTGGAATTGTAGTTTTTCACTTTGAGGATCTTCAGTTCAGAAAGCCTCATTTGACTGTTGCATATGAACTAGTGATGTTAGCAGCCATCTTGGTAATGCCCTAAACAGTTATTAATGGCTAACAAGACCAGGCCTCTATCTACATGAATGGTTGGGTAGCCATAACTCTACTTTAAACAGCATCACCAGTCAGATCTGGTAAAAGAATGGAGACTTTGCTTCAAAATAAGGTTTTAAAATGCTTTTTGTTTTGCAGCTTGTTCTTCTACGGCACTGCCTTCCTTCAAGTCCCAATGTGACGCCATCAGCTCCTCCAGACCCGATATCAGACTACTGACTTACTCCAAGTCCGTCTACACCCGCTCCTTCCTGGCACCAAATTGGTTGAAGCTGTTGCGAATATCAACTGTTTGCTTGTTGGTGTTTGGTGTCCAGAAGGAAGGGGTTGGTCACGTGAAAGACGACCACCGTCTCTGGCAGTACAGGCTTTTCCATTGCAGCTGCTTTAAGTGCTTTGTCTCCTCTGTGTCTGATAACAGTACAGTGAACTGAGCACAACTGTATCAGTGCAGCCCTGGCGTTATCTCCGCAGTGCTGAGGATAACGACACAACCACCAAGCGGTTAATTGGATTTTAATCCACATGTGTTTCTCTGGTGTCCCTGAGGTGTCTGACTCCAGCTCGGCCCAGCAACAAAAGGCAAAACGCAGCCGTCATGACAGCATACGACGTCAACACCGTCCTGACGGCTGCCGGGAAGTCAGGATGTGATGTCACCGATTGTCCCTGGCCCAGATGGGCGTAGATGAGCAGGCGTATCTCGGCGGCCTTCTGACCCTGCAGCCAGCAATAGTAGGTACCTAATTAACAAAAAAGGATACTGTAGTCAAATTAACTACTTAACTAACACTTAGTGCTGCATTAGCACGGTTTAGCTTCTGCACAGCAGCAATAGTGGTGCTAATGATGATGATGGAGATTGTGATTGGGCCAAAAATGCCTTTAGCTTTTAGTTTTGGTGAAAAGAAACATTTTACTCTGTGACAGTGGTTTTGGGATGCTAATGATGCTAATGTGTAATGCACCAGTCGCTAGCTAATGATTTAACAATGCAAAACATACAAATTACAAATGGGCTTCAGAATAGTGTAAATAGTAAATAAAACACATTTTTAAGGGGCTTATTCCTCCAAAAGCTTTTCAGCAGGTGTAACATGTTGATTTTCGAATGCTAAGTGTGGCTGTTGCTGTCAGTCACAGGTAAACTTCTGTCTAAGTCAAAGACTAGGCTTATTTATTTATATGCAACTGGCTGCAGGTCAAACACAGGGTGCAGTTTCAGTGCATCAAAATTAATCACACAGACTGACACAAATAGTTTGAGGTAAACAAAACTCCTTTTAAAAGCCGGCAGCATAATTAAAACACAGACACTGACGCACAAGGTTTCATTACAGTAGTAGACAGTAGCAGGTACCTGAGTCGTGGGTTTGTGCAGGTCTAAACAGCAGGTGGTGTCCTGGGTCGATCTGCAGCCTGGAGGGCGTGTCGCTGAGGTTACGACCCACAGAGTGTTCAAATCGGTAGATGGGTTTGGAATCACGGTCCCAGGCCACGGCCATGTTAGGTCGTGCCCCAGGACAGCCCAGCGTCAGGATATGGTCTGCGGGGTGGTTTAGGTAAAACACTGGAACCTCCACAGGCCGGGAGTCAGAACTGCAACACAGAAACCGAGATTCGGCACATGAGGAACGTGGTCTGTCCAGATGAAACAGCATACGTGAAACGTTTGGAAGAGTTCGATTTAAGTGTTGAAAAGTGGTCGAGTCATAACAAACGTACCGCCAGAACCGCAGGAGGTGGAGGAAGATGAGAAATGATGAGGGCGCTAGCTAGCTAACCAATGAATTTCAGCTCTGTGCTGCACATGACATTGAACATTGATTGATGGGTGGATGTCATGATATAATTGGTTAAAACAGTGATCAGCTTTGACACCGATGGCCGTTAATGAGGAAAGCTCAAGTTTCCATCTGATTAGTTTAAGTCCATGTGTAATAATCCTGAAAATGAATGGCTGGATTTAGCTGTGGATATTCGTGGTCCTCAGAGGGTGGACCCTAATGTTTTTGGTGACCCCCATGACACATTTCATAACCATCAAGTAAAAACATTAAAAATCCAAATGTAATACTCAGGTTCCTTAACATTACCGAAGAACAACACTGGTTCACTCCACTGGAGTAAAAACTGGATTATGGATACTATATGAGGTTTCCCTCAGGCCACCAATGGCAGTAAACAGCCAAGCAATGTGCTAGACTACATAGATGTTCCTGCTCCACCTCCAAAACATCATAATACTTCTATAACACTTACCTGTACCCAAGAAATGCCATCAGATCAAGCATTTTGGAGGGCGGGGGAGCTTGGGTTGGACAAGTCACTTGGCATCTTCTGACCTCCAGCTTGGCTCCGACTCTGCTTTGCTTGAGCTGCATGAAGGCAGCCGGCACCGCCCCTGAGCCACATGAAACGACAGTCTGATTGGGCTGTCTGTAGCGCACGTGCAGGAAGCGAGAGTAGACATAGCAGAGTCCGACACGGATCTGCTCTCCCGGTACTCCGCAGCGATCGCAGACTGACCAAGGCCGGAAGCCCGTGAAGACCCGGTACAGGGGCTGAGCAGAGCCGAGACCTTTCCTTCTACTGCTTTTAGTTTCTGGAGTGTGCCTGCAGGTAGATTATTATAGATTAACAAACTGGTTTGAAAAGAACGGCATATTATGACGATAACATCCTTGATTGTTGCTGTCGGTGGTCGTTCAGGGCCTCTGTTATCTCTGGTATTCACCATCCAGTGTGAACATGCGATAGTTTAGATGTGAGCAGTTTCACAGTGCAAAGAATCAAATACTCAGGATGATGTGATGTCTTTATCGTGTTTGCAGAAACATGCAAGGAATATCCATACGGAGCTGACATACAGTATGACAGGTGCGTCCGCCAGCGGTCAGTCAATGATCCTTATCGGGAGGATAAGACATTATTCATGAGCAGCAGGGTCAAAATCTGACAGCTTAATGCCCGACTCCTAAAGAGACAATCAATGACCACCCACGATTCTCCTCACCTGGGCGTGACGCTGAGCGTGCGCGCTTCCTGGATGTCAAGGTCGTAACCGTAGAAGAAGTCGTTGTGGGCGGAGCCGCAGATGTAGACGCCGGAGTCGTCGGTGCCGGCCCTGAAGATCAGCAGGCTGAAGAGACGGATGGAGAATCGACTCTGCAGGGCGCCGCTGTGTGGGACGTTGCTGGGGTCCAGCAGCTTGTTGCCATGGTGATCAGTCAGGGCCCTGGTCTCCTTGGAGCTGCCCAGATGTTTCTTATAGAACCACACGACTGATTTGACCTGAAACACGCGGGGAACTTAATGACCAAGATATATCTGCTGGCAGTCGATGCTGTTGCTCGGCTGATCGATACCACAGGCTCAAATGACTTTTGCAGGCGCTGAGATTAAAGTCTCTCATTCTGTTTCCGAAGACCCAAATGATTCCCTTCTTCTCTCCTCTTTTCTCCGTTTAACTCTGTTTCCTTTAATCCTCTACATTTTCCTTTGTCTTCTGCAGTCGTTCATAAACGTTGAGGCAGCAGAGCAGCTTGATAATAACTCCAGCCATCTACACAGCTGGTATTGTACACAGAGAACAGGAAGTGTCATCTCGCACTCCTAATTATTGTCATTACATCACACAAATGTTTGTTTATTATGGCTGGAAATGACTCACCAATGAATTACAGGGATCACATGGTGTCTTTGTGTCTTTCAGTGAAGGCCACGATGTAAGTATGATGTCTAGAAACACTGTTTTGACAAAAGAAGCAGGTCCACTAAAATCCGTTTGTATATAATGTTTTAATTACGTTATAGCGACAAATGCAGTTGCTAAAGCAGCTAAAGCATTTTGGTTTTGCAAGACTGTGCCTTCAGTCCACGTTCATAGAAAAGGTTGTGTCTCGAGTCTCTGTTGACCTTTTCTGTATTTATTAAACCATACATAAACCATAAATCCTAAACTTTAACCAAAATGCTGCGAGCGTCCAAACACCAATATTAAAAAGTTGAACAACGGTGCAGTCGCTATGAAAGAACACACGTCTTGTAAATAAGTGAATTTGCAACTTGGTGGGTGCGTTTCTCATTATGTTGAAAGAAAACATGTATTTTCTGTCATAAATTAGATGTTTAAATGTAATTCCTGTAAAATCTAATTGATCTTCAATCACTGACATAACCTCTCTCTCTTATTTCCAGGACAGAACTCAAGTCTCCGTTGACCTTTCCTGTATTTATTAAAAAAACATGAGTCCCAAGCTTTTCTCAAAGTGCTACGAGAACCAGAACACGGACATAAATCAGTTGAACAATGCTGCAGTCACTATCAGTGCCAGCAACATTAATTAACAGTATTTCCTCACCGTGTTAAAAGCAGGCTTGCATTAGTTCTTGCAATTATTTCAGTAAGAAACACGGAAATAACTTGATTAATTCACTGATTCTTACTGGGATCCTCTTCCAGGAAACTCATGACTTTAATAAAACTTAATATCTCATGTAGGATTCTTCGGTGCATTTTGGATTAACTTTAGAGTGATTAAAAAGACATGAATGTACAACAAACAAAGGTTTGTGTCAAAAAGATGGTGTTTGGTGCTGTTACCTGTTGTGGCTTGCAGTGGCACGGCAGCTCCAAGGTGACTCCAGCCAGGTAGGCAGCATTGGTGAAGGTCAGGAAGGCAGGACAGGCTCTTTGAGCAAAGACGTCCTGCTTGTCCTCCGGAGCCTCGTAACTCCACAACTCAGGACAAAGGAGGAGGAGAAGTAGCAGGAAGAGAGGAGAGGCATGGATCATTATGCTTCTCAGAGGACAGAGAGGGTTTTACAGAAGTCGCAACTTCAATAAAATGTTTCAGGGGAGCCTCGAGCGTGTTTTCTCTGCCTTCTTTCACGTCTGAAGGACGAAACGTGAACAAGGTTACTTTCAAAACACGACAAGTCCGATGGAATCCGGTGAGGAGCCGTCCTCTGTTGTCAACACAAACATTTTGAAGTCACACTTCATTTTCTCTGGTCGATGGCTCGTGCTTCCAAAACGAACCCGTGTTTCGATCGTTCAGGTTCCTCGTTTGTCCTCATCCTCCTTTCCTCCTCAAACATACCTTAATCGTCGTCTGCTGCTTCTTTTTTATGCAGAATATAAACAAACCCTAGCTGCCGTTGCCATGGCAACAACACACACATTTCTGCTGAACTGTAAACCCGAGACGTTGTTGCATTAAAAATGTCCTGTTGGCCAAAAAAAACACAAAACCCCACAAAATTCAAGTGGTACATAAAAATGAACCCTAACCCTATGGTTTAACTGACTTTTGGTTTGATGTCGGAGTGACTGATTTATCTCCACGCTATGGATTGCTACGACTTAAACCAGAAATTCATGGTACACAGAGGATGACTCTTGCTTAATCCCAAAAATGTCCTTAAACGTTGCTTTTGCGCCACCAACAGGTCAAAACTTCACGTACCCTCTACTTTATCTACACGCAGTTGGTACAGGCATTCATGGTTCCCAGATGATGAATCTTAAAGTCTTTTGCTCTGGTGCCACCATAAGGTTGCTACATGGCTGCGAGTTAAATGTCTGAACATCTGATTTGATGGATGGCCACGACATTTGGTGCAGACATCTGCGTCTACTCAAAGTCCAAATGGCCATGATGCATCGATCTGCGACAGTTAGAACCAGCAGTGATAGCACTACTCAAAGTCTGATTGTAGATCTGTTTTAGGTGGATTATACAGTTGTTCAATACTTCTGAGAAGCCTAGCAGGTGCATCTTGCAGCATGTGTGAAATCCCCAAACCAAAATCTGTTTTTGCCACACCAGCACACCAGACACTGCAGCACAAGCTTGGCCTGGGGAAGACAGCTCATAATCCACGCTTCAGAGTTCGTCGGCGTGAGGTGAGCATGCACTTAATTCACCCTGCCCCTCTTCACAGTGCTGCTGCGGGGCGGCTGCGGCTGTAATATTGTAAAGTAGGAATAAATGAGTGCAATGATGCGGCTCCCTGCTGAGCTGCAGGTCTGTGCGTGTCATCAGGCCTCCAGCGCCGAACGCAACACGCTCCTGACCATCCTCACGCCTGCAGACGCAAACCAGACTCGTATAATGTAAGCAGCAAGGCACACATGATTGCGTGTATCTGTGTGTGTGTGTGTAAAAGCTGTGTACAGTAGTTTCGGGGGTTGAATTTTTCAGAACAATACCGAAGGTGTCAGCAGGATGACTAACCGTGTGTTCGGAGGGGTAAACACTTCAGATGACACCTACCTGTTTTCCATTAACAAAATGGAATTTAGTTCATTTTCAAAACACCAAATATTCATTTTAGTAAACAGAAATCACACGGCCGGGGGCGTTATGGCGACTGTGTTACACCCAGTCTGTTTCTGACAGAGAAATCCTTCATTTGGTTATGAGCATCATTTGTTTTCTACTGTCTTTCTGACAAATGAAGACACATTGCAGCAACAGTCCTCAAAGGAGACCAACAGACCTGGTATTCACCTGATATTCAAGCGGCAGCTCAAAGTGGAGTCTGACTGTGTTTGATTTTAATAGAGAAGGGATCAAAAAGAGGCAAAAACACACCCAGCGTGGCAGGAAACACTGCAGCCTCTTAATGCAAACAGTTACAGAAATATACAAATCTAATTAAAGTTCCTGTTTTGCATATTCACAGATCCCATTAAGGAACTGTTTGGTGAATATATGTCAACACGTGTTTGTGTGACATTATCAAAACACATGCGAGCCCCTCGACCGGGAACAAGTCACAGCTAAAGCTGAGACGCTCGCTCACAAATGTCACACATTTGAGGAACCTCGTCTTTTCAGAAGCGGCTTTATCCTCGGAGGCCGCTGCGATTCTGTTTTTTCTTAAATGTCACAATGTAAACACATATTTTTTTTGCTCACAAGCGTCCGACAGATTTCAAACAAGTGACATTTGTTTTATCCTGCTTCTGATGCAGTTTGATCATTAAATAGTTCCTGCTTAAACACTCGTCGCTGTACTTTGTGGGGGAACGTGCTTAGTGTTGCCTTCACTTACCTGTTGTGAAGACGGTAGGAGACACTTCTTTCAGACGCCTTTGACACTTCTGTTCTTGTAAACACTCACACACTCGTTTTTATTGACTTGCATTAATTTTCTGCAGGGTTAACCTTTAATCATTTCTGTTTATGTTAACAAAACAATAACAATATCAATAACCTATCAATCCAATCAGTCAAATAATTAATTTAAATGTCATTTTAATGAGTAAAGACTTGTTGCAGCAATCCCTCAGATTGAACAACAGAATATACTGTTGTTAACATCATGACAACAGTCGTCATTGGTCAGGGGTTACAATATTAACCACTTAGCTAGGGCTAGAGAGTCAAAAAACGAAATAATGTGACTTATTAGGAAACAGGAAACCAGCAAAGCGTGTTAAAGTCCAACTGTGTCACTCTTGTCACAATCAGTCCAGTTGTTAGATCCTTTGTCACTTGAACGTAAAGGTACAACGTGCAGTCAGAGAACGGTTTCTGCAGCACGGCTCGATAATGAGCATGCAACAGCGGCTAGGTAGAGCTATTGTGGGTCAGTATACGGATTTGCTTTGTGCAATCTCTTCCACGGAGTGATCACAGTTTGGCAGGGGCACTGGGAGCACCCCGTCACTGCACAGGGTTACTACTCTGAGAGTAATTGATTGATTGCACCTTGTATGTAGATTTTGGAGGCACCTACTCAAACAAACAATGTTGTTGCTGTTTGTAGGAGGACAGTCCAACTTGTGAGGACCATCATTGCCACAATGCATCACCTCAGTTTATGATAAACCCAATATACAGACCCGAGTCTGTATCAGTCGTAGGCCCAACATCTCAGACTGAAAATGGGCCTCACAGCGATAACACAGGTGCTCACACACACAAACACACCGCAGTCTGACGACAGAGTGGGTGATGAATAGGAGTTTATAGAGAGAAGCAACTTTTTCTCTCCAGACATCATGTTTTACCTGAACTCACCACCACTTTCTCGCTTCTCTTTATTCTTCCTGTCCATTAGCTGCAGCCTCAATGTAAACATCACTTACCATCCACGGCGAGGCACCATACACAACAACGTCTGTGCCTCACGCTTTTATTCCTGTCGGTGGCTACGTCTCAGCAGCTACACCCTAATCCCCACAAGCCAGCCCTCCCGCCTTTTCTCCCAAACATCCATTAATTCAATCCCCCGGTCTATCTAAACAGCACATCCAGCTATTGAGTTCGGCTCCAAACAACCTTTTCTTCAACGTTTTCAACCATCTGTCCACGCCTCCACCTTCTGCTCCACCTCCTCTACTTATCGACTCTATCTAATAGCATCCATTCTGAGGCTGGGTGTTGAATGCAGCACAGTTTATCCCCTGTTATTATCAGCACTCCTCCATTAAACGCCCGGCGTCACCCAAACAGCCCACTCCTCTGTCGTCTACGGGAAAGCTGTTATTGTGATATTCATTGTGCCCAGAGGATGAATCCTGTTCTTACACTTTATTTATTAGCAGTTGATTTTATCATAAATTGCTAATTATCTCAATGCTTTCATTTCTTTTTTTTGAATTATTCATTTATTGTTTCTTTAAAAGTCAATCCTGCTTTTAACCCTGAAACAGCACATTTTAACTTTGTTTTGAGAAGAGCTTCATAATTAAGTTTATTATTATTACATTCAGATAAAGATGTAATGGGGAGTGATGCTAGCATTGTGCTTTTGTTAGATTTATTGTCTTTTTCTTTTAATCTGAACGCAAGTATTTTGGGTACTGACTGCGCGCCCAGCCTATGAAATGTTTCAAAACAAGTAAATGATGTAATGTAAAGATAATTATTTATTATATGAATGATGACAGATGATACAGGATGAGCTCTTGAGCTTCTGCTTTTGGTAATCGAGGAGTATCGACCCTGAACGGCGACATTTAAATCCCCCGATGGAGTCCGGACACCGGTGGTGGTGGCGGCCGATGACTCTGCTGAGACTGATGAGGCTGGTGGTGCGAGAACGCGATGAATCTGAGAAGACTGGGTGGTGATGAGGAGGTGGAGGGGCGCTTACCAGCAGCTCGAGCACACTGAGAGGAGAGAGGCTCAGATATTTCAGAAAAGGTGAGTGAAATATGGGCCAACGATAGAGACTGAACAGCTGATGTCTCAACTAAAGCCCAGGTGAGAGAGTGAGTTGTTGAGAAACAGCGCGATGGGTGCAAAAGGTACAAAAGGCCAAAATATGAGAAAACCAATCCCGTGCACAGAGCAGGCGACTGCAAAGAGCTCTTTTAATGTGTGAACTTAAATTGTTTTCGATCATCCCAGCAGTCAGAGAAGGCAGTTTGTCTGTTCATTTGTCGTGTCAGGATGAGGTGTGCAACATTTGCTTTGCTTCCCTCAAAGTGATCTCACCGCGTATGTCTGGAAAACAGACATACGCTCTCAGGGAACCGAATCAATTTGTCTGTTTATTTCAAACACAGTGGAACCTGCAGCATTCAACATTCAATTTACAGTGTTTCATAAACGCCCAGTGAGGTCTGGCTGCTATAAATTGCCTGAGAATATCAGCTACAGAAACACTTTCTGAAACAACAGTTTCCTCCATCGCTCCCTCGTTTCGTCTCGTCCAGGGAATCACAGAACTCACTGAAGCATCAGATGCATTTTACTCCACCTTCACCCTACCTTTGCGTTTCCTTTTCCTATATTTATCCTGCTCCAAACTTCCTCCTCTGCACCATCTCGTACCCTAAGTGCACACAACTGATGTCCCAATGCCAAATCCTTAGAAAACTTAGACAGGTTTATATAACTAATAATGTAATAATCTACTGATCTCTCATATGCAGACTTCTGTTTCTCTGCCTGCTCCCCATCAGCTTTTGCAAGGGAGCTGATTGTCACCCAGTCACCGATAACACGCCAGCGTCCTCAGGCATTCAGCGTGCTCCCACAGCACATCTTTTTGGCTTTACATGTCATTTTACATGCAAATGTCCAAGACATATAAAAACTCACAGTGCAGTCGTACAAAGAGCAGCACAGTTTGGACAAAAATCAGCCTCCTTTGGTAAAACGTGATGTTTTCTTCATGTTTGCACGCTTCATCCTCTCTTTTTGACTTTGATGCACCACATTCATCAGCATCACCTGACACCCCACTGTGCTTCCCGCCGTTCTTACGCCTGCAACAGGAACCTGAACATTTGTCCTTTGGGGGGATTTGGCTGAACATGTGCTGCTGTCGTTTTTCTTGGAAGGACAGCCTTGGTCATTTATGGTCATATGCTGTAGGTACACTTGACCAAAAGTCCTACACGGTCGTTTGCTAAAACATCTCCATGACAACTGAGTGACTCTGTCTTCTAAGAAAGGGCCCCTGACCTTTTTTGTCACGGAAATGGAGCTGTCATCATCTCAGGGAACTGTCAGGACTCCCCAAAGTTGTTGTTACATAACTCTGAGATAAACCCGAAGTGACTCGCTGCATTGAAGGTAGAAAATCAGTTTTAGAATATATGACAGGAACAGCATGGTTAGTTCAGTGTTATCCAGGGAGGAAATGGAAACTTCTTTATAAAATAATCACAAAAACATCACCACCATTCATTTCCCATTCCTACTTATTAAACTTTCCAAACTTCTCCTGAGGCCAAACTCAGATTGATCATTTCACTGTTTCGAGTTACCTCAAACTTGCTTCTGTCTGCATATTTTATTCATGAGTGTTTGCTCAAACACACTCCCCGGCAGTCACATGTCTGCGGTTGTGCACTTAGTGCGGGCCTTGATCAGATTTTGAATCCAGACTTTATATATCGATCCGTCCTCCCGCCGCCTTTTATTTATTACCTCCAGCTGTTCTTTCAGATTCAGTGAGCGGACCCCGTAGACAAGCTTAGAGTGCTCAAACAGAAGGCATTAAATGCAATCAGACAGTCTCTGACGATGCTGCATTAACTTTACTGCTTCACTACCTGCAGCCTGCCTTTGTTTGCTGACTACGTCCTGGTGTTGGGTATGGACCTGCAGGACGTCTGGTCTGCATGCACAAACAGATATAACTTGAATTTCAAAGATCACCACAACACTATTACAGCAGGATCAGTCCAGAGAAAGCTGGAAGGATCAATATTAGGTGGTTTATACACCCATCATCCCTTTGGAGCCGGACCATGACACCTTAGATCTGCAGCTCTCAACCAACAGGTCATGAAATGGTTGGGTTGCTGCCTGACAGACTGGAAATTATACAGTTCTGTCAAAAATGTTAAATAACAAGCATAATTATGGACTACTTGTAGCTTAAACTTAGCACAACCCTGTTCCCACACCCACCCCGTCAAATACAACAGCTTGGTTCATTACCTGTTGCGTCAATGTATGACACCTTAGGCAACCCACCGGCATCGTTTCAAAGTGATGCAGTAACAAGAGTTATCAAATGTAAGTAATGTAATTTAGTCATGGCGTCTTCCTAAACCTAACCGAGTATTGTTGCCGCACAATGAACATGATTTGTCCTCTGCTGAAACTTTAAAACCGTCAAACCGAAGGTCGGACATTCATTGCAACTTGCCAGCCGATGTTAAACGGGTTCACAGAGCGTGTGTGGAGCCACAGATGAAGCTGCTGTATGTGAGCGAGGAGATGTTGCCACCCTCACAGCCGTCATGTGGTCCAGGAACTTAATCTCAGCGTAAATTACATGTCCAGTAGAAATGAGTAGTATAAACGTCTTGAATGCAGGGTTTGTTTGTGCATCTTTCATGCTCAATTGTTGTCAAATTCAATACGAATGCATTCAGATGTCTCTGTCCAGCTTTGGGTGGAGGTTTAAGGAGATTACTGCAGACCGTTCTTATAGACTTTGGAAACAGCCTTGAGCCTGACAGTGATCTGAGCAGGTTGAGCACACAGACGAGTGAAATTCAGACTTCCCAGTTCATCCAAGGCTTCATCCAATCCACGCAGGAAGTGGCAGGACTAAAACTCAAACCGTTACCCCCCCGTGACTCTGCAGTGTCAAGAACCAATCCGAGCCGCTGCTGCCATGTTAACAAAGTTCATGATTTTGTTTTCAGCCTCCCTCGGTCAACAGGATGCCCACTGACGACGCACACACTCCTCTGAACAGCATCCTCCTTCACATTCACACTTGTGAGACTTCATGCTCAGCCAGCCGGGTCCAAACACAGCCCTCCACTGTTGGCCGGTGAGCTGCGCCACTCGAGCACTTGGCAGTTGCAGCCGCATTCAATCAAAGGCCAGTGAAGAGGAGCTGTTGAAGGAAGAGGAGGTGTTACACATTCATTCTCCACACTCACCATTTCCCAGCTGGTCCCGCGAAGCCTGAGCCTCAGGGGGATTGTGTTTCTGCCGCGAGTCGGGCGAAGTTTGTTCTGTCTGTGCGAGGATTTTGACTCAGAGCCTGACTGTGACTCTGTCAGATGGACTGCTGTGAATGTGGATATTTATGGTACTAATTGATGTGTCCTAATGCGTCACTCCCCCCGTGACCTTTATTTTAGTGCCTCCGTCAAGACAAAGTTTCTACTTGAAACTTAAGCGTGGAAACAGCCGTGAAATCGAGAACTTTATGAGCGCCTCATAATTGCCAGAGGTGGAACCTTTTCTGTTTTGGATTCAGCTTTCCTTTGATTGGCAGATTGCCGTGAAAGTTGCTTGATTTGATCATTACATCCATGCACCGCAGATGATGAGCTTTTGCAGTGACTGTTCTTATTGTTGAGCATGGTCCCAACAGTCCCAAATTTAATCTACACAGTCCGTTAGCCTGTCAAAATAAAGGTTCCAGGTTTCTTTAAAACAATTAGTGCAGACTTATGACTTTTACATGGGAACTGAATGCCTCGGGAACTTATCCATACACCCTGACCTCCCTTCACCTTGTACAGACTGTGACGCATGTCATTTATATTAAAATTGTCATTGTTTTGCTGGTGCCATCATCACGAAATGTGGTTTTCGGAGGTCGTGGTCGTTTCCAACAGTAAGAAAACATTCACTTTGCCGTGTTCGACTTGATTTTAGGGTGTAATGTATAGATTGGCGGCACGTTAAAGCCATTGACGCAACAACAAAGCGAAAACAGATGTTTGTCACACACACGGCAGATTTTAGGGCCGGTGGTTTCAGATGATGGTATCATTTTGGTTTCGTAGATGAACAATAGAAATACTTGTTGACTCACAACCATGTCAACCGTAGAGGAGGAAATGAGCACCCCCGCCCTTAAATGGTTAAATGGTACAGTCCTACCTTGAGCTGTCCTCCAAAGAGACATCTTAGCAACAAAATAGGCATCAGTTATGCTACTTATAGTTTCATTCAGTCATCACCTGTTCGTAATAGCTGATAATAACAGTAATTATAGCCGTTTGTTGGTTCAAGAGCTCATAGATGAGTTGGCAAGCTTTGATTTCTGTTCTGCTTCAACGAGGCAGGAGGAGAACACATGCATGTAAAAGCGGGTTGTATTTGTTAAGATCCTCTTGAAGGTAAAAGTGCATCGTAAGAGTCTTATTTTAAGAAACTAGAACATCTTAAGCTCTTTTTATTGGTATTACTGCTTCAGCAACCTTCCCCTGTTTGAAGAGGGTCTCTGCATCGTATTACTCTTGGGGCTGAAAGTGAGAACCGCTCTTCCCTCCGTCCACCACCATTATCAAAACATCAAATAAAGGAAAACCCTCAGCTGAGCTCCACAGACTTGCAGAATAAAAGCTGTGCGGCGAGCTGCTGAACACTGCACCCTTTCTGGGTTTTCATACAAAACTCCTTTACCCTCTACTTTTGAACCTGCACCTCCTTTAAAGTAAAAACGCCTTGGAGATCATTCTTCAAGAGCACTAATGCAGCTGGGAGCAAGAACAGCTCTCAGCAAATCTTCCCCGGACATATGAAAAGGTATGAACTGTTTATTTGTACTTCAGCTGCAGAGCAGGAGGAGCTTTATGGTTTAATCATCAAAGTCCCGCTCATCTCCGCTCTGTTAACGATGGACAGATACATTTTGGGGGAATATCATCATCTGCTGGTGGTGCAGCTTTGCTGAAGAGGAAGGTCATTACGAGACTCTGCGGTCATTAGATCTGATGGAGTCCCGAATGCTGCAGCTTAATGGAAAACAGTAACGCTGGTGGAGCAAATATGGATACATCGCTTTGATTTTTCTAATGCACAAGCAAAGCTTTCATTAACTTTAGGTCTATAATCATGTTTCATAGCTCCAGCTGGCACATACAGCCTGGATTGGATTGGTCTGCATTGTTTATATTTATATGTTATGCATTAATATTGCTTCCTTCACTCTCATCTGTTAAAACCCACCACATCAGACTCTACTTGATAAGATGTTGATTAGATATTGATTAAATATTCAAAGCCTGTCAGAGCTAGGAGGAAAAAAGTTCTTACTGTGACATATATTGTGTGCAAGACCATATGTTTTTGCTCCTCTGCCATAATAATATCTGTTTTCATTGTGGGCAGTCGACTTATTTTCACATTGATCTTACTTCAGTTACCCTGGAGACTTGTAGCTTTGAGTTATTCTGAATAAAAGTCTAATTCTGACCAGTTTTCATCTCCAGAGAATCAAAAAACTGCTGCAGCATCATTTAAACTAAGCCCAGGCCTGCGTGACTGACTTCTTGGCTTAGTTTCATCTTTAGTGGATATAGGTAATAACTGAAGCAAATTTTGATATTCACACATTTTAACAAACCTGATAATGAATCAAAAATGCATCCTGTTCTTCCGTATATTGCAAAATAAGATAAAAAGGGACCATGTCTTTATGGTTCACCCACTTCCCAACACTGACAACACAATAATAGTAAGGGAATAAATGAATTTCATTGAAAACAGTCATTTATTTCTTGTTGTTAGTTGTGGTTAGTGATGGTTATTAAGGTTTTTGCACATGTTGGAGCAAGAGTAACAATCCAATATCCACAACTGTGTTGAAATGTAGTTACTTTTGCATCAGAGACATTTATTTTATTCAGTGTTAACAGAAGATGTTCAGAGATTCCACCTGCATCTCACTTGAGGCGAATCCGTGTGAATTTGTCCGAATGGATTTCGCTCAAACCAGTGAGCAGCATTCACAAACAAGACCGCGGCAAAGGTCAGTGAGCAAGACCGACCATACGAAACGGCGGAAAGAGCAGGGAGAGGTCCTGAAATGTAGCTAAAGAGGTGTTTTCGCACGGACTCTCAGAAACGAGACTAATACAAATGGAAAAATGCTCCACGGGTTGATCAAAGATCAAAGTCAGAGCAGGACGTGCAGGGAAAAACAGGCCCATCCTAAGCTCTTCCTGGGAGAACCTGGAGCGTTCCCAGATCAGATGGATACTATGATCTGCAACACGTTTTCCATCAAACCCCGCCGTCTCTTCCCAATTGACAATGCTGGAATAACCCCACAGAGACGTGTCCCGCAGGAATCCCGGCCAAATGCACAAATCACCTCAGCTGGCTCCTTTCCACGCAGAGAGTCTGCTACCAGACCGACCAGACTCAGAGGGGTGTCCCAACACCTAATGCAGGGTTTGAACGTGGATGAACTACATGGAAAGCTCCTTCAGTCAAATTACTGCTGCTGCTGCCTATTTCCACCTGTTGACCTTTATTTGTGAATATCACCTGAACCTACAGCAACTCTCTCGCCCGGGACGGCGCCTCACTCCCCGCACCAAATGGAGCAATCCGCCGATTTCCATCAGACGAGGACAGAAGTGCTTCAGTAACATGGGCCGAGACCCTGGACGAAGTTTACTGAATGGCCACAAGTTTAAAAAAAAGATTTGAATTGATTTATTTCAGTTCATTTCATTAAGATTCGCATAAAAACACTTGAGTTTGGTCCAAACTTCGCTCACAATTCACTGTGTTCCTCTTTCCTATGTGTTTTGGCTTTGACCTTGTACATGTTTAAAGAGGTTTGTTACTGAAGGCTGATTACAGAAAAAGACGCTGTTTAGTTTGGGGACTGATTAACATGATTGGGTTCATCACTGAAGGTAAAACACTCGTCTTTCGTCGCCTCACACGCAGAGATGATGTACAGTGTGAAAACCCGGTGACGTAAATGTCTCTGAAAAAGGTCAGCGAGCATTTTCCTCCTGCGCGGCTCTCGCTGAGAAAAGAAAAATGACAAGGTCGTCGAGGGGCGAGTGTTGCCGCCTCGGGGCAGCGGCAAACGTCTCGGCGGTCGTTAGACAGACCTGAGCTGCTGACCTCCAGCTCTCTCTGCTGATCTGATATATCTGCCACTCAGGGTCTCCTCTGACCTCCCCTCTGCCATGTTGGAGTGCAAACACGTCTTGGCTTGAGTCTAACCTGTAGAGACAGGTTGCTCAGAGATTAAAGTCCAGTCCAGGCTCTTTAGACTGAGACATACTGCTATAACCAGCATGATCAACAAAAACCAGGTGGACGGGAACTCGTCGAACTGTAGGGAGTTGTTCTGCTGCTGTCTCTCGCAGTGATGATTCCTTTGTAAATCTCACTTGAGCTAAATGTGTTTTACTGGATTCAAGGATGCGTGAATGTTCAATTTTAGCAAAGGCTAACATCAGGAAAAGACTGAAGCAGAGAGCCACCGGCATGACGGCACCAGCGGAGGAATCGGGATAAAGCAGGGTCATGCAGGGTCAGAATCAGGGAAGAGGTTAAACTAAGGTAATCTAAATAGTGTGAACCAGTATGGGATTAACAAGAAGGAAGAAGCGAGGTCAGATGTTTGTGCAGGAGGAGCATTTGTAAGAACAGAAGGTCATTAGCAGTTTGACAGCGTCGACATCTAACGCCCTGCTAATCCAAGAATGGGCAAATAGGTGTTGGTGGTGTTGAATGACGCGTGGCAGCTGGTGGATAGCTGTCAGTCAAAGAAGCCCCGCCCCTTCATTCTGCATAACTTCAGGTGTTAATCTGATTTAAAGGAGTGAGTTCTATATAAATTCAGCCCGTACAGTCGTCATGAACGGGGAAACTAGCTGCAGAGACCAAACCGTTGTTTGTACCAGGCTGTAAACATGTTTACTGCTGCATTTTAACATGGGGGTCTATGGGGACTGACTCGCTGCTGGAGCCTCTGGTGGACACTCAGGGAGCTGCAGGTTTTAAGTTTGCCCCCTGGTTAAAACCAGCAAATGAGGCGTTTAGGAACATCGGTACATTCCAAGATTTATTGACATTTATTCATTGTGATTTGAGCAAACGATCATGGTATTGATCTGACGTACTATAACCCAGCGCTACAGTGACTCTTTTTTCTCTTCTGTCTTCAGAAACAGCTGTTAGGCCGCCGCTAAACGTGGAGAGTTACGATCGGAGGAGCTTTGCGACAGGTTTTGCAGGCTGGTCCCATAAAAACAGGCAGACTGAGAGACACCAGGGCCCACAAACAGAGCAGGCTGCAGGTGCAACAAAACCGAAGGGGAGCAGTTTGACGGAGGATCACGGATCAATCGCTCCATGAGTCCGCCGCCCTCGTCTGATCAGTCACAAAAACTGTTGGATGCAAAACATGATAATTAGCGATGGAAACAATCAACCGTCTTTGTTGTTGTTGTTGTTCTTGCTAATTGCTCCGCTGCTCTCGGCTAGTGTGCTATCAGGGCAATAGAACACATTTCCTGGGGCAAATAATGTTTAATAGAAGAAACGGCCCGGACGCACACCGTCAGGACGAACACTGAACCGCCCGTCTTCCTCTCCATCCACCCGTCTCTCCGCCTCCTTCCATTTTGTCTTTCACCATTAATCATCTCTTCTCCTCCCGCTGCCTCTAATTATTGTTAATTAGACATAGCTGCTTCTATTTCTAGACCTGCTGATTGCACGGTCACTAATTAGTTGCTGATAGGTATGAGGATGCGTCTGCGTGAGGCTGGCGTGGCGGTCGGATTAAGCGTTTGCGTGGACGCAGACGTGGCTTTGCATCAGTTACATCTATGCAAATGTATGTTTATGGCTTCTGTTTGAATGTGAAGGTCTGTGTGTGTGCGATGACGATGGAGATAATTATATTTGTATGCGGGCGTGTGTGTGTTTGTGTGCGCGCAGGGATAAATGAGTGCCCCCTCACCCCCAGCCCACCCACCCACCCCGCCACCTCCTTCGCTGCCTGGAAATGATTTCAGTGTAATTGTATTGCTGTAATTGCCTCATGGCGTCAACTGGGCTTTGCCATTATCGTTCTCAAACAGAGCCAAGGTCATGTGACATCATTGGCTGAGTCACATGCACAACCTCCCAGTGTGTGCTCTGGGGAAGCCCACGCACGCAGGGACGGCGGAGGCACATATAATAAGGAGCAACGGTCGCTGGAGTGCGAACATACTGCAGGTACAACTGTTTATTGCCTCGATGCTATGCAGTGATGTCACACTGTGGCTGAGACAGGAGCATGTTGGGGTTTGGTGTTTTGACATAAAGCCGGGAGAGGGCGGGGTTCGAATCCTCTGATCAGGACCGAATCAGCCTGGTCTACCTTTGAGCTACAGTCGCTAACTCAGATCACCGGCTTCATCGTTAGCTCTTCAGTCTTCCCATGAATTATCCCTGTAAGACAACTCATCTGTCCGACGCCACGCTGCCGGGGACGCTCAGCGGTAACCGGCTGGAGACTGGGTGCAAACTGGATTTCAGCTTCGTTTGTTTCCCCGCCGCCTTCAAATTGCAGAGTAACTGAGTGAGAACCGTGCAGTTAATCATTCGTCAGAGATTAAATCGTAATATTCACATCTGCTGTATTTACCCCTGCTTTTGTATTTGACGGGTCTTGTCGTCCTCTTCTTGTCTTTGACTCTGTCAGGTTTTAGTTAAATCTTGGTCTGAGTTGTAAAGTGTGTGGTTTGGCCTGTGATCGTCTCTTATTTAAGCTAAATTTTATTTGTTTTGTTGGTTTACGGCGACTTTTCTGCAAAGCTTTGCAGCCGTTGCGTGTTTATATGTTGTTGTATCCTTTCCAGTGTTCATTCATTTGCAGCCCAATAAGGTCAAAGGTCGGTCGGCGCCACTGCAGCAGTGACTCGTACGGCTTGAATACAAATTGCCGCCAATCAATCGGGCGACATTTGGCCGCGGCCATCAGTCACGGGTTTTGCAA
The DNA here is from genome assembly GCA_008933995.1 of Datnioides undecimradiatus. Lineage (NCBI taxonomy): Eukaryota > Metazoa > Chordata > Actinopteri > Lobotiformes > Datnioididae > Datnioides > Datnioides undecimradiatus. Next base: position 2,250,238 of record WARS01000071.1, on the reverse strand, counting down.
AGAAAATAATTTTGGAGTTCACGACCCCAACCGTGGAGGTCAAAGCCCAGTTCGTTACTATGGAAATGTTTCACTCTCCATCATATCTGCAGATGGACGAGAGACGTTTATGATGATGGTCACACTGGCCCTCTGGGGAAAAGTCCTACGAGTGAGTGTGAGAAGAATTTGAATGTGTAGGTGTGCAAACTATAATATGAAACGTGCTGTCAGCGTCCTTCAAGCCATTTAATGTCATGGATGATTCTTGATTTTGAATGTTTCTTATCATTGTTCTCTTTCATTATTGGATCAACCGGCCTCCCGGCCTGTCAGCTCTTTGTTTCGGTTTACTGAAAGGTTCAGCCTCGGCTCTCATCAGCGCCAGCAGCAGCAGCAGGCAGCTGTTTTCTGCAGATAAGCGCCGATAAACCTGCTCTGCAATACCTGCCTGGCATCAAATAGCACACGGGCGAAGTTTGCAACAAGCAGGTGGAGGCTGCGGACGAAAAGACGAATATTTCCCTCAAGAGTCGGCGCGGACCAAGAGCGTGTGAGCGGAGTGGAGATGTTTGTTCCCTCCGGTCGCCTGGTCAAAGCAGCTGCACTCAAATCGCTCACCGCCAGCTCCAAAAGAAAGAAACAAGCTGCTGTGTGTTTTAATTTAAAACATGAGCTAAATATAACATGGCAGGATTCGTCTGCCTCCTCTTCAGGCTATTCTAACCATTTAAAAACCCCTCAACTTAACTCATACTTAAAAGGTTAATTAAGCTTAAACCAGGTTATTACCATAGGTTATGAATAGAAAACAAGTTTAAATGACAAATCTGCTTCTCTCTGTTATGACTTCCCTCTCTTGTATACCTCTTTCACATTCCTCTCCCTCCCACACATCGAACAATAAATGTATAAAAAGAAACAGATCAATATTTCAGGCTTTTGTTTCTTTCAGCTCAGCGTGTTCGCCGTGTTTCCTGCTCGTCAATAAAAGCCAGTAATGCAGCTTTTAGAGTCCGTATCGACTGCTTGGTTGTTTTTGTTGTCCCATGCCCGCAAACACCTTTGAAACGCAGTCAGCAGTGCAGCTGAGGGGTCAAACGGGTCGTCCAGCTCAGCTCTTGACCCGGGTTAAACACAGGTTGCATTTGCCTCATTCAGGCATAATTGGGCTCATTGGTGGATTTGGGTTTGAAGAAGATTTATATGCAAATCTTGTGGTAAGACAGTGAAATCAGAGCAAATTAAATGAGCCGGCTGCAGCAGCTTTTGCTTTTCTTTGTTGCAGCTTCGTTGCCAACTTATTCAACCTTGGTGCTGCAGGTGCAATGAGAGATAACTGTTGGTCTCCAGTTCCTTCCACAAGGGAACAATGATCGTTCCTAAATGACGACAAAACTCCCAAATCCAAATTTTGCACTTAAAGATAACAAAACCCTCACCAAAGCATCGTTGTTCTCCAACCAACACCCACAAACAATGCCACTGTAACATGTGAATACACCTGGAGAGGGAAAACAAGAGGAAGAACTCAAATTCAGACTCTGGAAACTGAACATGGGATGCACCATGAAGTGAAATTGAACCCTGTTTTCCTATATTTTGCTTTCTGAATGTCTACTGAAGACAGGTGGTTTTGAAACTGCACTGCACTGAGGAAGCCTTTAGTCTGGAATTGGGTTACGATGCACAATATGGGACAATTGCACCCCATTAATGTGTGTCCATTAAAAGTGCATGCATACAATGACTTTGTAGAGTTGTAGATCAAACACTAACGACAGGACGTAGACGGATGCCATATTTTGTTGTTCAGTTCGTTCAGTCTTTCAACAACAAAACATAACCTGCCCCCTGAATGTGCCCAGTGTGTGTGAGCAGGTGGAGCGCTGCGACTAAATAGCTGAAATTGTGTGTGTGTATATATATTTATACACACACACACACACACACACACACACACATATATATATATATATATAAATACATGTGGACTATTTTCAGAAAAAGTTACAATATTAATAAAGTGTACGCTCAAAGCAGGCACTTAGGGTAAAAGGGTCTACTTAATGGACAGGTGCAGGTAAATGAACAGGAGAGTGGGAGGTAAAAGAGGGCTGCAGAGAGCCAGGAGTGCACTGGAGGAGTTCGTCATGGGATAAATGGAAGAGGAGACAAAGGCTCTCACAGCGGAGAGAAGAAGCAGGTAGAAACAATCGAGAGAAATAGTGAAAACTGAAAAAGACGAGGAGGCGAGGAAAGGGAAGTCTGAGAGTGGTGTGGGTGGGGGCAGCGTGAGAAGTTTGGATGAAAGCTGGAGAGAAGTTGAAAAAGGACAGAGCTGAGCTGTTATGTAATGAAAGGAGGAGGGGGGGAGGAGACCGAGCAAGAGATGGATGGGTGAGGACGACAAAAGGTGCAAGGACTTCCTCTTGCAAAGCGAAGACAAGAGGACGCCCTTGTCCTCACCCTGCGCTCGAGTTTGTTTGCCATGCAAGTTAATTTCAGTAAACACAGCTGAGGGGAACAGACGCAGACAGGCTGAAGGACAAAAGAGCGAGAGGGAGGGTTTTTATTAAAAATAGCTGCTGTGAAATCGTTTAAGGACCTGTTACGAGTGAGATTTTGGATAAAAGAGATGCCTCTGGCAGGTCAAACTGGGTTTTAACGTGAAAAATGAGGTGTAAGCTGCTTTTTTTAATTGTTGTCATTTTTCCTGAAAGGACAGTCTCTTTGAATTCAGGAGCAAATGCCTGTTTCTCTCTGCAGTGAAGGTAAATGAGGTGATGAAGTCGATGTCTGATGCGTTTCTGTTTTTGTCTTATTGTCAGTAAATCCTCTGAAAAGACTTTAGGTACATTTGAGCTAATGATAGTTGAGGAATTAGCGACATTCGTAGCATAATCAATGCGAAACAAACAGCAATCAAGAAATGAGCAGTGATCAATTAATAAGCAAGCTTCAAATGTTACAAACCAAAAAGGGAAAATTCAGTAAAAATGGTTAAATTATATATAAAAAATAGGCTTTTTAAATTAATTAAATGTTATGTAGCAGCCAATCCAGTAAAGTGCACTATATGGTAAGCATTTCAGAGTTTCATGAGTAATTAAATTAAAACATAAGGGGTGTGTCTGGGTGTCATTGAAATCAAGGTGGTTCATCCTCTGGGAGCCACGACTACACTGATTTGATTTCAAGTCAGTTGGTTAAATACTTTTTGACATAGTTTGTGTGTAAAGACAATATTGTGACCCTTGTGGTGGCGTCAGAGGAAACTCTACTACCTTAAAATCAAATCGGTTCATCCTCTGGGAGCATGATCACAGTTATAATAGTAATATTTCAAGATTTAAGTTTGATGTTTCTAAAATACAAATCCGAATTTTGTCCTAAAGGTGGTGCCAGTGGGAAAAATCAAGGGTTTACTGGGATCATCCTCTGGGGAGCATGAATATCCAATGTAAATGAGCGACTGGGCCACTTTTAGTCACTTTAGACAGACATGAAGGCCGAACACAGACGACCTTCACTGCTGAAAGGGCAACACTGGGAAACTGCTTTAACCTTTTCCTGCTCACAAGTACTTCAAAAGCCATCACCAGCAACTGTAAAAAACTATTTGAAAAGGTCAAACTGTATTTATGAAAAAACTCTTTTTATTAAAATTTTATTGATTTTTCAGTAAGAGCCATTTAATATATATATTTTTTAATTAGCGGAGATACACCTGTGGTGCAACCTGGACACATCGTCAGTGATGTTCCCAGTGTCACTGGGTGTTTCGGGTCTTAACAGAGTGCTATAACAGATTTTAAAAACAGGATTAACATTCAAATATTAAGAATAAAAGCAGAAGTTAAAATAAAAACCTGGAGGAAAATAAAATCATTAAGACAATCAGCAAGAATGATAAAATAATAATAATAAAACAGAAAAAAAGAAACATTTGCTAATTATTAAAGTGGAGAAATAAATGTCTGAAAGTCGTTTTTAAAAAGAAAAGTTTTCAGAAGTGACATGAGATAATTTATTAAATGTAGCCAGTCTGTTATATATTAAATATAAGCTAAGTACAGCTTAATCTGATTGATAATAGCTTAATTGAAGAATGTTTAGTTAATTATGAACTAGAAAACATTGATCAGGCAATGGTCACGACACAAATATGAGTTTTAAGCGATGTATTGTTATATTTTAAATCCAGATTAATCAAACACTAAAACTTTATTGTTTAGTCCTGACAGTCCCTTTTGACACACGACGACACCATATTTCATCAGCTCTACAAGCTAACGCTAGCTGTCTTGAAGTCGTCAGTGTACCAAAGGGAGATTCGTGTTGTAAAATCTAATTCTAGCTCCTAACTGTCGTCACTGACACAGCTGATAATGTGTCCCGGTGTGGTCATAGTAGTAGTTTTCCCTGACTGTGCAGCAACCTGCTGCAGTTTTAAGTGTGTCCAACCATGGCGTCCTAACCCCTCTGGAGCTCACGGATCACATATTTCATATATCATATATATTTATATATAATATAAATATATATAAATATAAATATAATAATAACAATGACTTATAGCATAGCATGGGATCAATTTAATGCCTTTATGTTGTTGGTCTTTCCAGTGGTGGGATTGATGCTGATGGGGATAAGTCAATATAATACATATATGAATGCTTCTATTGTCACACTGCTGCACTTTCGTTCTTGAGCGAAATTTTCCATGTTTACATACACAAACCTCCGCTCATGGCGACACATGTTCATCTCAAATAGAGGGAAAATGAATAGAAACACTGTTTATTTCTCAGTCGGGCTGTTGTTGATGTTGGATCAACATTATTTCAGAGTACAAAACGGTTGTTGAGCACATTGTGCGCAGCGCGGAGGACATGCACACACTACTGATATTAAATCAAAACACACTGAGGGTATTGTAGAAAGACTGTGAGTCATTCTGAAAGGGATACACGTGCAAAGTGCTCAGCTTTATGTGACTAAGACTGATGTCTGACATGTTTTAGTTGATGGCAGTCCTCCTCCTCCGCCTCCTCCCCTGTGTCCTCCTCAGCCTCCTACACCAGCACTCTTTTGTAGCTGTCCGTCAGCCTTGATGCGCGTCTGAAAGCTTTCTTGTCTTAATGCTTAGAATGACAGGAACATCTGAAGACACAAAGGAACCACTCAGATGTACTTTTCAACAAGGTACAGTGAGTTCAGCGTGAGATACAGTATAAGACATGTATGGTAAAAGGTACTTCAGTTTCAGTTCGAAGGTCTTGGTGTTGTTCCCTGTCACGCTGACTCACGCTGGCACACTTCAAAGACAACTGAGAGCACTTTATTGTCATTGTTCAAGACAACGAAATGAAGTTAAAGCTAAAAAATGTCGATCTAAAGTTCAAAGTTGTGGCGCAAGCAGAACACAGTGAGGCCTGGGTTGGTCAGTTTTCAAAATTTAACAAAGCAAAGTCGACGTAACCCTGCAAATGACAATAAAATCACATTTTGTTCCTTTTCTTTGCTGTTTTTGCTGCTGAAAACAAACCTAGCGAGCTGTTTGGAAATAAGTGAGAATGCTAGCAAGCTAACTAGCCAAGCTAACAGCTAGCTGCATCCGTTTTTGGCTAACTAATAAGTTTTGGTCATTTTTAATCCAATCAAACCTCTTAGATTTTAGGTCTTTATCTAAACTGTTTTTTTAGATTTTTTACGTTGTTTATTTTAATTTTATATTTGTAAAAAGATCTGCTTACAAAACTAGAGGTAGCTTAGAAGATTAGCATACAACGCTTTATTTTAAAAAATCTAAATACCCACTGATTTCATGCCGCAAACAGCAAAGAAGGAGCATTTAAAGATGTTTTTCTCGCCGTAATTTGGTCACACATTTACGTAAATATCGTTATAACTTAAATACAAACTGATTTATCCCATAAAACCCAATAACAATAAAGCGCCGGGTCATAGTTGGCCATCATTTATTTATTCATTTCATATGCAGAGAAAAATATACAATTTAAAATTCAAGCTTCAGCAAAAAGTCTCTATGCATTGACAACAAGCCAGCTAGCATGGTAGTTCAGTATGCCATCTGCAGAACAGGAACAAGTAAGTTTATGTAGCGATGGCCAGAGTCATGTGATCCAAACAGCTCCGTCACCTGACGCCAACAGTTAAATCAAATCAAATCAAACCGCGACCACAATGCATCAAATGGATATAATTACTTTACTTTATGCTCTGACTTAGCCCCGAGCTCCACGCTCAGATAAGAAACGTTCTCTACGTTGTGTTTTCACGGCCGTATCCTGTTGGTGGGTTTATGGTTGAGAGCAGGTGATGTGAGGTTTTTAAAGACAGCAGCAATTCCTGCTGAAACACTAAATTCCTGCTGTTTCGGGCTTCGAGAGCTGTTTCATTTCATGGCTCGGGCAGTCGGCAAAATGCAGTCCACAATTAATACATATAGATACATACCAGACAGTCTCCCGCACGGCAAAATAAACACTAATGCGACACTGTTTTATCTCTTTTGATAGCAATAATAGTAATAACAACAACAACAACATTGTAATGTTTTTTTTTCTCTCCCTAGATTTGGATTTTCAACAGTTTTTTTAAAATTTGACATTCATGTGGTCTGTAAAATGTAAACGAATGAAAGGAATCTCCCTGCGTTGGGATGCACGGAGGCAACAATACGTACCGTTACGGTTGGCGAGGAATAGATTTATTTATTTATTTATACACACGAGAGTAACAAGAGAAAGAGGTCAGACGTTAAATGATGATCAGAATCATGTTTTTATACTTTTACACGTGATACTCAAACAGAACGCGTACACAGAGCTAACATGGTGTAACTTCGCCCGCTCTGCTTTGTTAAACAGGAGGATCCGCCCTGTCTGAGACCCCTTTATGTAGATTTGTGCTACAAAAAAACACCAAACAGTTATACAAAATATCGTTGCGTCTTCAGTTTAACAGTGACGGTTAAGCACAAAGAGCCTCACAGCTGCGTTATAGCACGCCTCGTCGAAGCCAGCGTCCCCGATGCTCTGGCCATTTTTCCTACACAAAGTCTGCTAGGTTGTACAAAAGGCGACCGGTATTCATAAAACCGTCTCGGAACAGGAGCGTACGGACTCGATCAGCAGATACCAGAGGAAAGGCGTAAATGTAGAGCTCCAGTCACACTCAGAGATCTGTTATAACTGAGACAATCTCATGACACTAGATTTATATTGGAAAAAAAAAAGTAAATTCAAAGTCACTTCCTGATTCTTTATCCCCAGCAGTGCTCTAAAATCCCAAATTTCATTGATTTGCACCTTCACGTTTGAGCTGATAATGGTTTCGATATGGGGAGTTCACTATTTTCTACTTTAGGACACCTTGGAGTGTATTATTACACTTATGACAAGGCAACCTGAGGTAAAAAAGGGAGTTTTGTTTGTGCAATTAGCAGTTTCACCGGACTGAGTTAATTAAACATGTATCTGGAGTAGGTTTGGTCATGAATGATGTTTTTATCCTTTCCTGTGTCACAGAAAATGATTTAAATGGATATTTTGAATTTAATTTGACAACCAGCACCAATGTGTGAACCTCTCACACATTGGTGTGTAGTGGCTTCCTTCTCACTGCTGAGAGTGGCTGAACTCAACACGGCTGCCAAAATCCCAGAACTGTGGTCCACAAACAATGGGTTACATCCACTGTTTTATCTGTGAGGTAAATGCATTGTAATATTATATATATATATATATTCTGCAGAAGCAAAGGGCTTCCAACTGTACATCATTCAGTTATTGACAATGGGCTCTGAAGATCATGTGTCAGGGTTTGCACAGTGGGTAATTAATCAATGTAACCCACTGCATTTCACCAATGACAGTCAACCTTTCCATAGATACTGTTGGATTCACTGTCGCCATGGATACATGCAGTTATAAGTACTTGATGGACTGATTTCCAATAGTGGTTGAACCACTGATGCACCTAAATGAGTTCTTCTCTATGACCATGGTATAATCCACATTTTAAACATCATCTCACTTTACATTTGAGCAGGTGTTGGTTACGTTTACATGCCACAAAAGAAAGAATCAAACTGATTAATATTAATATTGTACAAAGTTTCCAACCCCTTCAAACTGGATTTAGCGCTAACCTTTTATAAAGTCATTAAACCCTTAGTTTAAGGCTGAAGACAGCTATTTTAAGAAACTCAGAATTGAGCTGTTCTCTGGTTTGCTGATGACTCCTGTCCTCAGAGGCGTCATGAATACCGATCTGGACTAGTATAAACTAACAGCGAAGCACCAGTGAAACTAGAACACATTTTATCCAGCCGGAGAGCGAGCTTCAGTAACAGACTTCACTTGATATTTAAGGCAATGTAAGTTCATAGAATTGTTCCTCTCAAACAAAATAAGACAATAAAAGGAAAATGAACACATTTATATGCGCCGCATCGAGTAGCTGCAGCAAACTAATTGGTTTGTACAGATGTAACTTCACAGGAACTGTACACAATCATACTGACAGCGAACCATAACCGTCTGTGACAGCAACTGCTGTCAGCTCGCAATCCTGAAACACGTTCTGTTAATGAAAAATAAAAACATTTCATTTTTAATTCAAATGAAAGACATCCAAACTAATCAAAACTCTATGAAGAGACACAAATATAAAATTAAAGGGGACACCAACCCTAAAACAGAACCCACACGTTTATTCCTGAAGCAGTTTGACTGTAAAACCGTCAATCACCATCGCTGAGACTGCAGTTTAATGCTTAAAACCATCAGAGGAACTGAAAAATCTCAATATAATATATTAATATTACTATTACTGAGTTGGTCATTTTCCTAAAGTTAGACCCAGGCACTGAGAATGAACTTTTAACTGTGCATGCTAATTAGATTTATAACTGTTTATATTGAGGTATCATTTAAAATCTACTAAAAGATCCTCAAATATGAAAGGACTGACTGCTGCAAGAGTTTTATTATAAATAAATGAAAATTCTGTTTTTCAATATTTTTATTTGTACCTGGAAGTGAAAAATGGGATTTATATTGTTTGTCTGAGTATATCCTAATATAATAACTGTTATTACGAATACAACTGGAACTAGTAAAGAAAAACTTTTAATTTAAATTATCACTAATTGATTGATTGTAATATCAGACAATAATCAACAATTTAAAATAAGTAAATCTAATCATAAGTATGTATGAAATCGCCACTTTTATTTGATATTTCTGTATTTTTGCCAGTTGAATGTCAACTAATCGTTCCAGGAGACATCAAAGAGTTGAAATGCTGATCTCGTCGGTGTAATTTCAGTAACTGTTCAGGAAAATGAGAATACCGGATGTGGTTTCTGTTTCAGGGTTGATTTCCACTTTAAGACACTAAGAAGAGAGAGCCCCTTTGTCCCTTGGAGTGGGGTCAGAACACTGTGACCCCTTGCTCCTGCTTTGCCACTGTGGTGCTGGGAGTCTAAATGACTCACTGATGACACCCCGACCCAACCCCGTCCACTGTAAATACCCCAGACCCACAGTTCACCACCAATACTCCCAAACCCAACATCGACCCCAAACCCACATCAGTTTCCCCCAAAACAACAGACCTGGGAAAACAACAGCATATCCAGATGTGTCTTTTCCAAAACATCTGTGATTGGATTGCCTCTGTCTTGGTCACTTTGCTTTTATCTAAAATTCCTGATTTTCCTGAAAGGCATCATGGGAAATTGAACCATAGGGTCCTAGCATGGTTGTAGTAGTATTTCAACAGGATGTCTTAGACGGGATCGTCCACCATTCATCAGGTGAGACGTTTCCTCTCTGCAGTCAGTCAAAATCAGTGGATTGGACCTTCTTTTTAATCTAAAACTCCATATTTTTGTTGTTAATAATCGTAATAATCGTGTGGCCTCAGGTGATAATCGGATTGAATTCGGGTATCAACCAGTTGCCAGTTGAGTTTTAAAGAACCAGAACTACATCAGACAAGAAGTAGGGCTTAAAAGCACAACTAGATTTTGAAAAGTTTTGCCAACTTCTTTTATTTGTATCGATGTAGGGAAGTAATTTTACACGTGGGGGGAGGAAGTGCTTTTCTTCTGCAGCAGGTACAATGATTTTAGGAACCCATGATGCTGCAGTAGAAGGTTCCCGCATTAAACTTGACATGGAAAGACAGTATTTATAGAATATTTAAGTGTCTGATCTTTTAACCAGGAGAAAAAGCCTGATACTTTATGACAATGCCCTCTTCAAACACTCTTTAGTTTCCTTTTGTACTGAAGCACTGCGGAGCAATTCAGAAATGCCAAGAATCAATTTCTTTGCTGTGAATCATTACAAGTAAGAATTCATGCTTTTTTCTTTATTTCTGTGATTTATTTCAGACGCAGAGACACAGACTGCGTGACTCTGCTATAATCTTTGGGTTTAAAATTGAACATAAGGAATAAATCATTACCGCAGATTGTCCCGGAAGGTTCCACAAGACGTTGCCATCACAGATGTGTTGTGAATGCCATCTGATTAACATGATTTCTGTCTTTATTCCAAATAAAACAAATTCATTTCCACTAATTATTTAATTGTTATCTGACAAGTTATGACTTCTGGATGTCATTATGGCGTCAGATGTTTCCTAAGTGCTTGAAATAGATTGCTGAAGCAGTTTTTATGAGTGCATCGTTTTTGCCCAGGTCATTTGTTGATCTACCTGTGGCTACAAGCTAATGTATGGACCGACCACAGGCAGGCATGGTCACCAGTGTTGTGCAAGTGCATTGAAGTATTCTGCAAAGACCTGCCTCCTTTTTGTTATTTACTCCAACCAGCTGACCAATCGTTTAACCCTAACCCCAACTGAGCAATGGACACTAGCCAATCAGAGGCGGAGTAGACTAGGGCGGGTCTTTGCAGAAGTTCGTTGGGGGAAAAGATAATGCTGCAAATTTGGTCAAATGTAGTCCTTTAATGCTGTTTAATGTTGAGTTAATGACACTCACGATGTAACAGCGTTCGACAAAGACTGCTCATTTAGTGCGTTCTTGCACAACACTGAGTGCCCGCCATTAAACGCAGCAAGAAGATGATGTTTGGCTGCTGTTCTTTCAGGTTACAGTCTAACTGGCTACCCTCCCCACCCTCCCACCACCCACCCGCAACTCTAAATCTCCAACACCCGACGTGTGATCATAGAAAGGTTTCATAAAATCCCCCAAAACTCAGGCTTTCTCAGCCTAATTTTGTTTCAGGACACATTGAGAAATGTTGCTCCAACGAGAAATAACATTCGTGTGACCCACTCTGGGCCCGTAGACACAGTTTTTGAAATATTGTTCAAGAGTAGCTTGTTGCACATTGTTCTTGTCCTCATGCCAGCTATTGTTTTGCAGATATTACATCCAACATTACTGTCTACAGTCTCAAATATCACATTACAGTTTGTGTGCCCATTTCAGTCCTGATAAGGGCTCAGCAGCATATTATCATCATATTATTATCATCATCACCCATTTCTTTTTAGAGAAACCAACCCAATAATGACCCTTCAATGGGATCAGTGTGAAACATTTGTCTTGAGGTTCACCAGTCTGGAACATCAACTGATGAAAGACACAATAAAGTATGTTTGAAGTGTTCGTTCTCCATTTCAGACTTTCAGAAAGCTTTACTCTCCCACGGCTGGTCTGCGGTCTCCAGTCCTTACCGCCAGATGGCTACAACCAGACCTTCAAAATGCTTTTTCAAATGTTTTTTATCTTTTTTCTGCAATCACCAAAGTAATGCCTGGTGGTTTCAGAGATTTTGGTATCTGCAGCTCCTTCTTTCACTTCTTTGCTGTTTGTGTTCTCTCTCCAACCCCTGCCTTCACATGCCCAAGCAAAGAGTCGGGCGCCTCTCTAGAGATGCCCCAACTGGGTACCGACCTCATTTGTATGATCCTGTTTCTGTAAGTAAGGCTGTTGTTTTAGGAGCTGCAGTACGTGTCAAATAAGCACTGTTGCTGCTTTTGTGTTTACATCCGCCCAAAAGACAGTTGGAGGTCTTACTGAGGTTTACTAACGTCTGTAGCTCCATACTTTACTGCCTCACTGGAGTTGGGGCCACAGTCACTCCAAGGTACTGGATTCACAATGGTCTGAGTTATTCCCATACCCGGCACCGTTCTCCACCTACAATGGCCAACATCCTTCACAACCAAGCTCTTAATGTATCCCGTTCCCCCTTCATCCATATGAGCCCCCCCCCATTGGTCCTATGATGTCTGTCCCATCCTTATTCCTAAATTCTTTTCCTTTCGACCCCATCCTCCTCCTCATCTCCTTCCCCCCCACCCCAGGCAAGTCTTCTAGTTGGGGGGCGGGGGGGCTCGTGCCGCTAGAGAGCTGTAATCTGAGTCAATTCTGTGTTGGAGTTCCCTGTCCCCTGCGTCTCTCTCCTCTGCTGGGGGTCTACCCCCACCAAAGGAAGCTCCACGCCTAGTCATGCGGGATTAGGTGTCCCTCCTCCGGGCCCCCCACCATCTCCGGCCTTGCAGCTGTAGGCCGCCGCCACCTCCCTTGCGATGCTCCTCATCCGGCCAGACTGCTGTGTGTCAAGACGGAAGGGCGACGGGTGGCAAAACTCGCGGAAGCAACGCTTGAAGTTCTCATCCAGGAAGGCGTAGAGCACTGGGTTCAAGCTGCTGTTGACGTAGCCCAGCGCGATGCAGAAGTGCATCAGCACTAGCGTGAACAAGCTGCTCAGGTTGAAGCCCAGTGACTGAGCCAGGACCATGATCTGAATCGGGGTCCAGCAGACGACAAATGCTGCCACCACCACCAGGACCATCCTGGTGATGCGCCTCAGGTTGCGGTCTTTCTCCTTGGAGCCGGACAGGATGCGAACGCTGCGCAGGCGCTTGACCATTAAGCTGTAGCAGATGCTGATGATAGCCACGGGGATGAGGAAGGAGAAGAGGAAGACACAGGTGCCGAACACGGGATCCCAGTGACTCCTTGGTTCAGGTAAAACCACGATGCACTCAACGCCTAGATGCATTGGAGGAGATTAAAGAAAAAAGTTAAGTTTAAAAAAGCATTTTAAGACACACAGAATGAATTAATAACCACCTGACTGAAGAGCATTTCCAAAAACAAGTCTTTATTTACACATCGTGCACGTAAAACAGGACAAAATGTACTTCAGTCATGTGTTTTATACTTAATACCAACTGCTCATTAGTGCCAGCAGCTTAGTACACAACGACTTGGCTTGGAGGTGGGAGTGTAGCCACTTAAAGTCCAGAATCAACCCATCAACATGGATTTGGACCTGTATCAGGGCACGTAACCTCCAACCAGTCGGGGCGCTGTACTGCAGCACAGTCGTCGCTCCATATCAATTGCATGTGTGTGTAAAATTACTAATTAGAGTGAGAAGAGGAATTTCCCCAAGGGGACAAATAAAGGAATTATTGTTATTGGATGCTAATTACTGTTGTAGATCAGGCAGTGATACTAATAATAGAAGACAGGCACGTACAATCAAGAGCAGAAAAACATTAGACGGGGAGACAAAGTATGAACGATGATCGTAGAGTCGGGGGGAATGGTTTAATCAGTTTAATCATAATACAGTCTGCAGCTAAAGGAGGATGAGGACAAGGTGGGTGGAGGAAGACAGGGGGATAAATGTGCCTGGACCTATAGAGAGATAAGAAGAGGCAGGTAAAGTGAAATGGCTGCAGAGTTGTAGACGAAGCGGGTGGGCTGGTTGAATTTTGAACAGACCCAAAGAGAAGCTCTCTGATGAGATATTGGAGAAAAGAGGACAGGCACTCATCGTCATACTCTGAATACAACACCTCAAATGCAGGATGTTTCACTGAGATATGAACAGGAGGAGCAGTTGTAGTGAACACAGACGGGAGAATTCATTTTACAGTGTTTGTACAAAAACACACCTGCGCTTTCGAGCCTGAACCTCAACAGAGAACGTCAGCCCGGTCCCTCCTGATAAAACCGAATAGATTCGACTCGTTTGCTCAAATGAAGCTCAGGTGTTTGGTTTGGACGCTGGAGGAAAATCCTCTTAACGCGCAGGAGGCAATGAATCACAAATTGAGGAGAGAACACAAAACTGCCGGCTGAACAGCAGCGAGCTGAAACTGAAACAAACATTTGAGCAGCTGATGGGAGGAGATTTGCTGCAGGTCCAGTGGGTGCACGGATTCCTAATTAGCTCTTAAGATTTCTTGGAAATCTTGGAAATTCAAAGACAAAACAGTTTATAGGAAACCGTTAATTACGAGTATCCTCATTCCTGAGGTCAGTCCAAACTGTCGAACAACGCAGTATGAACAGTTACAGAAAGCCTGCGACCCGGCCGCCATGTTAACCTGACAGCACCAACCAAACGACGTCCATCATGAGCGTGTTACTTGGCTTTCATGTGGCTTTCTCTGAGCGGCCACATGTCACACACTTTGCTGCACTGATTGGTTTTACATCCATCCACTCGTGTCTCATTGGTAACAGCCTTTAGAAATCAACCTGAACTGAGAGGTTCTGGATTAATACATAAGACTGAATACTTCTCAAAACAGTTAAAAGTGTTAATCTCGTGGTGTCAGAGGATCATCCTCAGGGAACCATGAATGTCTTCACCGATCCATTCAGCAGATTTGAGATGTATTACTCAAAGAAATGAAATCTCTGGTCTGCTGATGTATTAAAAGAACAGTTACCTGATCAGTAAAGTCATAAGGGTTCACCCTCTGGAGACCTTGAATATGTACAACTAAGTTTAGGATGAGAATCAGCTTCATTGGCCAAAATGTCCGTACACAAGCAAGTGATTTGACTCAACACGTGAATCATCTTCTAATAGTTGTTGATTTATTTCAGTCTGGACCATTTGCGGCTGTGAACAACAGCAAAATCCAAGTAAAACAGTGAAATCTTCTGAGCACAGCTTTGAAATATGAGGCAGAGCCATCCTGTGACGATTTGTGAAACATTTTAAAAATCTCACATTGTCCTCGGTTTGTAAAAAATGTTTTTTTCTTTCATTAGTTTGAATTAAGAGCTTAGAGATTACACTGCGGCGTGGCTCGGGAGACAGTTTGCGAAACCTGTGTTTTGGAAAACCTGACATTTTGAATCAGAGAGGGAAAAAGTATTAAAGTGCCTACAGCAGCACTTTTATACTTTCTTGCTTAGTCAGCCCGGTGAAACGACAGCACGCCGTGAGCTCGGCGGAGCACGAAGAGGGATGGGAAGGAGGAAAAGCATCTCATGTGCATATTTATCTTTGGAGAAACAACAAAAAAACACATTGATTACATCTTAGAGACGAGCTCCTCCAGGGATTTCCACCGTTAGATGAGTTACATGTTATCATAACTCTAACGTGAGCAAAGATTAAAGGTTTGATTTATTCTTTTCTCTCCGACTTTAAATCTAAGCGCAGGCAAAGCGGCTTTAAAGTGTAACAGGATGCTGAGGAACAGGGGTTTGCACTCTCCGTGTGCCTTCTAGTCACTCTGATTATCATAATTATCCTGTGTGAACTGGTGTGCTTTTAATGAATTAGTGAAATCCTGCACCCTCGAGAGCGCCACTTAAAATTAATTATCCCCCCCCCCCCCCTTTTTTTAAACCGGTTTTTAAGAAAATGGACGCCACTTGAGCACGAGAGCTTTGGAGACATTGTTTTCTACTTTAAAACCGTTATCTCCTCCAAATGTGTACACAGTTAATGGTGTTGTTGTCGCACTGGGCCACACAGGAAACAGGGAAACACTAATGGGATGGACCCAAAGGCAGAAATAGGACTCTGATCTGGCAGCTGGAAAGGTTTAATACAAAAACAACGTGAGAAATCCAGGTGAGCTCAAAAGCAAAGCAAAGAACACAGCTAGAACATAAAGCACATGTAGGTTGGCGAGCTTTCGGGGCAACAAAGGGACAAACACTATACAGATATACCCACTCAAACTCAAACCATAACCGCTGTTGTCTTGTTTGTCCTCCAACAAAGTCGCAAGTAGGTTTGCACTCAGGTGATGCAGCGGTTCTGGACATAAAAGACACATAAATGCAGTGTTTTTGTTTTGCTTTATACTCTAGGCTGTGTTTGCACCGGGGGAGATAAGGCGACGTGCACCTACACACACCTACACACACACAGACTGCAGAGTGGACTGCATGAATAAAACCAGATCAAACAAACAGGGAACGGGAAGTGCTGGAAGAAAAAGTTGATCTATTATTCCATTTGGCGGACGCTTTTATCCGATGCATCTCACCGGGGCCACGAGTGCACATGATTTACAGCGTGTGGGCGTCCCCCAGTAAAAATGGGAGGCGTAGGCGCGGCTCCATTACTGCCACGCTCCAGCCATTGATCAAAAACACAGTAAAAGTCTGTGTGAAAAGGACGGGAATAGTAATAACCTGCTGGATGGGCCCACGAAGTTTATGTGTTTTATAAAAATTGCCGTAAATGGCTCGCTGCTCTCGGGAGGGAGAACGCGGAGGATATGAAGCCCCGGGCGGGTTTAAAGCCTAAAGAGAAACAACAGCAGCAAGTATAATAATGGTATTTATCCCTGAGGAGGGGCGTCAGAGGGCAAACGGACCAGCGTTGTGATGTCCCAGTTCAGAGCTCGCATCCACGGAGAACATGTCAACGTGCTATGAGTCGACTCTAAGAGCAAAGCTCCCGCTCCATCTGACATTTTCTCCTCTGTCTTCTAAATTTCCTGGTTTGTATTGAACATCACGGCCCCGTGGGACCGCTAACGTGTCAATGGATCTTTTCATTTCTACCTCCATTTCATCTTCTGCGGCTCTCCCGTCTTCATCTTGCAGAAACAGCCTCGTCGCCGTCTCCCTTTCCCTCTGTCTCTCAGCCGGCGCTGACATTTCTCACAGCTAACCTCCGACGCTTTGATTTATTGTCTAGAAGTTTGTTTCGTTTTGCGAGACGGGCTGACAGCTCGTCAGTGCGCTGATGCACGGCACAGTATTAGGGCCTGCAGAGAAATGTCAGTGAGTCTTCGCTGAAGGTTTTAGATGTTTTTCACGCCATCGTACAAAGTAAAATACGACAAATATGAAGTCTAGAGTTTGAGATCACTCTGCTGACCACTCCGGCCCTGCTCCCGTTGAGCCGTGCATGTGAATTCACGCCGATTCGTCTGTTTGTGTGTCAGTCATTCAATATGTATCTGTCAAGGCAGCGTCAGAGCTCTTCACGCTCGTCTATGAGTGAAAAGCTACGTTTTTGATGTATATGCTAACTATTAGCTCTGTCACGCTGAGGAGAAAGTTGGTCACTCTACAGTCCCAGAGAGATTACGTCCTCCTGTGTGAAGCACTTTCAAATTACAGTCCTGTGTTAATGGCATGCGCAGTTTCAAAGTCTGTGCTGCGCAGTGAAAGAAGTGCTTTGCAGCACCTAGCACTGAAATAACTTCCCCACATCCTGACAAAAACCCAAATGGTGCATGCATCAGCGCATACAAGTGCACATGCAAGAACCTCACACTTTAAAACTTCACATACACCTGCATAAGAGTTTGCATAAACTGGTGACCCCACAATGTAACTTTGAGCCTAAAATCAGCTTTTTTAATCTGATATCTGCAGTGGATGTGGCGTAGTTAGGTCGTATGACCTCCTCAGAAATGTGTAGCAGGCTGTTGGAGCAAACCACAACTTTCTATATATATATATATATTTTTCATATAACTTGCTAAAGGGTGTTGTTAATTCATGTCCACAACATCCCTTGTTAGTTTGAACAACACTGCAGTGTCCCAATCGCTATGGTTTTGTCTTTATTGCTTCGCTAATTCAAATCCACAGCAGCAGAAACCTCCCACAGTGAATCCTTCTAAACACATGTAAATGTGATCATTTCCCACTTGTTTAATCATAAACCCGTGCGCACAAACATAAGCTGTGAGTAAATTACATCTGCACACATGCACATACCACATTTTCTATAGGTTTCACTTTGACAGGTAATGAAATCGTTCCACGCTTGATGCAAATCTCAGGATGCCGTCTTCTCATAAATGACACATTTTATAGTTTACCCACGCCGCCCGCTGCATTAATGTGCACACACAAACGCGTAAATCCATGAAAATATTTGGATGTGCGCACATTTGACACATGCACATTTCAGTATTTTGATAAAGGGCATGAAATACCGCCGCTCTCCTGTCTCTGAGGACCTGATAGGTGGAAACCTCAGAGACGGGATTCATCAAAGCTTCTCCACAGAGCCTGGACGCCGCGCGCCAAAAAAAGGTCAAGCCGCCATCATGCGATAGCTGTTAGCTGCAATCACTCAATGGCTCAATTTGAAATATCTCACCTTTTGAAATGTCAGTGGATGACTTTTACTTCCCTCTGTTTTAATACAAACCAGGGTTACCGTTTTTTAAACCATCCAATGAAGTAGCATTCACAATTAGACCATATTAACCTTTGTTTGCCCGAGAGTTAATGTCAAACAAGTTCACAGCGCCGTGTCTGAAGAAAGAACCTTTAACTGTTAGTTCCTGTTGCTATCTTCACTCTATTTATTGTTTTTATTCCAACAATTTCTCCATTTTCTCCAGAATTAAAGACGTCAAACCTTCTGAGGAGCTTCGTCTGCACTGCAGCCAGCCAGTAGGAGTCACCTGTGCAGGCATCATCCCTCACTGGCTTCCCAGTTAGGGGCATATCTCCATGAAACAAAAACACATTGACTAAGCTTCCAGATAAGACATAATGATGCCAGTGTGAGTGTGATCGGGAAAGTCAGTTGTTTATGGCACAGAATGGTTTAGTTAGGGAGGATACTGTGGCGATGGCACATGGTTGAGGTTTGCTAACTCGAAAACATCTACTACTACTACATCTCACTGGACGTATCCTTCAGCAAAACCAGTGAAGGTATCATGAAACTAAGAGCATTACAACCTAAGATAAAAGTTAGACTCAAGCTAAAAGACCAAAATGTGACTTTAAACCAACTATAATCTTCAGAAAGCAGCAATGATTGATTATAGTCTTGGAATAACACCAGGTGTGCTTCATTCCCCGTGAACACACCCGCTCCACCACTTGTTACATAAAAAGGCTGCTTCCTTAGACGTACATCATGGAGATGTAGTAGAAACAGAAGACATAGAAGAAGTAGTTGCAGCAGCTGCAGAAACATCTACTTCATTGCTGTTTTGTCCAAAAATGACCATGAGGACTTAAGTGACCAAGAAGGAGAAGATCATTGGGTCTTATGCGAGGTCCTGAACATGAAGGAGGAAACCAGACACGTGACTCTGAACAGCTAACTGTAGGTGAGCTTGGTCTCCAGAGAACAACAATCCAACTGGAAAACTGAAGAAGATTCAGAAAGCCAAACCTAAGTTAGTTTCAGAGCAGGAAGTAGTCTGAGGGAGGCATGATCTAACTTCCTGTTACTAAGATCCAAGTGCAGGCTCCACTGGCTAAAAAGGTCAAATCCAATGACTTTAATCAACTCGAAAACCCCGAACACCAAACAGGCAACCACCAAAAGAAAAAAAGGCTTGAAGGTTTGACTCAAAATACAAAGGCGAGGCGAGAAGATACACAACACATACACACCAGGCAGAGAAGGCTGATTACACACTGAAGACAAGAGAAACAAGACCAGGGTTGGGTTATTAACGGATTAAACGTGGAACAATATCTCATTTTTCCTTTTTCACACTTACTTTTCTTGTTTTTCTTGTTGATTTTCTCTTTAACAGGATCTACTTCTTGGTTTTTCCTGTTTTTATTCCATCTCACATTATCCCAGTCGCACTTCTCTCATTCTCTGTTTCTTTCTTATATAACCAGGGATCTGTGTCCCATCCTGGTTTCCATTTCACACCTGACGATCCTCCACCTCCGCTTTGCTTCTTCTCATTCATCACTTCTTTCCCCTCCGTTGCGTTTTGCCCACCCCTTATTTTCTTCTTCTCCTCCGGCTCGGATCCTCTCTGCACTTTTCATCTATTTCTTTTCAATTCCTTGATTTCGCTCGGTCTCACTCTCCTCACCTGCGGTTCAGACCTATCATTTTCCGTTGCCGTTTGTTTTGCTTAAACCTCCCTTTGTCCGTGAGCTCTCCGTTCTCCCGTGTCGCCCTCCACCTTTCCTGTTCACCTTTCTCTACTCTCTTGGCCACTCCTCTTCTTCATGATTTTCTCTTTCTTTCATTGCCTCCATCCTCTGTGGAAAATAACTTTCTCCAGTTGGAGGATCCTCACAGGTCATCTGGCTTCCCTCCCTAATCTCCTCGGCCCTCTCCCTCTTTCATTTTCAATCAGAGAAAAGCAGCATTTTCCTCTTTTTCCCCTTCATCCTTTCACTTTTCCTCACTCTCTCACTCATCATTTTGTCCTTTTCCCTCTCCCCTATATTTTCCATTTTCCGTCTGAGGACAATAGCAGCGGTCTTGCAGTGATTGGATCCTGCTGCCCTCCCACCTGGACACATGAAACCCCGTTACCTCGGTTAAACAGCCGCCTCAGTCGCTGCCGAGTCCCAATAACCGGATGCCACTTTTGATATTTTACCACCGGAATACTTAAATTAAACACCTCGGCTTTCAACCAGGGAGCCAACTTTCTATAAATGGGAAAGGAAAATACAGTAGGATGTGATCCCACTGCTGAAAGTCGAGTAATTACCGTCACC
The DNA here is from genome assembly GCA_008933995.1 of Datnioides undecimradiatus. Lineage (NCBI taxonomy): Eukaryota > Metazoa > Chordata > Actinopteri > Lobotiformes > Datnioididae > Datnioides > Datnioides undecimradiatus. The sequence continues at coordinate 2,229,504 of WARS01000071.1, read as the reverse complement.
ATGGTGACGGTCTCAGCACTATCACTGACATCTTTAATTGCACGGGTTAGTCCTGAAGCAGCGGCATGTAAAATTAAATTGTCACTTGTCATTACCTTGCTTTGTTAATGATAACACTTACACCGACCTTTCGAGCGCGAGGAAGCATTGAAATGTTTATTCAGATCATTCGTGGAACTGGAATCGCAGCCGTAGCACGGGCTGCACTGGGTTGTAGGAGGAGCGCTCGGTTAAAGACATCAGGGCTGCCCGATGTGAGGCCGGAGTTTACCAGCCAGAAGGTTTGATTGAACTCTTTGTGCAGGAAGATCCTCGTAAGCCTTTGCATGTTAATACATGACAGTGCGACAGGTGTTTGCCACCAGCGCCACTACAATGACTGCGTTAGCTACAATAACACCTCACTTTAACCTCAGCATTGGCGAAATATTCCAAAACAAAGTGACTGCACCAAACAATATCCTTTCAAACAACGCACAAGTAAAATATATGAATATACAATCAAACAAGACTATGAGTAAATAGTCATATTTGCAGGATGTCCATTGCAAGAGCTCAGCAGAATTTAAAAAATGTAGTGTTTTTCATGCTCAGCAGCTAAATTTAGCGTCTAAATGTAGCTAATTTATGCTAATTTGCACTATACACAAAGTATGAAGCTGATGGGAGAAGGAGCAATTGTGCAGATATTTGCTGATTGTGTATTTTTGGCAGCAGAGGAAAACTCAAGTTAATTACAGTTCATCCCGGGCGGGCGTGAATGTAATTGTGTTAATCCATCAACTTGAGAAGTTTGACCAGCTGAACGAGAACAAGAATGATCACTAAAGTTATTAGTATTAGTATCCCCTGGGGACCACGAACGCCTCTTGTCAAACCCTACAACACACAAATAACTGCTGTTTTTCCTGGTATACATTTACTCCAGCCTTCCTCCTACCTTCTTTCTTCTTTTCTAAGATCTTTTCTCATCCGTGCTGGTTTTAAAAGTGAGGCGCACATCATATTGTCATGTTCTGGCTCAGAGAAGATGCGGCTAAAGTTGCTTTTCAGACCAGAAATAAAAAGTGAGAAAGAGCATCTGTATCGGGTTTGCTCATGGACGCCAGGTACGTACACGATAAGCCTAAAGCGAGTTGTTTGTATCTGAACCTATCAACATGTATCTCAGTGTATCTCTGAGGCTTCCAGCTGCGTTAGCGTCTTTAGCTCCCGGTTGATAAATGGCTCTGGCAGTAGCTGAGCTGTGTTTGTCCTTGTTTACCTGCTCTTGCATAAAGACCCTGCAGCTCTGAGTGGGTTTTTACAGGCCTCTTCCAGCATATCTGTCCTGACTCCGTACAACTGCTTCTTTACAGTCAACCGGAGGTTTCCAAGAGACAAATCCAAGATGCTTTGATGCTACCTGGGTATGAATTTGTCCCACAAAACCAGCTATGACAGATATTAGCTCTCTGCTCCCTTTGCATTCCTCTGCAGGCTGCATTCACTGACTCTGAGGCATCAAAGGATGGTACAAGATTAGGTTTTCCCTTTAAAATACATTTGAAAACTTCAATTTTATATTCTCAAAATGACAAATATTGACTATTATGCAGCCTTGTTGGGAGTTTGAGACCTCTCAGTGCTTTCTAGTCTTAAAAATAGCCTGGTCTCACCAATAGGTTGTGATAGAGTTGTGATAAGAGATGTGGAGAAGGTCTAGGAGGATGGACGAGTCATGGACGAGTCAAACTAACGCAGGGCATTCACCCAACAAGTGGTTTTGTTGTCTAAACCGAACCAGCATCTGTTTCGCAACGTAAACCGGGTGGCAACATGAAGATGAAGGTCACCTGCCTTCACCTGTTTCTGCACGTCCAAACCAAGATACGCAAACGACCACCACTGGATCGATCCTGTAACCGCTTTATCTGTTTTGGGGTTGCGGGGAATACTGGAGCTTATCCCAACCGTACACCCACAGTCACTCCTACAGTCAGTTTAGAGTTGGGTGGTGGGAGGAAGCTGGAGTACCTGAAGGGAACCCATGCAGACACAGAGGGAACGTGCAAACCCAACACAGAAAGGACCAAGATGCTAACCACCAAGCCACCGTGCAGCCTCTATCCCATCAGATCACGTTTGTTTAACAGTTCAGTATCAAACGGGATCAACCAAACTCAACAGCAGAGCCCGGTGACACAAACCACAGTGAGTTTCAAATTAAAAGCTGACACGGTGAGATTCGGCCTCGCGCAGGTCACAGGGTCTTAACGCTTTCAGTCTTTGTGGTTGACGCCTGTCTCTCGTCTCTTTTGGAATACGTTCCCGTCAGCGATCACAGCTCATACTTCTCTGCGTTGGTCCTGCTGTCAGAGAGCCTGTGGGTGGAGGCCGTTCGGTTGTGGAGAGTTCAAAAGGGTGAAAGTCACCGGAAGTTTCAGACTCGGACCTGCGGCAATTTCAAGCTGAAAACAGCAACTGTGGACTTATATAACCTCAGAGTGTGTGTGTGTGTGTGTGTGTGTGTGTGTGTGGGTGCAAGTTCAATTCAGGACATTTCCACAAGTTAGCATGTGTGTGTAGCTTCTCTATGTGTGTGTTCGGAGTTGTGGGTGTGTGTTTTGTTTTACCCCAACGCACCATGTGAAGCTGTTGTGGGGTCAGGACTTGGTTTTAAGGTTTGGGTTGCAATTGAGTTTAGGTCCCCATAAAGATAGGATTGTGACTGTGCGTGCGTGTGTGTGTGTGTGTGTGTATCCTTAGGCGATACAGGCCTTGTCACAAAAGTTTTATCTGGTTGTGACAGGAGGGAAGAGGGCACAGAACCCTATTACACACACACACACACACACACACACACACACACACACACACACACACACACACACTCTTTTGTTACAGTTTCCTCTTCCGTCAAACTTTTTATCAGTTTCTTCTTATTTCTCTTCGGCGTCTCATCACTCAGCAGATAATGCGAACACAGAACTAAAAGGCTATTAATCTGTTCGTATGAATCCTGCAGAATGGATTATCTCGTGCGCCGAGAAGATGTTGAACTGATGCAGAATTAATCTGTCAGCTCCGCCCGACTCACTCCAGCGCCTCATGCATCCTGCATCAACCTGCGACACAAAGACAGAGCTGGTCTTCCGGTGCAGCACAAAGTTGCAGGTCTTGGCTGCACGAACTGTTGCAGCGCCTGTACTGTTTCAGTCCATCTATGTGCAATAATGCAGCGTGCAGAGTGAAGTGAAGTCATTATTATACTGCATTTGACATTGCAAAGGGTTACATCATCACACGACGCGGGAGACTTTGCACAGTAATGCATTCCAGGAGTGAAACACGGACCTGTGATTTAAAAACAAAGGCAGCAGAGGAGGCTGGGACCCGTCTGATGTGTGTGGTTGCTCTGCAGCAGCCTGGTGTCATCTGCACGTGGTTAAATTGATGAAAACACAGCAGGCGGCCGCGTGTACTTGCACATGTCCAATCAGAGGCTTTAAATTTATCAACATGTGTGTTCTGCTGCCTCCAGATGGCTGCAGGGACTTAATGAGCCGTAGCAACAAATACTGTAACAATCACTTATTATGGGTTATAGATCAGTGCAAACTGATTTAACACCTTTCCTACTTTAACCACTTTAAAAGGCTGAGTTTCATTGTTTTAAACAAAGTGATTAATTAAAAGTTGCAGATCAGCTGTTGTTGGTGTTTTCCACCAAAATGCTCAATGCACGGTGCACAAATGGGAGAAAAGGTGCACACCACTCAACCAATCTCCTCCATCCACGTACAACAAATTGTAATTTGAGACATGTTAATGCATAAATGTGACATATTGTAACTTTAAATTGTACAGTGTGCTGCTCAGAGCCATAACCTCGGCCTGGATAAGCATGCATCTGATGCTGCGATCCACAAAACATAAGCTAAACCACTAATCAACATGTCCTCGCTGCACAGACTTTAATAAAATTAGAAAATTAGAAGAGGTAAAATGCACAAAGCAAAAAGAAACGCTGCGCTTTAAATAGTCTTTTCTTTGACCTTATGAGCAATGTGTGGTGTTGCAGCATGAATTCGAATTCTTCCCACGTGCTCTTTTCATATCAGCAAAGAGATTTTTTAGCATTGTTTTGTGCTGAAAGTGAAACGCAGAGACACCGAGCGTCTGACCCAGGAGGCGGCGTCGTAAAAGCTGCAGCGGCAGGCCTGATATAAGGACACAATGCTGCCTGCACTGAATGATAATATTGTAGCGGGAGGAATAAAACAGTGGTTAAATATAGAAACGGGAGTGATTTATCACATAGCATGGGTGGAAGTACTGTACGCGCTCTACGGAGACCATCCACTGTAAGCTAATACTGCAAAGGGCTGACCTTGGCTTTTTGAAACCTCCATATACTCCGACGGCTGAAGAGGCCGGCGGTGCACGATGCCTCGTTATCAAACCAAAGTAATGACACATCACCTCATTATACCACATGTATGAATGCTTCCACAATAACTAGCCCATAAAAGATATACCGCGCCGTCATAGATGATGAGGCATGGCAGCAGTAATTACGCATTGTTACTGTAATGACATTATATTAGCATATCTATTTGCCTTTTCTAATTACTCATTCATTAAAGTTTACAGGCTGCAGCCTTGTGGATGCGGGAACAACAGCAGAGACAAGGCAGGAGGGAATTAACTCTGACATGTTATCCCCCTTCACCACCGAAAGAGCAGAAATTCCATCATAATCCATGACTTTGCATAAATAGTGTTTACACGGCTGGACCGTGACGCTCCTTCCTGTTGGGCTGAGATTATTCATCACGGTGCGTCTTCTTTGTTTGCTCTGCACCCTCAGCCGATGTGATCGTTTGCGCGTTTGCAAATCCGTTCGACAACAAGTCTGCACAGGTGACGACTTAAAATCCACCGTAAACCGCTTTGTCATCAACAATTATGGTTTTTACTGTGTTTTCTTAGCTTTGCTGGTAAAACGTGTTTATTATCAAGTCGTTTTTTTATAATTATTTTGGTTTGCATGAGGCTTTTTCTATGTTGTTTGACCTAAAATTGAACTTTACTGTGTCTGAGCCTCATCTCTTTACTTGGTGATTCAACAAATACCAAGAACACGATATTTTCTTGATGTAATTCATTCATGTTTGCACTTTTTTGGTCATGTTTGTTTCTTCTTGAGTTGTTTATAGTTCTAAATATATGATATTGTGATGTAAACCCCAAAAACGGACCATCCTTCATCCTTCCTCCTCCAAGATCCAAGCAAGTAGAACAGTAGAAACTGACATACTGCATGTAATCCTGCACCATCCAGTCAAACTGCAGTTAACATCAAAGGTCAAAAATGTGTTTTCTGAAGTCACTGTGACCCTGGGATTCCCTGGGGATGTTCCCGAAACATCACACTCACAAGGCCAAAAACATGTTGCGCGAGGTCACAGCGACCTTTGACCACAAACATCTAAACCAGTTCGCCCTTGAATCCAAGTTGACTCTCTGTACGAGATGTGATGAAATTCCCATCGGCTGCTCCTGATATATCGCATTCAGTAAAACATGAGATCACTGTGACCTTAATTTCTGACCTCGACCTCTAAAATCTAAATAGTTCTGGTGGACATTTGCACCAAGTTTTAAGAAATTCCCTCAAGTTGGATAGACAACCTAAAGGCATCATGCCTCTGGGAACAGCTGTTGCTAACAGAGGCATGCAAAGATAACAGCGTACCCAAAAGAACAAATCGCCCTCAGTAAATGGTCATCAGCCCATATTACGCTATCAAATGATTTCTGCCACCTCTATGTTTAAGGGTTTAGGCACAAAGATCACCTGCTTACATACAGTAAGTACCAAAATCATGCTACTTCTGCTGTGACTGATGACTGCGCTCACTGCCAGTCCAGGTCAATGAAAGGGAAACATAAACCCAGATGTAGTTTTGGAGTCGCAGGGATTAGCGAAGCAACCCCCGAAGTTTTTCGTCGTTTAACTTGTGTGTGCCCCAAAACTGACTCTGCACCAGCACAGACACACAGCCAGGAAACACACTTTGACACGCTTCCTACAAGTCTTTTTGATGGATTAGTCACTGCATCTATTAGTGACAGCAGGGTGCCTGCTGATTATAGCCTCCTTCCTGCCACCGTGTCCTTGGGCAAGGCTTTTGACCCCAATTACAGAGAGCGGCGTGCCGTGACTTTCCCTGCAGCTGTCAGGTTATGAAGCCGCTCTGTGCCCGCTCTGTTTGTTTAGAGGAGACAGGAAGAGGAGAGGAGAGGAATAGAAGTAGAGTAGAGTGAACATTTATTATCCCCGAATGTCAATTTGTTGCACAGATCGCAGTCACGAAAGAGCACGGGTAATAAACAAGCTACAGGACGGGCCAACAAAATTTATATATGCACATATACTAGACCACAAGAGATGATGGAGGAGTAAAACATGGATGCAGGGGGAAAGACTGAACAGGAGTAAATGGAAGAAATTAAAATAACAAAGACTGAGATGTGAATGAAATAAATGAGATGACAAATTAGAAATAAACTGTGAATAAAAGGAGAGTGACGTGAAGTTGAGAAAAATGACTTTGGAGTAACAATGAGTATGAGATGCGAATGAAATGAATGTGATGAGAATAAAAACAAAGATGATAATGAAATATGAATAAAATTGTGCCTACGAGACAAGAAAGAAATGAATGACGTGGGAAAGGTAATTCATGGAGATGTGGAAGTGACAGAAAATGAATGAAATGGAGATGTAATGAGATGCAGATGAAATGATAATCAGGACTGAGATGTGAATGAAATAAGAAAGGATGAGATTGAAGTGAGGGCACAAAAAACTTGGAAACTTGGAACTTGGCCTACTGGAAATGAAATAATGACAGGTTAAAATGAGATGAGGATGAGAATGAGATGAAGATTAGGGTTTTAAATAAAAATCAAATGAAAATGAGAAAGAGGTGAGAATGAAATGAAACTAGGTGCCAGTGAGTGTTGGGGGAATGAGAATTAAATGGAAGAAATTCTGATTGAAAAGACAATGAAACAAAAAGAGATGAAACAACAGATGTAGGAGGAGGAGTACACTCATGTGGAAATGACATGAGAAAGAAATGAAACTAGTGAGAATGAGAATGAGATGATCAGGAAACAAAAGAGCTAATATAGTAATTAAAAATGAAAAGGAGATGGAAGTGAGATGTGGATGAAATGATAATAACACAAAAACTGAGGATGAGAATCAGACGGTATTGACATGGGAAAGAAATAACGAAATAGAGACAGAGATGAGAATGAGATAACTAAGAAACAAAAGAGCTGATATGTGAATAAATTATGTAAAGGGGATGAGAGTGAAAGGACACAGTCAAGAGTGAAATTAACTGAGATGAAAAGGAAATTAATTAGATGAGAAACGGAAATGAGATGGCACAAATAAAGAGATGAGAAAAATGAGATTGTAAACCAATTAAATTAAGAGGAGGAGACAGAAAAAGAGGTGAAGAAGAGATGATGAAGAAGAGATGAAGAAGAACGTGCAAACAGGAGGTGGATAGAAAAGGCAGGAGAGCGGAGCGAAGTGTGCAGATGTAGCTCAGCTGAAGAGTAGACTAATAAAAATGGTTATAGGATTAAGCCGAGACTGGATCAATATCTTACTACTACACCTCCCATTCCCCCGCCAGCTACAGCATATTACCCCATTTAACTGCAGAACAGTGTGCCGTGTGTGGGCATCTGGAAAATCACTGTTTCACTTAATGCCTTTCTTTTGTAAGCATCAGCATAAATACGAAAAGCATAATTGTTGTTTTCCCTCGGCGTGCACCGCCAGTTCGTCTTCCAGTTCCTCGGTATGCTGACTTATTTATGTGCAGCTATTCTCTAAACAACACTACGAATTGATTAACTCAGCCCAAGAAGAAACACAGCAACAGGAGGAAGGATCAGGGGAAAACGAGGAGATGAAAATGTTTTGGGGTTATTTTCGGAGGATGGATTCAAACGAGGTCACTAAATGATTCGGGGACGAGCAGGAAGAGCTGCCAGAAGGTTCTCAGGCCCCGATCAGGCTCAGGGAGGGAAATCAATTCACGGCCAAGCAAAAACCTGACTGTGCAAACTGTTAAACACCAGCTGCCAAATCCATCCTGACACTGACAGGCAGCAAGCGAACGGCAGGAAGGATTGGAATAACAAGATGCCGTCTCTCGGAGACCGTTGGCAGAGTTTATACAGTAAGGTATTTCCACTGATTCTGATATCCTGTGATGTTTTGTCCGTCCCAGGTGTAGGATCCTCACAGATGCTCTCCAGTAAGTCGATTTGAGGACAATGAGTGTAAAACTGTTATGTTTCCCTGGAACAGTGGACTCTTGGGAAATGAGGAGCATATAAAAGCTTCATAAGCTGAGTGTGGCTCGGCGCTGTGTGATGGTTTCTGCACCCGGCTTCAACTAAAGACTGTCTGGAAGATTTTGAGTAGCTGCAGCGAGACGGTGTTTGGCTAAATGGGATTAGCAAGACATCTGTACTGAGGACTCCAGCTGGTGGGAATTAAAAAGCAGCGATGAGCTTCTCCAAATCTCTTAATTAATTAATTTATTGAAGATCAAATGAGCTAAACATCTTTTTTAAACCATATGTCTCTCTACCTTCACGTCACTCTTGATGCTACCTTAAGTCCAAGATAAACCCAGCTGTAGCTTGTACTGGCTGAACTTTACCTCGAAGCATTAAAGCTGAGGAAGTTCTTGTTGATCAAACAAAGAGATGAAGATGAAGGGATCGAAGGTAGGACCGTGGGGGATTCCAAGAAAGAGGAACAGTAGGTGATGATGAGGTTTACACTTTTACTGCGTTCTCCTTCGCCTTTGGTGGTCTCCTTGGACATTTAAAAAAACAACAACCGCTGACACAAGGTCAGGTTGTCGTTGTGTTGAAGCAACATCGCAGTTTTCTTCTTTTCTGCAAAAGTAAAACTCCACGTCACAAGAACAACTCCTCCATCACCCAGCACGTGTAGCGACGTAGCATCCGCACAAACAGCAAATGCCTTGCACGTCCTTAGCTTTGGACAGTGATGCATTTGTATGAATCATACATCTAAACCTAACCACGTGCATTTTAGAGCGTTCGGCACTGTGCTGAATGTTAAACAGTGCTGTGAGCTGACGGACAGGAGAGCGCGGCTGCAGGCTGACGGGGGACCCGATGTCGCCCCGGCGTGCCAGCTGGCGCACCTGGTCCGGTTCGGGTGAAGTGACTCATAGCAGCTTAACGCAGGTCTGCAAGCTGACACACAGCGGAGGGAGCAGGACAGGGCAGAGCTGCACCTGAAGACCGCAACGCAGACACTGTTTCCTGCTTTTGCCCATGTTTCTCCGATCCTCAGACTGAAATGGACAGTCACAGTCACAAATGGCACATCCAGCTGCTCTGAGTTTACGGGGAACGGCTGCAGAATGAGAAGAAACATTATGCAAACATATTCTGCATGCAGTTCTGTTCTCACTAAATATTAGCAAAATTGATTTTACGGGGAAGTGCTTCTATTTATATTTATCCTTACTATGTTCTGAATTATGCAAATTATACACCTTTTATTTAACATTGTGCAATCCTCGCTTGTATCTTGTGCCGCCTAATCTCAGTGCTCATATAAAATTGAGCAAACATGGACATTTCCTTTATATTAATAGCGTAATCTGACAAATAATGCATGCATTGCAGCTGTGCATGCAATTATCCCGTGCAGCTTTGCACCGTGGACATGTTTTATACCTTTATTCATCATCATTTAGTCTCCTTCTCTTCAGCTGCTGTAACAGGTGAGTGTCTCCGGTGTGGAATCGTCATATCTTGGATCCAAAAGCGAGGCACAAAATACAAACAAAGCACAGAAACATTGCTCCATAGTGCCACCAGTGATGGCAACTATCACTGGGTACCCTTAAACACTGAGGGAGGTTACACAGAGAGGAGAGTCAAACAGACACCTGGATTTCGTGATGAAATGGATCTCATGCTCCAATATTTGGTGAAGGATGCTCTGACATGTACTCTGAGTGGAAAAACCTCCATCTCCAAAGGAAATAAAGGTTTGCTCAGTGCTTTTCAACACAAAAGCCCCACACCTGGGATCAAAGCACGTCTCAAAATATCAATTATGGATTTCTCAGCACAGATAATTGAACACCTGTGATTTCTGTTATCGGGGGACAGTGAAGACGTGCAGAACCTGCTCCGTGACAGCACATCTGCAGCCTGAGCGCATACACTGATGTTTTTAAATCCTTTTGCAGTTTAAATGAATAAATTATACATTTACAGCAGATCATTTCTAATATTAATGCATTCAGGGAAAGCTGTTTCCTTATCGGCGCTGATAACCCTTATATATGTTCCTGCTTAACTGATGACGCAATCGCACAGAGAGTGAGGCTGCGTGATCAAAGTGAGCAGCAGAGGAGGGTCAAGTTATTTAAGTTTTGAAAATGTATTTAAATGAACAGCTTAATAAAGGGAAACAGTGAATTTCATGATGAAGCCATCATACCGAGGATGTCACATGTCAAAACAGGCCCATTCTGTGCAAACAGGTGACAGTCCACCCTGTTGTTGCTGCAGTAAACCATGATTATTCCAAATTTAATGCAACCAAACAATAAATTGCGTTCACTTAAAAGAACAGATGATCGTGAATGATTATAAAAAGCTTTAAAATTCAAAGTTTAATCAGTTTATTTAGTTGTTTTTTGTGTTTGAAATGATTAAAACCCACACTTATGGTGATCTCACACTAAATAAACGTAAACGCACCACCTTTGGGGCGTTAAAGCAAACTATTAACATGTTTTAATATAAATAAAGAATGATGAGTGTGACGGCCGGTACAAATTACAACTTTAAGCTTGTTCCCTGCTCCTTAATGTTAGCCAAACGTCCCTGCGTCATAACACAAACGAGCAAGCTGGCTAACGAGGCAGCGTGCTGCAGGATTTACAGAACGCAGGCCAGATATTTTATTTTTAGAAATAAAATCTCAGCAGCTGCAGGACGAATGTCGAGCTTACTCGCCTTAATTAACAGCCCTGTTTACTTGCCTCGTGATGTATTTTGGTCATTTTCTCTCATTGGCTTTGGACTTCCCATAATGCCCCTTTAAGGTCACGTGACTGGCTTTTCCTGCACTTGTTACCGTAGAAACGGAGCTGAGTTCTTGGAAGTTCTTGGCCTTTTTAGGAGAAAAGCTGCCATCTGCGAGCTCCGAACTCCTACGGCAAGTTTTGTCACGATATCAGAGGCTGCCAGCACCGTCACATCACACACACACACACACACACACACACACACAAACGCTCATCATCACACTCACACGACCCTATAAGGCAAGTGCACTGCTATAAAACACACCCACACACACACACACACACACACACAACTTAGTATGTGCAGAGTAAAATCTGTCCCACTGCAAGACTTTTCCATTAATATTAGACTGTGTGTGTGTGTGTGTGTGTGTGTGTGTGTGTAATAAAATATGCGAATGCCTGAGAGAGATGATCTATGACAACAAACACACACACACACACACACACACACACACACACACACACACACAGCGTACAGAGAAGAAGGACCCAGCTGGATCCACTCAGCAGAAACTGATAAGCAGCTATAAGAAGAGAAATGAAACAAGTCTATTTCAAACTGAGAGCGGAGCTGCTGTAATCCATCAGGTGTTATCAGGTATCAGAGAGACTGAGACGAACGAGAGGGGGGGAGAGAGAGGGGGAGACTGTGATGAAGAGTCAAACTTTCCATCTGTTACATACTTTTATAAACTTGAGCAGTTTGCAGGGACAAAGCAATTCAAACACACCCTCTTCAAATATGAAAGACCAGACATTAGACTGCACCTGGAATCACGTAACTGGTGGCAACTAGATGTAAATGTAATTAATTATGATAGCAATCATGACGGCATGCAGACAGACGCGGCCACGTTCACGGGCTCTCCGGTTTACGATGTGACGTCGGACGAACTCGTGGTGGCGCAGAACAGTTGAGACGATCGACAGGTCGATGGAAAACCACTCGGTGCTCGTGCTGCAGGTTTTTCAGTTAATGCATTTTGCGTTTTCCGAATTTGCAAAGTGTTTTCCTGCATGCAGTTCATTTGCAGCGGGTTTGTTGAGCTCTCATGGCCACCGTAGATTTGCACTAAACTTCGTTATGCTTGTTTTTCTATTGTCCCAGTGGTAGGTGTTGCATGATTTAGGTTAAAAGGGGTGCAGCCTTTCTACACGACACCTGTCAATGCTGCTCATTGACATTATAAAGTGCTTGTTTTGCAGGTAAACCCGCTAAAACTAAGGAAACAAGAAGGATGAGCGGTTCTCCTGAAACACTCGGCTCCTTTTAAATGGCCAGAATCACAAACACGACAATACTGTGGGTGTCTGTTACACAAACGCTCATTTTCCCTTTATCCAGACTCGACAGAAGACGAGCCCCTGTGTTTGCATAACATTTGGCACCCGGTGCACGCCTGGCTGCGGCGACGTAGCGCCGTCTCGTGAAGAACAGCGCTCTCTCGCCGGCTGCACCAGTGATGGGATTTGCCGTCAAAGCCTTAATTAATAATCATCTCGAGTGTGTGGGACTCTCGGCCTCTCCTCTCACTGTGCAGGAGCATCACAGTCAATGAAGACATTAAGCTGGGCCTCTCATTTAATCCCTCACTGCCTGTTGTTCGCTATTGGAGTCGTCTTTGATTGTTGTTGTGTTGGAATGAAACCGCTTCCTGTTTTTTTGGGAGAAACATCCTCTGTTCTGCAAATTTGACTCCTGCACAGCGTTTACCAGTTTATACTGTATTTACTCTGTGCACGAGCAAGTGACGATGTGCTCTCAGTGAGGAAGGGTGTGCATTTCATTCTACTCGGTGCGTCTTACCCTGCGCTGCTGAAGCCTTGACATCAATTGACATTGGAGAATGGGTCTGAGTGCCTAATTCTGTGTATTATGTGTTATCTGTAGATCTTTGCATTACACGCTGCATGTTTCATGTTGTGCAAACGTGAATGAAGTCAGCGTCTCCTCTGCTGAGAGCTCTCCAACAGGTCAACCATCATCAGCTGTTGATGGTAATATCAGTCATAGTTATGAGGTTTCAAGGACTCAGAGTTTACAGTGTTGCAGCGTTCAGACCTGAGCAGCAAACTGAGCGCTGTCTCCGTCTCTCCATCGGCTGCAGCTCTGCAGAGTTGTTAATGAACTCCTCTCATACTCATTCATCCATGATGAGTGGAAACACTGAAACAGTGTTAGCAAATTATTTAAAGGACAATTAAAAGCTGATGCAATGCTGATATTAGATTTTATTAAATTTACACGCTCTCCAGTTATTTAATAAAGACCGTTGTCACCTTAGATCTGTAGGAGCATTGCGAGCTGTAGAGTTTATGTCTCACAAACCTGAAAGTCTGATGCACCGTCAGACAGATCGTTTTTGATTTTGGCAATTTGTGGTTTAGAAAAATGAAATCCAAAGCCAGAGTTTATTCATTTCTCATCCCAGAGTGTCGGACTGCACAGAGAGTGAATCTGCAGAGAGTCTGCAGGGAAAATGGCATCACCGCGTGCGTAACATCGAAAGAGGCTCGTGTGAAAACGGTCTGATTGCCGCTCTAGGCTCGGCGCGGATTGGTTTTTGCGCCTGGAAGCAGCCGATGGAAAGAAATGGGACTGTGTTTCCTGACACATGGAGAAATGAATGGACAGGACGGCAGCAAGACTGTAATACATCTGTGGATTAAAGGAGGAGAAGCTGTGCATCCTGTTCTGCCCAACAGCAGCACAGTCAGGTTGTGTTTGTCCATGTCTTTGTTCTTTATTTGTCCTGCTCCCAGTGAATTTATATGGTCTAAAGTCTTGTTTAATGGATAATCGTTGCTTTGTTTGTGTGATGACTCCTATGAAATCATGAGTAATTATGTCTTTCTGCTAACTGAACGATTAAGTGATGCAACAGTCTTTTAAACCGCCATTTTCCAGACTTTGTGCAGCAGGTTGCGTTCAGTCTGACCTCACTCAAAGTCATTTAGCTTTTAATCATCAAAACATATCAGCCAGTGACTCATGCTGTTATCTCATTGGTCTGTCGGCACAACCTGATTGGTTTGCTCGAAGACGTCAGGGGCTGGGGATGTCTAATCTGTTCTGGTAGACATAAATGTGCATCTGCTGTGTCGTGAGCTTGTAACATCATCACCATATGCATCATACGGAGAGTGGCAGACGACCGGTTTGAAATCTCTTTGCACTTGTTCGATGGGGAACGAAGACGAACAGGGCCACTGCACAACTTGCATGGAGCCTATTAGTCAGATGTTGTGCAATAAAAGCAATAAAAACTGGGACAACAACAACAACAACACGTGTAAATGGGTTCACTCTCATCACAGCTCCCTGAGCAATCTCGTGAAATACAGTTTGAAGCTATTTCCCCCCCCCCACACACATTCTGCAGCCGTGAAACAATGAAATACATCTGCGAGAGCCGTGTTGCACTGCTGCACGGCCGTGTGTTGTTCTGCATGTTAATTAGACATTAAAATTCACCCAGTTCGCAGTCACGTGTCAGACGCATGTGAAGGTACAGTATGCAAACGATGTGCGCTGCAAGGCCGTTTGCTGCTGTCGTACAAGCATACCTCCAGTGCATGTACAGGTAATGTGTATACTGTGCATGTGTGTGTGTGTGTGATTAACTTACTGTTATGCTCTTGTTCCTCCTCTACATTTCCTAAGACCATGGCCGGGACACCAAAGGCTGAGGCCAGTACCCACACACAGATATTCACCACCTGAGGACATGATGCTGCATCACTTATAGAGACAGAGACAGGAGGTCACACAGTAAAATGCATTCTTTAATAAACGTTGTCCAGCAGTCTATATCTTAAAAATGACGATTGGCATGACATTTAGGAGGAAAACAACGGTTTTTATTAGAGTCTGACTTCTGAGGCGGATATTTTCACGTTTTCAGAGTGAAAACAGACCTTTTCCATGTGGATTGTGCAAAGTGAGAGACCGTCACTGAGTCCAACCTGAGGTGACCTCGTTCATCTCAAATCCTGCTTCTCAATACAAGTGGTAAATCTCAACGGGACACATTATTGCTGACATTTAAACCGGACGCCAGGAGAGAAGTTGCTGTTCGTCTTAAAAGAGTTCTTCACCTGCTCAGCTCTGCACTCCTGATGTGTACAGTACAGTATGGTCTCAGATTCACGCGTGTTGTGGTAGCAGCAGCTAATGCAGCCTCGAGCTGCAGACCTGTAGCTGAGATGAGGAGTAAGCCTGTGGTGGCGTCTGCACAGCTTCCTTTGGAGAGGTCTTTAGACCACAGCAATCAAGAAGAACCAGAACGATTGGATTTAAATGCTAAAATCCATGCTAAAAGCTAATTTCATGAAGCTGAAAGGTGTTAAGATGTCATCAAACGACAGATGCATATGTTCTGCTGATGATGATGTCGTGAATATCCAAGCGAAGTTGAGAACGTGCAGGTATGAACAGACCCTTGACTTGTGGACTTGTTTGCAGCATTTACAATTACTGCACACAGTTGTTTGGTATGTCACACACGCACAGTTGTGTTCTTCAAACATTTCAAACATCATTTTTACTTTTAAAGGTGATTTGTTCCCTAATATTCAATCCAGTCATCTCCATCGACGTCCACCCTCATCTATTTCGCTATTTAACTTTCGCTATTTTGCTATTTAGCTCAGTATCTGGCAGCTTAACAACAGCTCACAAAGTCAGTTTAAAGGACGCGAGGCCTGACAACAATGGCTGAGGTGAGCTGAAGAGACTGTTGACGTCTGAACCGATGTCAGTTGTCATTGCGGGGAGAACACAAGAGGTGTGAAGGTTTTGAAAAGGTGAATATCTCACTTTGAAATGAAACGGTTTTACCTTGGCCTTGTGAGGAGTCCTCATGTCCAGCGCTTTGACAGGGTGGCAGACAGCCACGTACCTGTCCATACTCATCACCGTCAGGGTGAAGGTGCTGGTGAACATGTTGTAGTAGTCGATGGACACCACCGCCTTGCACAGGGCGTTCCCGAACGGCCAGAAGCCCAAGAACACGTCGGTGCCCTGCGAACATCCAGAAACCAAAGAAATAAAACAGAAACTGAGTTTTCTGATGATAAACACAATTTGCCTCTAATTCATTCTCCAGTACCGTGAACTGTGATGCACGTTTTCATCCTCAGGATATAAATTATGCCCCGGCAGACGTCTGTTTCTCAGCAAACACATTTTTATTCTTTTATTTCTGATCGTGTAAACCTTCTACACCTGCTCCGAAAGCCTAAAACGGCAATTCAGGCTTGATGAACCAATGAAATCAGCTCAATAAAGACACATTTCCATGAAGCAGAATGCAAATGTGGATCTTTCCCTTCATAAAAAACTTCAAGATGGAAAAATTAAAATGGGAGAAGCTGTTTTCCGAAACCGTAGCTAAACAGAAACGTGAGTCCTGATGCCTCCTCGATATGATCAGCCACACGGGACCTGACCCAGTTCTTATCTCAAGCTGTTAGAAATGCAATTATCCCTCCTTCTCGAGCTCTCCCTGACCTTTGCTATAACACACCTTGCACCCCGCGAGCACTGCAGTCAGTCAATACAAAGCATCTAACCAAGGTCCTTACTAGAAAGACGTCCTTCTCCTGGATGTGGACGAGCCTCCGGCCCATTTCTTTGATGAAATATTCTATTCAGTCTAGTCTATTGTCTGGGACGCTACCAGTTTCTCCCTTTTGTCTGGTCAAGTGCCATTTTTAATCTTCAGAAAACCACATTTTTTGATCTGTCTTTCAATGTTTATTTGAAACTTCCTTGAAAAAGAAGTTGCTGTGCAGCTTAACAATCGTGTGCCAATGAACTCTTTGTTAAGCTTCGGTTTAAGGATCAAAGAGTTAGCGGCAAACATTTGTTTTATTGTTTTCAGGTCTTACTGCAGCTTTAGATTCTCTCGACCATCTTGACTCAACAATGGAAGCACTGGGTTTTCATATCAGACACAGTTTTAAATCTGTGTGGCCTTTAAAGCCTCTTTAAAACCTCTATCGCCTATGTTTTCTGTGGGGTGCCTCAAGGCGCAGTACTTGATCCCTTATTATTCTCCATTTATATGTATTTGTAAATATATATGTGTGCATCTTTTGGGTCAAAGGACATAACTTTCCAGTTCTGTGTGGGCAACTTTTAGATTTTCTTCGTGTTTGACTCCAACGACACTAAACTTTTTTTTTCAGTTAAACTTGGTAAAACTAGGATTTTATATCCTGTTGTATCAGAACCCGGCCCAGACATGTAGGCGTTATCTTCAATAACCAACTTTACACTGACCTAGGGTGACGACATTGATTGAATGGTGCTTTCTGCAGCTTTGTAACATCTCAAAAATTGGATCTCTTTTATTTGCTATATGCAAACTGTCATCCACAGTGTCAGGAGGGGATCGCACCTGTACTGTGAAGTGAAAGGGAACCACTCAGCTTTTACATTGTGCAATCAACGATTAACTACTGCCTATTTAAAGTTAAAAGTTAGACCAAGGACCACAGCAGCAAAGAACATGAAGTTTTTGCAAAATGTTAAATGTTTCTCTTTAACGATTATGAACCTTTGGATGTAAGTGGCTACTTAAATCTCCAGACTGACTAAAAAGTGTAAAAAGGTAAATGGAGGCACTTTGAATCCTTTTGTAATGTGTTGCACATGTGTAGGTGGTTGATTAAAGTCATACCTGGAAAGGTAAAGTAGCCAGGAACAAAGAGTCTGCCAGAGCCAGGTTAAAGATGTAGATGTTGGTGGCTGTTTTCATCTTTGTGTATCTGCGGGGGAGACGAAGCACAGGAAACACAGAAGTTCAGTCAAATGAGAAAACCTGAGACCGGCGGTTCGTTTCGTCGTCGGTCACACACACCTTAATCAAGTGTCTGCAGGCAATGCGGGGTTTAATCTCGTCCGCGGCCTGCATAACAAACAGGGCCACACCGTGCGGCTGCAGGTGCATCGTACCATTGTAATGCAGGGAGTGTCGTTGTGAGGTGCTGCTGCTAAAAATCGCTGCTTCAAATGAGATCTGGTGGACGCTTTTATCCAAAGCACCTTGCAGCTGCACGAGTGAGGATGTTGTTCACTTTGGTGCCAACTGTGGGAATCAAAACCGGCAGTTTAACCCCTCGTTCGCCTAAAACAGAAGCTTAGACTGGTTCAAAACCCAGTCAATACCATTATTATGTGCTGGTGTAAAACAGTGACATCATGTTCACTCTTTTCCACCCGTATGGCATGTTATTGGTGTTCCTGCTAGCGTAACGTTAGCTTTGTGGTGCACCGCTGAGCCAAAGGGTTTTACAACCAGACAGGAAATATCTTCCTTTAAGTCACATTTATGGTTCGTCCTATTTACTGGAGCACTGAACAACGTTTTGGGGTGGTGTGATGGTTCCAGGTATTAGTCCAGTCTCCATCTGATTGGAAAGCACATGAAAATATGAATAAAAATATAAAGAAAGGTCTTTATCTGTACTCTCACACCAAATATCCTGAAAATAAGGCAATTTGTTGAACGTTAACGAGACCTAGAAGCCGCGTCCAGATGATAAACATCATGTATTGCACCTCAGAATAACTAGCAGTTGTAACAACAATATAATAAATTTGCCTGTCTCAGAGTCTGAGTGGTTGTGGAGGAGGAAAGTGATTCTGTTTTCTCTGCAGCCTGACACGACCCTGTTGTTTGTGCTGCTGCTTTGTATGGTTGGTCTGTTTCTGCGGTTTTGTCTCTATCAGGTTCAGTTCACAGCTGTCTGTTAGTGGACGGGAGGGAGCAAAGGCTTATCTGATGGCCCAGTGTTTGGTTTGCCCTGAGGGTTGCACTTATTTTTATTTCATCTCTCTCTCTGTTGCTTTTTTGGTTGATACTTGACTCTTTGATGTTTTGGGACACACACAACTTTCTGCGCACACTTGTTAAGAGTCGATCTGCAAAAACAGATAAACACCATCCATAAAATGAGTCAGCCAACACCTGTTAGATCGATATTCCCTCGGTCCATCCGTGACAGTTCTCTTATATATGTTATATCTTACCAAAACAGCCCAGCATCAGTTTGACTGATATTCCCTGCGGTGCACGGAAACAATGAATTAAACATAATAAATGAAAACAGTTGCAGATGTTTCTGCTGACGACATAAACTAAAAGAGTTCAGATCAACGGCAGCACCAAGATTCTGGATCAGAATCAGAATCCAGGTCTTGTAAATAGAAGACCGGAGAGCTGCTGAGGACCAGTCTGTTTCTCACAAGATGGAAGAGCCACAGACGAACGTCATTACTGAAAACAAATCCCAGAGAAGGAGGAGAACCCTGCAGTCACTACGGACCAAGAACAAGAACCTGCGGAGCCCGCTGATCCTCCAGCCTCCGGTTTGGATGCTGCCTCAGGTTTGGACGCTCCACCCGAGGCAGACAGCGAGGACCAGCTCCGCCTTGTTGTCACCCTGTTACTTCTACACAGCACTTTGGTTCAGCTCCTCAGTCAGCGGGGCATTTATGCAAACATCTTCTGCGAGCGGCATTTAATAAGCTTTTTAATTGTGATGTTTAAAAGCAATTATGTGCGATTTTAGGCTGATTTCAAACAGCGGCCCGAGTGGAGTGGCGTCATTAGAGGAGGAACAACACATTTGGGCCGCAGTCAAGTCTTAAAAACCTCAGAGGCTGTGTGTGTGTGTGCGCGTTATGTCGGTGTGTGGTGCGTTTGTGCGTGTGTGTCGGGCGTGTCCGTCGCTGTAACTGCAGATTTTTGCCTCTATGACTTGAAAACACACCGTGGGCTCTTCTGCCTCAGCTGCCCTGGATAAAACTTTACAAAAACGCATTGCAGTCAAATATTTCCGCCTCCCTCCCCCCATCCATCTCTCTCTCCCTGTCTCCCCCTTCTCTCCCCCCTTCATTCAGTTTGGCCTCGGGCTCTTTTGCACTCTCCCTTTTCTCCTCAACACATCCCCTCCTTTCTTCCTCTCTCCGTCTCCTCCTCATGTCCTCTTTTTTTTAATTTTGGTCTCCAGTTTCAGGCGCTGTTCACCAAACTCGACGCCCTTCTCTCCTCACTCATCTATTCCCTTGCATCTCAACATCTGTGTCTTTCACTCTTTTATCCTTTCATCCCTCTCATCACCTTCCTCCTTTGCATCCTTCCTCCTCATCACTTGTTCCCCGTCTCTTTCTGACTTCTCCGTTACATCTGCAGGTCTCAGGAAGCTACGCCGAAGCTGCTTTTGGTATATTTTTGTGATATTTTTATGCCTCGGTCTAAAGTTGAGACTTAACAGCTGCAAACTGAACACACATAATGAAAGTTCAGAAAAGTGCAGCATCAGAAGAAGGATAAAAAGTCAAAGTGTCGCTGCAAGACGTCATGTTACTGCGTCTTTCATTTCTTAAAACTGTTTCCAAGTTGTAATAAAAGAGGATTTGCAAGCGAACCCAACAACCTGCAGCTGGACACCAATGACAGAAACATGGACGCTGCTGCAAAGAAGCTGCAGATCGTCCAACATGAATGTTTCACACATGCACAATGAGGAGGACATGCTAAACAGATACCCTCCTGTCATGTCACACTGAGGAAACGGTGTGTTTGGTGAAGTGTTTGTCGAAGGTTGCAGGCTGAGCACCGGCAGGGGAGCGCGAGGCAGCGTGTTGTTCGTGGCGCCGCAGAGCGAGGATCACACCAGCATCTAAACAAACACCGAGACTTTGTGCCAGAGCTGTTTAACCTGCTGCTGCTAATTAGCCACCTAGCCTTCAAACTGATGTTAGCAGCGACAGGTGTGATGAACACCTTAGCTGCTCTGAGAGTGGAGGGACGGTTACAGGATGATTACATGTACCGACTGACCCGACAGGAAAACCTGGATGTGGAGCACTCTTCAGATGTTTCTCAGCTTCTTTCCATCGTTCTTCTTGTTCCCTCCTCCTTTCCATTCCTCCTCCACCTTTGTCTGTGTCCTCTTGCTCCCAATCACAAACCTATTTTCCCATTTCTCACCTACCTACCTACCAGCTCTGCCTCCTCTCATCCTACCTTCCCTCCTTCCCTGTCATCTTTCCTCTCTTCCTGCACCTAAACCGCCTCCCCTCACTGTCTGTATACATTTCAGCTCCTTTACAGTCCCTAATCCCATCCTTCCCTCTCCTCTTACCTCCTCCCTACCTTTCCACCTCCACCTCTCCTCCTCCCTCAGCCTCATCCTGCTTCTTTATTCCTTCCACTGTCTCGTCTTTATCTTGCTTCATCTCCCTTAATCCTCCTTCTCCCTCTGCCTTCATGTCCTCCTCCTCCACCTCTCTCTCTCCCCTCTCGCACCACCCCTCCTTCTCTCTGCATACTGAAGGCTCGTAGGCAGGAGAGTCTTCAGAGAGAATATTTTATAGCTGTTCAGCTTTCCTCCTCTCTTTACATCAGGGACAGAGACTACCCAACCAAACCCTCCATCACTGTCTGTTTCTCTCCTCCAGAACATCTTGTCTCTCTCCGTACGTCTCCTCAGGTCTCTCTTGTCTTCTGGCCTTCTGTCTCTGTCCCTTTTGCTCTTTATCTCCATTGAAACAGCCGCCTGATATTCAGCCCCGTTCCACACGCCACCTCGCTTTGTAGCTCTCCCTTCCCTTCCTGTCGTTCTCCCTCTCTGTCACTCACTGAAACTGTAATTGCATTGTAATTATGAGTTTCAAGGCTCCTGGCAGCAGCAGAGAAGAAAGAGTGGGGAAAAATAAAGAGGGCAGGAGAAGAAAGGACGAAGAGGCGAGCCTTGAGCGAAGAGAAGCTACAGCTCGACGTGCAGTGCGAAGATTATTTCCAACAGAGATACTCTGGTACCCCCCCCCCCGTCATAGGGACGTATAGGAAGCGCGCCCTGTGTAACTATTTGTCTTTTTAATTTAGCTTCACAGGGGGCAACGTTAGGGCAGCGCTACAGTCGCAACACCGCGTCAGGACTTGCATCACCGTCGTTTCCGTCTCCATTCTAGGAACATCTCGTTTGCTTTGCATGCACACGGAACGGGCAGATACAGGACGAAGAGGTAAAGCGTAAGAGCTCACAGAGGAGGACACGTTTGGAGCTGGTGGTCCAGTTAGTGATGAATTCACAGGAAGTGTTAATTGATTAGGCCAGTCTCAGATTAGCACAGCCTGACAGGAAGTAGGAAAACGGATGGTCGAATCAAATCCAATCCTGAAAACTTCACTAAGATATGATGTTTATGATATGATTATGTATTTTTAACAAAGCTTTCTTTAATCAGAGCTTAATGCCGTGATAAAAACAGGTCTAAACTGATATTTTAATAAGTATAACATTCAAAAACACATCTAACCCGTCTCATCGGGGGTTTGTACGAGTGGGGTTTGATCAACTATGCAACACGAGCAAATGACCCAACTGCCTTCATCAGTGCTGCATGCACTCACTGGCAAACAGACTTCAGTTTGTTGAAGTTTGTTTTAGCTCCCAGTCTCCTTCTGTCACTGCTTCTGCAGACCAACGAGGCAACGCCGAGGAAGGCGCTTAAACGACTTCATTAGTTATTCTCATTATTAATCCTTTTGTAGGTCAATTAGACAGATAACTGGCAATATCCAGTTCATCCACATCAGGGACTGCACAGTGTGGATCCGACATCAGAGCTTTCCTGTGGATGCACGCTGCTCGCGGTTGCCGAGCAGTCAGTCCTCGTGTTTTCCTCCCCGTCGGTGCACGTTGCCTACTTTCCTGAAATGCAGCAGAGACACGCTGATCTCTCAGACTCTGCTCCGTTAGCATGCGCTGCCTGTCTGCACTTCAGGAATTCCACAATCTCCAAAATAAGCATGAAATATTTAGCCGTCCATTAAAGACGGTTTACTGCCTCGCTCACTCCGTTGTCCCCCTGCTGCCAGCTAATTCCTCAGCTCTCTCTACAAATCTCTTTAGACTACTTCGGTCCTCCGAACAAACTCCAATCTGAAGGCTAATACCGGCGGACTGCGGACTCCAAGCGCTGCCGACAGACAGACACAAAGCTCATGCTGTAAATTCATCCAAAACCAAAGCAACAGAACAGCTTTTCCTCCTCCTGCACGCTCACGTTCCTGAAGATACCTCGAGGAAACCATCGCCAACCCAAACAGAGATGCAGGAGTATTTCAGGAGGGGTCGGAGCCGTGGGATGAAGGCGAAGAGGAAACCATGAGGAGGAAAGGTTCAGTCTGTTATGACTCTATTTGTTGAATTGTGGCGGGACAATAATATATTATTAATAATATTCCCATATTAATTTCTGCACCACGCAAACATCTACATGCCCAATTCCTGTTTCTGCACATAAAGATACATAAAGTGCTTCCTGCATTGAAGGTGGACGTTGGCAATGGATGTGAAGCTAATTCCTAAGGACACTGGGCTGGTAGCTCCAGGCCTGAGAGGCTCCCGTTTCCTTAAAAAGGGGGATTTCATACAGTAAAGTTGCATTATTTAATATTTTTATGCCGTGGATTCAGTTTTTTTTTAAATCATTGTAACAGCACAAAACAGGCGGAGGATAACAAGAAGATTCAAAAACTTCATCCAAAACTATATTTAAGTTCTTTCTTTGGTGTTAAATCGTCTCTTTCGCCTCTTTCAAGTCGCCGTCGTCGATGTTATTCGTAGGTATTTGATGAGCTCACTGCTGTGAAATTGGTCCTCCTTTGTCTGCAGCAAAACGCCGAAACCGACGCTGACTCGCGGTCGGTTCGAGCAGATCCTGCTTCTTCATGTGGAGGTTGGCTGATTTAGAATCCAGCCGGACATTAATTACACTCCTCTTTTCACAGTGTCCTGTTCCAGGTGTTTATTCTCGCAGAGAGCGCAGAGAAAGACTTCGGTACGGGCCGGATTTCTGTGAGGAAACTCTCTCCGAGCCCGTTTTTGTTTCCTTCGCAGACCTCAAACTGATTAGCGCCCGTTGCAGCTGCGGCACGTCACTCTTCGCGCTCGTATCCATATTGTTTTGGCTCATTTCCTCCCCCTTCTTTTTAATACAATTTGGTTGTTTAGCCGATGTAACAAAGCAGACCCGGAGTCTCATTGTCAGGCAAATTGTGTCCTTCTCTGGTGCCACCTGAGACAGATAACATCACTCAGCCAAACAAACTGAGCAAAGCAGGGAAGTAATTCTGTTTCCAACACTGAATCTTATTATTCTGCAGCTCCCTCGTACAGTGGAAATTACCTCAGTGTCTTTATTTACAAACAGCAACAGTGTGAATCGCTGTGTTAATATTTCACGTCATTTAAACTGAGCTATTCCAAATAATAAAATTCATTTTATCTGTGCTTTTGCAGCTTCTCTGGATGCACGTATCCATTCCTCCTCCCTGCTCTTTGAACGGCATCTTTCGCTCTCGCTCTTAACCTTTCGCCGTTATTTGCATGTGACTTTGATCTCGTGATTACTAAATGCAATTAATGGATTAGCCTCACCAACCTTCCAGGAAACACATTCGTAGCAGATAATGAAATGTGCTGAATTCGCCGCTTCGTGGCGAGTAATTGGGGGCTCAAGGTCAAGATTTTGCAATTCATGCCGGTGATTTCATTTATTATCACAGGCGGGAGATGAAGAGTCGCAAACCTACAGGACGCGTGGCTGACGTTTGTTACGTCACAGTGCTGTTAATACTCAGTTGCACATGAGTCTCCCAGAGAGTTTGCATATTCATTAACATTTCTGTGGGTGAATGAAACTTTACATCTATGCACTGAGCTGGAGTCACAGGGAGGAGGTTAGGGTAGATGGTGGACCTAGAGAGTGGAGGACTGTGCCACCAGAATCCAGGGCTCAGGTGCAGAGATCCAGATTTTGGTTGTTAGCTTATATCTAAAGTCTCTGCTGACTCGCTTCGTAATAAAAACTCTATATTTCATCGTCTAATGAAATTCAAACCCCAAAGAAATCTGTAGTTTTAACCAGCATCGCTTCATAAACTGACTCTGGATCAGCTGTAAGACACATTTCTGTGTGTCAGCAGCAGCTTGATAAACTGACTCTGGATCAGCTGTAAGACACATTTCTGTGCTCCTCTTTTCAGCCGCTGCTTGTTTTTAACTCTGTATCTGAAGCAGATGAAGGATTTCAGTCGTCGGACGTCTGGATCTGAAGTTATCAGAGAAACAAGCTGAGCAAACGTTAGCAGCAGCTCGGCTCGCCGCCCCTCCAGGACGTCCCGTGTGCGGCCGACAGCGTGGGAGAAACAGTGGTTTTTAAGGTGGAACTGCTTTATTCAGTGTTTCTCTGGGTTTGAATCAGCGGCTCTGTTTGTTTTGGAGAGGAGGAGACCTCTGACCTTGATATTGTCTTTCTTCCTCATGAAATTACTGCACAGATCAATACAGGTTAAAGAAACCATTTTCAATTCAAACCAGTAAGACGAGAACAGCACGTAACGTCATTTCTTTGCAGATGATGTTGTCCTTTCCATGGTCGCAGCGTCAGAGCCTCGTTTTTCTGGCTTCATTTTCCTCGATCACCCTCCTTCATCTCTCTCCATGTCTCTGACAGCCGTTTCTTTCTCTCTGTTTCTCACTCAGCTTCTTCTCCCCATTAACCGAGGGATGAGGAAGGAGGAAGGAGGATGAAAGGAGTCTATCTGATGACTCTTTCATCTGCCGAGCTGCTCGGTCTCAAATATTAATAATCACTTTGAATTATTCACAAACTGCCGGTCTGCACTGTGTCGGCTCGAATGAGCTGTCACACGCTGGCACAAGAGTGTGTGTGTGTGCGCGTGCATGCATATTCTTGACTTTGGGAGCTCAGGCTGTGGACCGGCATCTGAGTGTGTGTATTATGGGATGTATTAGGGATCATCTGATAGGACAGAACACCTGGGAAACAGTGCACAACTTCTGCAAAAGAACAAAATTAAGGCTGGTAGACATCTAAACCTGTTTCCTACCCTGAAGGCATCGCCGCACCTTCCCCGTTTAAGATTCACTTGTGGTCGGAACGGTTAACTTTGCTGACGTTTGATATTTCACCATTCAAAGCTCGTCTGTCTCAAATCCTCTTACACCCACATCCTTTCTCTGAGGATGATGAACAGTCTGGGACATGCGCCTGTGTTGCTGCTTGGGGCGTCACATGAAGAGCGATACTAGTCTCACATCTGTGTGTTATGTA
The DNA here is from genome assembly GCA_008933995.1 of Datnioides undecimradiatus. Lineage (NCBI taxonomy): Eukaryota > Metazoa > Chordata > Actinopteri > Lobotiformes > Datnioididae > Datnioides > Datnioides undecimradiatus. Next base: position 2,203,173 of record WARS01000071.1, on the reverse strand, counting down.
CCTGAGCCAGGAGGTGTTTAGCCTAGCTTAGCATACTTTAGTGAGGGTGCTGTGTGCTGTACAAAGTGCTGATCTGTTTATGCATGCATTAAACGAATTAAATTCAAAACATTTATTTATATTTGTGGACTTCAAACACAGACAGCTCGGTGGTTTCTCCTTGCTCCAGGTCTTTATGCCAAATCTGTCTTTCTGCATCCAAGCAAACCTGCACGTCTCCCAAAAAAGTTGAGTTGTGCCTCATGACACAAATCTGAAGAAAAAGCCCAAAAGGAGGAAAACATGTGGAGACACCACGTCATTGATCCTGTCCTGAGCACGGCCCGAACCGTGGGTAAGTCTGCAGATCTAAAGTGCGCGTACGCTACAATCAGAAAACACAAAGATCTTGGCTCGACCAGCAAAAGTTGAGATGATTAAGTGCTAAATGAACATTCCCTTTTCCAATGTTAGCACCTGCAGGAAGAAGCAGCAAAGAAACATACTTGCTGGTGCATCAAACCAAAAAACAGCGGGCCAGGTGGGCAGAGCCTTACGCCCTTTGGAGGCCTTGAGCTCCGCCTACTAGCTGCCTCAGAGTATATCAGGGTAAAACAAGCAGGCGGGCAGAATGGGAGGCGTTGTCGCATCCTAAAGGCTCCTCAGCCGGAACCAGCCAGCCAAAAAACACAAAATGCTGCATCCGTCGGCCGCGTGTCTTTGATCTTTGTGCTCCTCTTTCCTCCACCGCTGCATGAAATGCTTCCAGGGTCAAAGAGGTGAGTTGTGCAGCTGCCCTAAGAGCTGTGCAGGTCTGTGACCCTTGGCCGCCGCTAAGCTTGTTGCTCTAAAAGCAAAAAAAGGTCGCTGCAGAGCCAAAAGGCTTCGTTCAGTTATTCTTCACATGAATAACACCACTGCTCCTGCTGTGAATCTATGCAAACCTCTTAAATGCAGCTGTAGCTCGCAGCATAAGAGCAGGCAGACCTGACACTTTGCACTGAACGATCCGACGATAAGCTTAACGTGAGCGGAAGTGAATGGAGAGTTTGCCCACAACTCCTCCGTCGGTTAAGGAGCCTTTGTCGGGTTGGGCACATATAGAGAAACAAGCTTTAAATGTTTGAGATGCTTGATTTGAACTCTGGAGCACTTCATTCTTCAGGCTCAGCTTGTGTGGCTGAGTCACACTTGGGCGTCAGTAAGAAAAGAAAATAAGTACATCTTGGATTTGTCAGCTGCTGCTTCTGGGGCAGAGAATGAAGTTAACTCCAAACCACCATATTCAAGCCACAATGAGGAGGTTATTAAAGTTTAAACCTCTAAAAGAAAGGTCTGTGCACCTGCCCAAACACTGCTGACCAAGACCAAGCAGCAACCTCCTGGGTTTTAAAAGCAAAGCCAACGTGGGTGTTTCAAAACCTGCAGTTCCCTGAGCGTCCACCAGAGGCTCCAGCAGCGAGTCAGTCCCCATAGACCCCCATGTTAAAATGCAGCAGTAAACATGTTTACAGCCTGGTACAAACAACGGTTTGGTCTCTGCAGCTAGTTTCCCCGTTCATGACGACTGTACGGGCTGAATTTATATAGAACTCACTCCTTTAAATCAGATTAACACCTGAAGTTATGCAGAATGAAGGGGCGGGGCTTCTTTGACTGACAGCTGTCCACCAGCTGTCTGCTGTGTTTCAGCGTCACAGTTGCTCTGTCCATGTTTTTAATCAAATGCTATGGACTAGAGCCACACAAAGGGACATTGAGGCAGATCCTGGGTTTGACTGGTTCTCCAAACGATCAGATTCGAGGCTCATCTGAACAGATTACCCGCCCTGATGCTCCTGAGGTGTTCAGGACATGATCTTAAGGTCACCGCCTGGTATGATCTCTAATCAGACTGGCCACAATCTGAGAATAGGACCCAAACACTCAGTCTTTATTTTAGCATTTAGCTCAGCAGTTGTTTTTCTCGTAAGTGCAGTCTTTTTTTTTATTTAGTTGCAGCAGTTGTCTTGAAACAAACCCAAACGTCACGTCGCTGTTGGCTCAAATGTGCTCTTACACTTTGGAAAACATACACATTTGAGGACATCGCCAGATAACACTGTCTGAACAAACAGCACGGCATCGTTACAGAGCAGAACCATTCAATTCTGCCTCCCTCTGTGCTTTAATGACACAGATTCATAAAGACCTATTTATCTGTATGCTGCTGCCGCATAAGCCCTTTCATATCCCTGTGTGTCTTCAGAGGGGAGTGCTCTTGAAGGAAGGCCTCTTCTCGGTGGCAATCACACAATCCAATTGACAACCACCAGCTGCCGGGGAGGCACCGCCACCGTGTCATTATCGCCGCTCTCCTCTGGTGACATCATCAGGCCTATTCTTCGAGCGCCTCTGAAAGCCGTCCAAGTGATCTGTTGTTTTCTGCCTCAGCCGAAAGAGGATTCAAGTGCGCGGCGAGAGAGATTATGGAAACACGCATGCTGATGTCAAACAGTAGATTTAGAGTCTTGGCGTGCGTCGTGAGGATTACACTCCTCCTTTTAAACACAAACACTAAAGGAATCAGTCATGAACGCACACGGCGCGGCTCTTTTTGTATAAATTACAGGTGTAACAGTAGGTGTATTTGTCCCAAACCGTTCGGTGAAGGTCTTCAGCTCGGTGCGACTTCCATCATTGCCAAAACAATCATTGTCAACATATTACACAGCTGGAACACACGTGTTTTACCCATAATGCATTGGCACTCTGCAAAGCTGGTGCACTGCCAGTCGGCTTAACGAGGTTAGCCGCGCACCTGTAGCGTTGCTGCTCCACTGTGGTTTCCCAGTTAGCGACAGCAGCAACTAATGGACAGTGATTAGTCGTCAAAGCAAAACAATAATCAAAGCTGCTGCAGGGTTTGTGTCTGCTTCCATGTGACCACGCGTGCATGAGCATCAGGTCAGATTACTCGCGACATCACACCGTAGCACAGCTCATGTGCAGCCAGTCCATTGTGCTGCTGCAGGATGTCAGCAGTCTTAACTGTGGAGTATTGCGTTCACGGTCACGGTACCATTTGTGGACGATGAGCGACAGTTGAACGTTTGCATTTTTCACAACAAATGACAAAAATCTAATATTTACACGCTTGTTTTCTCTGCTGTACCGAAAACAAACTCGCAGCACGTAACACAACTGTAGCCCTGCAACCTGGTCTTTTACTTAAAACGTGCAAATACAGTAGAAGCACGTTTGGACAAGATGAGCTTTGCATCTTGCTTTTATGGATTTATTGCCTAGATTTAGCATAAAACTAATCGTGTCCCCTAGAAAGCAAAGCCCCGTGGCTCAGGTGGAAGCAGCAGCGAAGTAAAAGCTGAAATCAAAAGCAAAGAAAAACCTTTTTTCACCTTCAGACAGGAGAACAAGAGAGCAAGTGGAGGAGGGTGATGCTGAGCAGGAGGATGTCACATAGACGAGGCGTCGGGCTTTCCAAGCTACTCAATACTGACATAACACTCACAAGTGCTGATCCAGGTGTGCTGCCGGGAACCTAAGAAGCACTTTGGGAAATCCAAACAAGGACTCACATGATCTGGTGTGTCAAAGGAGCATGAAAGCAGTTCCTCAAAATAAATAAATAAATAAATACAAATCAAACAGCAACACAAGCTCAGCTTTGATCACGGCAGCTCTGGATGTTGTGGGTCTTTTCATATCGCAACTGAACTCTTCCAATGCTGAGCCACATCGAGCAAAGCCTGCAAAATACCAATTATGCCTTCCCAGACGCACCCCCTGACTGCAGTCCTGAACATTCAGATCAGTTTCCACACAGAGCTTCTCTACATACTTAAAACCAGTACTTTGATGAGGGAACGTTCAATCCAGCCTCTCCACCCTCTAGCATCAGATTCATCCTATTTAACTGAACATGTTTATCCCGTCTGTCCTACTCATTGATCCTTTATCTGGTTTGTTCAGGTTCTCTGTAGCCCAGCCATTCATTGGAAATATGTCGTATTAATTACTGTATTAATAAACTCATGCAGCTGAAGCAGCAGATAGACTTTGTGACTGTGTAAAGTAAAAATAAATAAATTTTAATCCAATAAAAAAAAACATTATTCTTTTCAATTTCAAAACGTTTCAATTTCAGTTTCATTGATCTGATTGATTTTCTTGAAAAAAAGCAAAATAATGCAAAAGTCCAAAACGTGAAAGGATTCACTTCTTATGTTTTATATTGATTTATATCAAACGAGATTAGCTTTTACATTTATTACACCTCTGTTTTAATGTTTGATCGATTAACATAAGGGACTTCTCTGTAATAACAAAGTTTATTTCTAATATTACAATTCAAGTGGCATTAAATGATGTAATAAAGACATCTGAAAGGGCAAATCTGAACCGATGCTCTCATTAATCTGTATTATTCTTAATTTAATAAGCCCATTTCACCAACAACTATCAGGATAATAAAGATTTAATCAAATCCCATGATATTGCTTCATTTCCATTACCCTTGAAACTGCAGCTTAAGATGCAAACGTCCATTTAAATTCCACTTTTAGTCCCAAATGAGTCTAATTTCTAAATGGTGTAACTGGCTGTAAACCACCGACATCTAACGGCTAATAAGGTAAAGTTGTTCAACGGGTGCAGAGCTGCCTCAGTTCCCTCTCACTCATCCCACTCTCTGCAGTCCCACAGGTCACGCTGATAATGAAGAGTTAGACCGTGCAAACACACACACACACACACACACACACACACTTCAAACGCATGCTTTTCGCTCAGACGCAGAATCAAAAGCCCACTTTATTAAGCCAATCAGAATTCGATCCACAGAAAAAGAGACTGGAGTGGCACTGATGAGCACACGAGTGGACGCTGCAAACACACCAGCCTCAGCGAGAGCACAATTAGGTTAACACAACCCATCTGATGCACACACACACACACACACACATCAAACACCACCATCAAACCGCAGGAGGATTCACCTTTGGGCATTCTCACTGCCCCATCGGCTCGATGTCTCGGTCGGACACGCTGCGTTTCCACCCTGCACATGATTGTGTTTTACGTGAACGACAGTCAGACTGCAGACGACTGATCAAACATCAAAGTGCAAATGTTTACCAGGACTTCCCCAAAAAAAGAGGAATAAAGCAACTAAATGCACGTTTCCATCCACTGCTGCTATTTAAATATCAGGAGTTTGACTGGACTGAACCCAATCACAGCAGCCTTTACTGTCTTTATGTTTATGTCTTATGTCTTAGCTGTGAAGTTGTAAACTAGGCCTAAATCAGACCTGTGCACTCCAGAGCGTCAGCAGCTCAAATGACTGAACTTAATCCTTTTGTTTGATCAAATAAAAATGTGCAGCTACATTAAATTGAATGTTGTTGTTTTTGGAGCTCAAATTGTAAATGTCATCCCGTTGCTAGGCGACCAAAGTGGACTCGCTTTGTTCCCGTTCCCAAAAGAAACGCGATTGAATGATGTTGTTCTCTCTGTTTTTGGTTCTTCTCACACCTTCCGTCTTTGAGGATGATGATAATCAGCCAAACGTGCCGCTGTGATAAGAGTCTCCCTTCAGAGGAAGCGCCAGCCGTTTGTCTCCGCACGTCGCCGCTGTGTTTGTCTCCCCCGTTTGAAAGGGCGGGCCGTCACCGTCGCGCTTTGAGGAATTAAAACAATATGTGAAAAACACGGCGCCGTGACACTCTGCTCTACGTTACAGATATCCCAGAAGGCATCTCCACGAAGCAAAGACGAATCTCTCACCCTGAAGCACAACAAACTGGTTTGCATTCATTTGGTATTGTGCAAAGAAAATGGGGTTAAACTATGACATCATCTTCGTTTTCGGGGAAATTCACATTCTGTCTGGGAAAAAAAAGCAAATTTGACTTTGAGACTTCAAATATACATGTGGGTTTATACAAAAACACCAGATTTCTAAGTGCTAATGCTTTTGTTCTGTCTTTAACAGTTAGTGGTCACAACCTCATTCCCCAGCCTTTAATCACCTCCCAAGTCATTCAGACACTTGTAGCTATCACCTTCAAAGTTCAGATCGAGGCACTGAAATGACTTTTTTGAGGTTTCAGATCGCGGCGCGTCAGCTAATGCCAGCGCTTTTGCTTTTTGGTGCTGCAACGAGGTCTTCCTACGAGTGTTTCTAACAGAGGAAGGCCGGTGCAGCCTCGCCCTGTTGCTGGACTCCACCTCACTGTTTCTCCAGCTCACTGACTGACTGACTTTCTCCCACCTCTACACACACTGATGCACAGCTGCATGCAACAAACCTCACATTAAAACAGAATGCACAGCATGTCTTTGTGTGCATGCTCCACTTTTTCATATTTCCTGATCGATACTGGCGCAAGAAATGACCCCCAAGCCCCCAAACGCCATTTCCCTTCACACGTGGTTTTGATTGGCTGTTTTCGGTTCTTTGGCTGTGCTCTTATTGACGAACGCAGCCCATTTCATTTCATCAAAAAATAAAAAAATAAATAAATCCCAAAATAAAAAAAAAGCCCTTTGTGTACAAGAAAACCCAAAAATCAATCTGCTGGTAATTGTCCATGGTGCAATTTCAGGTTGTACATCCGCCTCCGAGGTGCTGATTTTCTCAAATTTTCCATCTTTAACACGCAAACGCGCACGCACACACCCATCAAACATCAACATCCCGACTGGTGAAAGATAATACATTGTCAGCGGGAGAGACTCTCTCTTCTTCGAGTACATTCTTGAAAAACAGCAGTTGAAAGTAATTTCCCCTGATGCTGTTAGCTAACGCTGTGAAAGGAAATGGGAGGAGAGGGAGGCAGACGACTCACTGTGCCTCCTCAGTTGTCCTTTCTGCTCCTGCAAAATAACCCCGGCAGTTCGACAAAGACTCCAAAAGTAAACGCTTCCTTTTCAAATGGGGACCCCGAATTCCAGCTTTTGAGTGTCAAACCTACAGATAACGCACTGTAGGTGCACTGAAACACAGCATTATTAGATAGAGATGCGTTATTATCACTCAACACCACTTCCACTACCCGCAGTTACTATTGTGCAACTGATGCAACCTGCAGCCGATCAGTAATTCGATTTAAAGCCGCTGTAACATATCTAATATTGAACGTTGGCTGCGGTGACTGCGTGCAATGCAAATGGTGCGGCAGTGATGCAGCGCTCAGAATGCGCAGTTCCTCCTCAACTCTATGGCAAATTGTCGACTTATTGTTTTTCGCCCTGCAGCCTTGCAACTTCTTATCAGCTCCCGCCGTAAACGCTGGAAGTTACAACAAGCCGGTGAAGGCATGGGAGCATTTAGCTGCTCCAAGCCGGGGCTAAACAGGAACTAAATGTCCAGAAAACAGCTGTCACTTGTGCCTCCTGTCTCCAGGAAGCGTAAAATGAGGTGCATTTGCTAACTTGCATCGTCTTCGATAAGGTTAAAACACTCATATCCCCCCAAAAACACAATGAGTTTAATGCCAGTGCAGGAAAAGTTTGACATGTGGGGGGAATCACTTCAAAACCTGCAGTCTTGGTAAGACTTAGATGAGAAAGACTGATATTGCTCTCAGGTCTGGATGCTAATATGAAGCTACCACCTGTTGGCAGCTAGCTTAGCTTAGCACAAAGACTGGAGACCGAAATAACCACACATGTGAAAGTCACCAATTAGCACAAATCTCTCTCGTTTGGTTTGGAATAGCCGGGAATCAGCCTTGTTGTCCTGCGTTAGGAAACAACGCGAGCTGCTTGCTTTTGGTGAAACGCTCAGATGGATCCATTTGACTGCAGCTCCACGGAGGCTCAGAGCTCAGCAGACAGTCACAAGAAGCCGTTCACGCTCCTCAGCGGCCTCCTCCTGAGCTCCTGTAACTCCCCTCCACCAACACTGGGAGTCCTTAAACGACTTTCAGGCAAACAAACTCCAGCTGCTCGAGAACCGCGACGATGTGGATAATCAAAAAGCGGTTCGCCGCGTCTTTTATTTCAAGATGATCACTTTTAGCCTTGTGTTTAGAAAATGAGCATCGCTCGAGAGGCAGCCGCAGCTGCACAAAGCAAGGTTTTATGATCTTATCAGTTTAATTCACCAAGGACGGCCGCGAGGAGAGGAGCTCGCTCTCATCTTTGCTGACTGAGATGTGGAAGATTGCTCCTGCCGGCTGCACTCGGGTTTTTGATGCGGGCTAAGGACACAGATGGGACGTTTTCCCACCAAAAAGGAGGTGAGAAATCGAAAAGATAACAGGACTGGACTCGGCAGTAGGAGATCTTTTCCCTCTCATGTCTCTTTGGTGCAGAACATCACAGAGCAGCCAGGCTTGACAACGCTGATATAGCTGTTGAAGACCTTTCATGTGGTTTGCTCTCACCCTGCTTCGGTATCGTCGCGCTCTTTTATGTGGGGCTGCGAAACCTGCACAGTGTTGTACTGCAGCTGACGTCCATAGACATAATAAACTTACATATTTGCATATGAATATACAAAAACAAACCTCTTATTTACAGTTATAAACATATAACGTGTGCAGTCTCAACCTGGAATTATGTTCCTTCTGTGCAATTTAATTTGTTTTCTGTGTTTACGTTGTGTATTTAAGTGCCTACGTTTCTTTTTTACTCTATGCTTTAATTTTATTTTTCACTTGTATCTGATATCCTGCCAATCGGTGCGAGCTAGAAGTTTGTTGCGCCATCGAGAGCCGACAAAGTGGAAACACTTTAAAGAGAAGAAAGGTGAGCTAAAGGTCGAGTTAGCCAGCGTGGACGAGCTAGCTCAGACAAACGAACCTCTTAGATAACGGTTAAGGAAGCAAGATCCACCCAGAGCTGACGCCACAATTCCTTCGTTTCAAAGACAAACGTCTGGGTTATTGGTAAAAAATAGGTGCCTGATCTCTTAAAAATGGCAGTTTTGCTGTAAAAATGACTAACTGTGCAGCCCAAGGTCTAAATGAGTCCTCGGTGGGTGATAAAATCAACTGACCATCTGTTCCCGTCCGCACTGCAAACATGACGGCGACGATTGGATTCAGTCTCGCACGTCGTAGCTTTAAACCGATCAGCTGCGACTCCGCCGCCGCCCCAGCAACTCACCACCGGCTTGTCTGAGGCATCGGTCTCTTCCGCCTCAGCCCCCTCGTTCGTTTTCGCCAGTACACAACCCTCAATGTGGTAAAACTGTAGGACGAGAGAGATGGAAAGTAAGATTGGAAAGTTTACTTTCAGCAGGTGTGATCAAAGTGTTGTTCGGTGCTCAACACACACAGACAGTTTCTCTTCAAAGAAACAACTCAGCCCCATTAGTCCTTGTTTAATGCTCCTGCTATGGAGCAACAATGGTCTGGAAAGTAAAATAACAGCGTGTGAACGTACTGAAAGCGTTGAATGTGCATTTTTCAAAGCCAGGGACTGCGCAACAAAAGCTTCCACCCTCAAAAACCTTCATTGTAGCTCCTTCAAACTGAGCTTCTACATAAAGAAAGGCCCAGACTACTTCAAGGTAGGATTTGTGCAAACAATGAAGGGTCAGATCGTAAAATAGAGCCTCTCCGAAGCAGAATGTGAGCACAATTCACTCTCAGCGGCCCCAACTTTATCTCGAAACATTCAAAACCGGCTGTGGAAACGCCCGCTGAGCAGTAAACGGCGTCAGTGCTTTAATAATCCATCTAGAAAGGGTCCGCTGATAACAACATAAATCAAAACACCTATTTCCAAGAGTAAAGGAGCAAACAGTCCTAATTTAAAGCTTCATTCATGGCGATGATATCAGAGTTACGCCGGCAGCCAGACCATATCTCATCGCTTTCTAATGAGCCTCGCTGCTAATTTATACCTATTGCTAAAAGACGGGGTTTTGATTAAGGATGCATTTAGATGCTCGCAATATGAAATAGGGAATGAAGGCAATCGATAAATGTGTCCTCTACCGTTTCAAGTTGCCGGAGTTTGCAGCTTATGAAACGTGACCATCCTTCAAGGTGTTCTTCAGAGTGAAACAACGTTTTCGCAGCATGCATTTGTTTAGTTTCAGTCGTCCAAACTGCTGGCTGCCCGTGTTTTAAGACTGCTTCAACGCACCTGTGCACAGCCGAGATAGGTTTTGTAGTTTTGTATCGAGACTTTATACTATTGCAAGTATTTTAATGGCATTAAAATGCTAAAGATGAGAAAGCATTGTTTAAAAAACACTGAGTCATTCAGAGCAAAGTGCCTTTCTCAGGGCCGCTTTAGCACTGAGGGATTTCACTTCAAAGAAACCTCTTTATGTCCGTTCACCTCGGTGGAAAGCTTTTATAAGATGTGAAAAGTCATCAGTTCGGTAAAATGTTGCGGCTCCTCCCGGGTTCAGCTTTAAATCACTGAGAAGGATCTCAGTGCTAACTCAACCCTTTAATGTTAATTAGCCGTCTGGCTTTGAAACGTTTAACGAGTGAGGAGATTCAGGTAAAATGTCTGCACGCCGGTTTGATGGATGAACCTGTTTCTGATAAAACGTTCAGTCGAGCGTTTGCTGAAACGCCCTTGGCATCTTTCAGTCTTTACATTTATCGCTGATTCCAGCGGATGCCCTCCTGTAAAACTCCCTGCAGCATGACGCGCTACTGCATTGTTGCATTTACCCTGCGTGGAAGCACAGGTCTCCACCGAGCCACGTACTGAACTGAAACTCCAACCTTGGCTCCGCTTTGAAGGACGAATGAATGAACCTCAAAGCAGCTAATGCCCATACTTGTCTTTTCATTCATTCCCTCCCCAACCTATAGAGCATTTTAATGTTTAATAGCTTCACACCACTTCTTTATTTACCCTATATATCTATATCTCTTCTATCTTTTCATTCTCTTTGATATAAATGCACTGGAACTCTAAGGCTCTGATGAACTTTACCTTGAGCTCTGTGATCCCTCCAGCTAGTCACGCTAATTTGTGTGCGTCAGCGCGTAAAAGTAGTATCAACCTCTCGTTAAAACCGTTTCCTGTCTCAGGAGTGAAATGAGTGCATGCATCGAGGAAAACACTCATTTAGGGTATCTTCAATCTAAAATTCATGTAGACTGTTTCTTCAGCAGTAGCTCCTGCAGAAACGACGACGGTGACTGGCGAATCGTTGCTTTACAGGTGTTTTAAAATGTGTTTTTCAATTATTCATGTCTATTCTTTCATGTGGTGTAGGTCCCAACCCACAACCATGTGCACAGCTACCACACCTGCAGCGTAGGTTTGAATAGAAACGCAGTGCCTGATCAGGTTGCATCCTCACACCTGCACCTGACCCCAACCTCACCTCGATCCCTACGCCTCACCGCAGACCCAAGTTTACATGCACTGACTGAAGACTGCAGGGGAAACCGAATATAAAATATCGAGCTGCAGAGGCGGGCGTGATTGTTTTACTGCCCGAAAAGGCAAAATATACATTCTTAAACATTTCATTTTGAGTTTTATGTAACTGGTACGTACATTACCATGATTTTATGATCAGGATCAGACTGCGATAAGAGGTTCAACTTCGCCTGGAGACCCCCGAGCGCATGTGCATGAACAGGTCTGCACCACAGTATGATTAATGCATCGAGCGCACACACTACAGCAGCAGACATGCGTTCACCTCTGTGCTCGTCAGGGCTGCGAAATGTAGCTAAAATTAAATATGAATCAGTCTTTAATGTAACAAACGGATCCACGCACAGTTTCCTCTTTGCAATGTTTATGATGCACGATGTGCGCCATGTAATTGTGAAGTGGGAATGACTGCTGGCCTGAGAACGCCATTTCTAAAACACTTTATACTAGTACTGACGAGCTGGTACTCAAGAGGAGCCTCGAGAGATCAGCCAACGCCCCTTTGGCCTTTGAAGCCATTTTTAAAAACGTTAACCGTGTTTGCAGCTTGTAAACCATAGCCTGTGTATCGTGCATATGTTGCCATACCAACTGCAACCGCCGGCTTAAAACTAAAAGTCCTTGAGAGGACCCCGGTGATCAGCTGGAGGTCCAGAGAACCGTGTGATCCAAATACGTCCATGGAAACGAGACGACCTGCAGCAAAGGAACTGATTATAACTCAGAGGGAGAGAGCGAGGGCCTGTGAAGACCTCTGCACGGATACCTGAAGACCTGCTCTCCCACCGGTTAACACACACACACACACACACACACAGTCATGCATACAGAAGGTGCGATGCTGGCCTCATTATCTTGAAAAGAGAGTCACGAACTGAGATCTGAGGACATTACCGAGAGCGGGGGGACTGCACCCTGGGATGAGATGTTCATTAGAGCCTCACCTGCCATTCTGTCACAGTTTTCGCCACGGTCAGCAGCTGCACATGTGTGAATGTGCACGCACACACTTAGAGTCACGCAACACCTCCTTCCCACACAGCGGCGCGGCTGCATGTAAATAATGAAAGGTCTTTCTATAAATCTGAGCGCGGAGCGTGGAAGCGCTGAGCGTGCTTGCTCGGCCGGCGTCTCCTCGTTTGACAGCCTTTTCATTGCTGCTGCTGCTGCTGCTGCTGCTTGCCGGCCAGCCGCGCTCAAAGCTCTGCCAAAAGCATTAGAGCGCGGGCCTTGTGATTGCTGACTGCTGTCTCCTGGCAAAAGCTGTGCATTATCACCAAACCTTTCAACTCCTGTGGACACACCGGCCCGGGGCTTTTGTCAGCCACAAGCGGGTAAAGCGCCCGGGTGTCCTCATCGGAGGCTGTTGATGGAGACCTGGCTGCAGGGGAACAAACCTGTGACCTTTGTATTACAGGATAGTATCTGTAGCCATTAAAGCGCCTTCTCACCTCACCTCTTCTCCGTCTAACCACACTCATTTCTCTCTTCACCTCTTCCACTTGCTTTCTCGGGTGCCAAAGACTCATTTTCCAAACTTGTTTTCTTTCAGAAACCCGCCGGCGGGGAGCGAGGTCATTGTTTTAACCATCTGTTGTGTTGTCTAGAAAATCCTAGAAACAACCGAAACCGTCTCTTTATTCATCACCTGTCACATGATGCATGTGCAGGAAGTGCCACAACAGACAGACGTAGCTCAGGAGCCCGAGCAGCAAACATACAGTTTGTGCTGTTCCAGATAAAACAGTGCAGCGCAGTGTCAAGCTGACAGAACAAACGCTGCCGGTCAACAATTATGACATAAAATATGAAATATAATTACACGACATAAGCAAACTTTTGTTTTCTGAGTATAATGATACTTCTTTGGATATCTCAACTTTGTTTGCTGGTAAATATAACGTCTGTCTGTGCATTCGGAGGAGGCAGGCCCAGTCAGTGTGTAGCATCCTACAGCTGGACTGGAAAACTGAAACGGGGGAAACTGCGTTTAAAAAACAGAAAGAACGAGTCAGGGCCAGGTTATTTACAGGCTGTAGCACCGTTCAGACACGAGGCAATGCAATGTTATTTGCATGTCGTGCCTGGTTAGCCTGCTAAGCTAATCGTCAATTACGTTTCTATTTCGCTCTGTTAGCGGCGTAGCCGGTGGTTCGTCTCACTGTAAAGACAGTAGATGTGAGGTGCTGCTCAAAGCACAGTGCGGCTTCAGCTCCTCATTTCGTTGGTTTCATGGGTTGTTGATGACTTTCTCTTCCCCGTATATGTTATCGTGATTCATGACTGTAATCTTTTCCACCTCTCGCTCTCTCGCTTCGTCTGCTCCCTGTAAATCTTCCCTCAGCCCTCTAATGTTTCTGACCTTTTCTAACCTCAAAAGTCTCTTTTCCTGAGGATGATAACCTTTGGCCTTCACGTTTATTGTTTTTAAAGAACGTACCACGGCCAGCCGTTGAGTTTACACCCACATTTTCAATTTTGTTCAGCAATCCGTAGGCGCTCACGGCAAGTTATCACAGCATTTACAGCAGAACCTCTGTGGGATGAAGGTATGTGCATCTGGTTTCCTGTCACTGTGACCTACAGCTCGCAATATAACCTTTAAAAGAACGGACAAGTAGCCAACTCATGTGGGAGAAGGACACAGGTACGCAGTAGTCTGTGATGCATCTCAGAGTCTTGAAAAGATCCCCTCAATTCAAAAAATTCATTAACGTCCCCTAAAATGTCTGATCACGGTGAACACACTGATTTGTACGTCTGCAAAGTTTGTCACTAAAGAGGAGAGTTCACTTTCCTCCACAGAGTTTCCCCAAGGTTTGTCCAACTTGTCCTGTTTGGTCTCCTTACACACACACACACACACACTAAATAGGACATTTTTCCAGTCGTCCGCTGTGAAATGCAGGTATTTCCTAGCGTTTGGCCTGGTTTCGCCTCTGGAGAAGTGGTTCAGAAGCTGGTTTTAGTCCACCACTGCGAGGCGACCCCCATGTTTTGACAGCACGTTTGCTGATTGCAGTCTCTGTGTTTATATCAGAAGATTTGCTAAACTACATCTTCTGATGTTGATTCCTGCAGCGTGTTTCATGTTGCATGCACTGTCCCTTTAGAAACCGTTAGTCCACCAATGACTTGATGCTGAGGAAGCTCTGATGTTGTTCTGATACCATCGTTCCCACTACGACAATCCTACTTAGTGAGCAATCATCTGCTTTGAACTTTGTAGCGGCTGAACACCGGCTGCAATCTGAGTTACAAGGTCAAATCCACCTGATTGTGATCTGGACTCATGCTTCAATGGAAAGGATACAACAGAGGGAACAGAACTCATGATGATAATGTGATTGCTGACTGCGAAACAGAAGGTACATGTGAAACTCAAGGAAACGGTGCAAAAGCTCGAGTATTTCTTCATTTTATGTCATAATTTGTTGTTTTTTAAAGTATTTGAACCTTTAAACTTTCTGTTTAAACCTGGTTTACCTGAACGTATCTGCAGCAGACTGACCACAGTTATTTATTATTAATATATTATTTATTATATTAACAGCCATTTTCAGATGATCTGATACAGACTGAACAGTGAACTTGGTGGGAGCCTTGCTAATATTATACTGTATATACACCCGGAAACACTGTCGCACATTGATGCTTTTATTTTGCTTGCATGAGAAACAGCTAACGAGGAGGGAACAAAGCAGCCGTGAGACGCACGAACAGATCTGGGAGCAGTTCTTGCAGGATCAAAACACAGTGCCTTTCATTTGTGTGTGTGTGTGTGTGAGAGTGGGAAGGTGAAGTGAGGTTGCTGCAGTTTTTAGAAAGTTTGTTTCCAGAGATGTTAGCGTCTGGATAGAAGCCAGCAAAGGTTTTTAAAGTTTCCATCAGACGCGCTCACCCCAGTTTGATGGTAGCCATTTTATTTATTTATACATTTATTCATGATGGCAGCAGGTAAGGTTGAGTGCAGTGGATGTGATAACCGCCCTGCTCCGCTTGATGCTCCCAATTTGACTCTGTGGGGGTTGATTTACCAAGTCAGATGAGTCGAACAAGTCAGGAAGCATTACGGGACCTTTCTGAAGTTTCCGGCTGTCTAAATGACGCGTGGGGTTCATGTATTTGAGGTTATCGTCATGCAAGGCAACAAACTGAAGAAGTGCATGGAAATTTATACAAATGAGACCTGGGAACTGATTGTCGTCGCCAGCTGAGAACCACAGCAGAAGGCTCGGCGACACTGATTGAGGATCTGGGCGAGGCAGGTAAATAAAACGGTTGCAGGCACAGTTGACAGCGTGGCAGCTGATTCCAGTTGTAGGAGGCGTGGTCAATGTGGGAGACGACGTTTGACAAAGAAGAGGAAGTAGGTGGAAAATGTCATTCTGCAGCCTTCATTTGTGCACCCGTTCAGAACTTTTAAACTCAAATGGCAGTATGTAAACGCCTTTCTCCCTGCTTGTGCAGTTGTTTAGGATGTGAAATATGTTTTATTCACGTATATTTTGAGCTCAGTGGCACAGAGCGCACTTCTCTTTCTCTTTTACTCCTTTCCAGAAATTCACGAGGTGTGTCTTTGACCCGGCGTCAGATCGTAATTAGTTCTTTCAGATTAACTCAGCTGCAGCTGTTCCCACTTACATCTCAGCCTTAGTTAATACTCTACTAAAATGTGAAAGATGCTGCGGTGCAAAGAATTAGCAGCCATCTTAGTCGTTTAGAAGTAGGCCAATAAATCTGCCCCCTTAGTGGGCTCTGCCATATGCACCGCCGTCACTTCATTCAGACCCTCAGCTCATAAATCTGCGTTTTAAACACTGATGCATCTTCTCGTTTGTTGCGTATCTACTCTCCTTTGCTGCGAATGGACAAAGGGCTGAAGAACGCACAAAATAAACAAAGGGATTCACCCGGGATCTCTTTTGTTTGCGCCCTTGCATCAGACTGACCTTACCGCCTGCGAGCAAACATTTCCAGAAGTCAGACTCGTCCCAGGCTATCTCCTGTCTGAGTCCACGTCCTCATAGTCGTCATCATACCTATCATAGCACTATTGTTCTGAGGGCACGGGTGTAATCATGCGTGAAATTAGTTTGGATAGGGTTTGATGGTGCTCCATGTCTCAATGGATAGATTCAAAGCCCATCTAATTATATACTGCGGCAGAAGAGGGAGAGACAAATGACCTGTGGCCTGTTTATCTGCTGCTAATCAGGATCGTCTGAGCGGAGCAAACTGTCAAAACCGTCTCGGTGTTTGCACAAAGCTGTTCTCGTGGTAAATAACATACCGGTTAGGGCTTTTAAACAGGTGCAGCATGTACTGTTTTAAACATTAACATGACTTTAACCTGCTGGCTTTGTACAATTCAATAAACTGATGAGGATAGAGATAATTGGTAGCCAGGGGTTTTATCTTAACTAAAAAGCAAATAAGCTGCCTGCCTCATGTCCATAAACGGTGTTTAACTCAACTCAAGCGGGGGAAGTGTCCTCTGCACAAGATATTAACACTTTAAGCTGCTGCTGCTGCTGCCGGAAAACAGCGCCCTCTACCTGCAACACGTAAATTACAAGTTCAGCAACGTTCGCCTTTTGGAAATTGCGTCAACCTTGGACCAGCGTTGCACAGGAAGAGAGACTGCAGTGAGTCATTGGCTCGTCCTGACGCTATTCTGTATTAAAGAGACAGATTCTCAGCTGATGTCGTCAAGATGTTGCGGTAGCACAGACTCAATCAGTTGCGTTGCCACAGTAACCTACGTACATTTATCGGGGCGATGCTCAAAAGGCTAACTCGTGTTTTTCCCGTGAAGCCCTACTGATTAGAAAATGGATTCGTCTGTTGATATTTACCCATTTTTTACTTATTTTACTTTGATTTGACCAAAAACTAAAGTGATTTCCATTTTCCTTTCATTATGGGGCGGTGGCAGACCATCGGTATATCCGTTATCTCTGACTGGGGTTTGGGGTTTTGTGGAGCCAGCTCACGCCAAGAAAGTCCTGCTACGTTCAACTTGCTTTGCTGTAGTTTGGTTAGATTTGGGTTCCGAGTATCTTCTTTGTGAAAGTCCCATGTTTGTTTCACCAATCCATCCAATCCACACTCCTTCGTGCTCATTCTTCACATCATTTTGCCCATAGATGTTAACGGGAAGGATTGGCGTCTGCACTGCGCCCTATATGAAAGTCCAAAGTCGTGTTATTGGTACACAGACTGAAGAAAAGCGGCTTTTAGAGGAAAATGGGCGGTTTTTCTTCAATAACTCAACTCTGCTTTAGACTTTATGCAGTTATCTGCCTCAGCAGGAGTCTGCTTTGAAGAGAAATGTCAAGGGTTGTTAATCACTTGGACAAATGTCCTCACGGCTGACGGCCTCCGTCTGGCCAGTACTGTATCAGCATTGTTCCTGCAGAACGTCGGCCTGTTGCTCAACTCCTCAGCCACCTCATCTTTCATCGCTACAGAGTTTCCCTGTAAGGCGGTGAATCATCTCCTCGCCCTCCTGAGGGGATCCACGCCGGTCGGGAAATCCTGCTCGTCTCCATTTATCACCTCTCCGTCCTCTCACATCTTTATCTTCCTTGTTTTCTCCTTCTCTCTTCCCTCTTTCCCTTGATGCGTTTCCCCTCCTCTGCCTCCTGTCTCCTCAAATCTAATCTCTCTCTCTCCACTTCCAGCTCTGGCTTCACTTCTTCTCCTCCTCTTTTAACCTTTTCATCACTTCATTATTGCCGTCCACGTCGATCCACAAACTCCAGACTGAGAAAACATCAAATTAACCCTTTATTGCTCCTGCTACTTCACCTCTGGTCTCTGTACTTCTCATCCATCCTTTCCCTCAACGTTCCCATTCCTCCCTTCGACCCTTAATATCCCACCAACCTCCATCTTCTCTTCTCTTTTACCACACCTTCTTCTCTTCACTAACTGGTTCTTCAAGCCTCTTCCTCTCCATCATCATCTCTCAATCCCTCATTTCCATGTTTTCCCACCTGTTTCGACCCTGCTCATACTTCAAATAGTCCAGATTCCTTCTCCGCTGAGACATTCCTCTGAAACTATAATCTATTCAATTCGTTTGTAAGTTACAGTCCACCCATCTTTTGCTTTTCTATATAGTTTTGCTTGAAAAGATCTTAACTGTGTACCCACCTGCTCTCCCTCCTCCCATCCTCTCTCTTCACCAAACATCACCGCTCCACGACAACGAGTACCCAATTAAAGGCCTCAGCCTTTGACTCATTAGCCCTCTCGTGATGTCCCCCCGTCTCATCTTCTTCCTCCCTGCTTCCCTCTTTCCTCTTCAGTCCTCCTTCCTCCAGCTCTTTCTCCCACTTGTCTCCACCCACCCTCCTCCCCCAGCCTTCCTACAACAATTAAATTACCCCAAATGCTCCACACTTGCATTCATCTCATTCTTCTGGCTCCGTCCTGATGTCGTCTTCTGATCTAATTTAATGTCATGTAAGTGTTTGTTTTGCTGCTCCCCGACACGGAGGTAATTCAGCCAATTGGTTTTCCGAACGTTAGAGGCCAGATTTTAATTTTCCTGTAATTGCCACCTGATTTGCTGGTTTTCCGATCAGCCTTGGAGGTAGATTGAGCGCTCGTCACGGTCAGGAATGAAATTATTTAGAGATGCTGCATGAAAACACACACAAAGTTCAACTTAACCAGTAACCTGCCTGTGACTCATAGACTGGTAGCATTTCTTGATCTACAACCATGCACCATTGCAGGAGTCGTCTGCCCGGTGCGACCTCGTTCCTGTTTGCGGTCCCTCCCGTCTCGTCGATGCGAGCACCATGGCATCGAACAT
Organism: Datnioides undecimradiatus; assembly: GCA_008933995.1. NCBI lineage: Eukaryota > Metazoa > Chordata > Actinopteri > Lobotiformes > Datnioididae > Datnioides > Datnioides undecimradiatus. The sequence goes on along the minus strand of WARS01000071.1, from coordinate 2,183,996 downwards.
ATTGACCCATGTGAGCATGTGCAACTGCATTTGTGCAACAGCCAATGGGAACACCCTCTCTCTGAAATGACCTGTGATTGACCAGAAGCTCAGAGGTCCAGTTTATCCGTCCAAGCCCCTGAATTACAACATGCCGAAAGGTCATCACGGTGATTCTGAAATGAAGCCAACTACATAAACCAGGACAACAACAAAACTTATGGTCGTCAGGCAAAAAATTCATCTAATCTAATTAATCCACAATACAGTATGACGTCATTAATCAATGTGGACCAATCAGATCCGTGCAAATCAACATTTAATGTAGAAAAGTAGAAATCCTGCAGAGCGTCACCTCCATCAGTCACACTCTGCATATCACGCATATGTAAAGTTCCTGACCACGTCTTTGACGACGCGACATCTTCTGTCATCGCTGCACTGACTGAGCAGTCACTCCGCATCTCCAACAAGAACGTGGCTTCTCTTTCTCTCTCAAAGATAATTATTTTTACACTGTAAAATGTTAGATTTGTCTCATAAAAGGTGTCGTTAAGTGATTTTTTTACCGCAGGGCTTTCAGCTGTTTGCTGCAGAGCGAGAGCAAATTACATTACTGCTGCAATTTGGGCTTTTTCATAGCGTCTCGTGTTAGAATTATTGATATTTTCAATAAAATCAAAGCCTGTTTTGATTGATCATCTTTCTCTAAAGATGCTTTTTATTGTTTTATTGTGTCAGGGTCCGTGAAGCCATTGCGTCACCCTCACCCACCCATAAGCACGAGGGATTCATATGCTGTTTTCACTCTAAATCAACTTCAGACAAATACATTAAATATTTTACCACAGACAGACGTTTTTTCTTTCAGCTTGCGTTCTTCCAGGTCGCCTCTGTCGCCTCTCTCTTTTCCCAGCATCTAGTCATCATTTACTTTGTTTGTGTCCGAGTCTCCTCTCCCTGCGCTCCTTAGATCTCCTCTATCTTCCTGCGTTAGTCTCCTCTCAGAGCACGTCCCGTCTCATTAACCTCCCTGTTACGTTTCCATTCAGGCCCTCTCCCACTTTGTAATTATCTGCTGTCTCTTTATTGGAAACCTTTGTCTGCTCCTGTCATACATACATACATATTTATATATTTTCTCATTGTCAGCAGTGAAGAACGTGCTGTTGCATGTCAGGCCACTGTGCAGACTCTTCTCCCTCTTAAGCTCACCTGCTTACGCCAACAAGGAGCTAATTAAGCCGATGGCCACGAACCCACTCGTCCCTCCTCTCCTCTCGGTTCAGCTCATGGCTCCATTTCTTCGAGACCTTTCCCTCTTATTAACCTGTCGTTCTGTTCCTCCTCCTCGCTTTCACTCGGCTCCTCACGTCTGTCCTTCCTTTGTGTCCTCCAGGATGAAGCTGGCGGGCGGGCGGCGGTTTGATCTGTTTGTTTGTTTGTCCGCCTGTTAATGGCACGCAGCCACACAAACACCACTGATGGGATTTTAATGAATTTCAGTATTTTTAAAATTAGACTCACGTCTAATGAGGGTGAGGGTGAGGCGTGACGTCACCCGGAGTCGCTGGGAAGTTTAGCGTCACATAGCAACATCCTCGTTTGCAAACGGCGTGTTAACACAATATTTTTAAAGATCGAAAAGATAAAAACACAACGAGATATAATTGTTTTCTTTTCTGCCACACAGTGAGAGCATTTTCACCGGACTGGAGTCGGTGCCTGGGGGTGATTTTTTGGATTTTGGTGCAGGTTCTCTAGCTGCAGGTCTGTTTTGGATCAGGTGTTGGGTGTGGTCAGACCCATGAGCGCTCTACATTTGTGTTATAACCTACTACTGACTGCTGAGAAGGCTAATACAACATCAGAGCTTCCACATCTTAATGAGCAGCAAGGTTACGGGTTTTACTGGCAGACATTGCTCGTCTGCGTCCTCCGATATCATAGCAAAGAAAGATGTAGATATAAGTAGGGATAGGCCATGAACACAGATCACAGGTACTTTCCTAAGGAAGCAGTGAGCCTGAGGTTTATTTTATTGTGTAAGGAATGATGATTTCATAGTCTGTGTAGTATATTATGAATTACTGGTCTGTAATTGAGGTTTGGTTACGTTAAGGCAACTAAAACTCTTCGGTTAAGACGAGGGAAAGACTGTAGCAATGGCTAAAAAAGGCAAAATTGCCTTTTAGTGAGAAGAAGAGATGTGATTGTTGATCCATTGTGTCTTTGTACCAATCACCATCCACCCCAATTTAAAGCTAAAGGGGTTTTATCATCATGTTCCTGACACTAAACTGGAAATGCCTTAAATCTCCCAGTGCTTTGTCTTTTCAAGGCAGCAGGAGCCAAGAAAGGAGCAAGTGCAGGGACTCCTCCGCTCTATCTGCGCTTTTCTGCCCACGTTGCCTTTAAAGAGCACGTCAGCAGGTGCTTTATGCGCTTCATGTTGAGCCGACGTCGCGCTGATGTTTCATTTTTGAGGAAGGCCTCGCTTGCACCCGCCCTGTGTCCGTGCATCACTCAGAACTCAGAGCCTTCCATTCATTCACCATCAAACCTGCCACACATCAGCTCGAACTGTGATGCAAATGAAGCGCTCCCCGGTCAAAAATCAGACCCGAACCTCTATTGTTAAAAATCAAGAGAAAGTCCAGAGGCTTTGCCGGTAAAGAGGCACGATCGGGGGTGGAAATGGTGCCATATTCAAGCCGCGCGGGGCAGAAATTAGCTGTGATGATGGTAAATGGTCTGGCTCTGTTTCACCATCTGAGACCCTCATTAAGGGAAATGGCTCGCAGAGGCCCGGAGCAGGGATGATTGCACACGCCGTTAACCCCACCAAGACCGCGTCCTGTATGTGTGTGTGTGTGTGTGTGTGACCAATCTGCCTCCAAGCTGAGTCCAATCTGTTGCCGGTGCGAAGAAACGATGCATCTCTGCCAAACCACATGTTGCTCAGGTGAAAACACTTGTTTCATGGCCGAACGCTGACGTCTGCCACCTTCCTGCATCATCACGGACTGAGAGACAAATCAACGCATGCAGAGAAGTCGATAGCAACAAAACGCAATCTCGTTACTTTTATAAGAACGTTTGCAGCCTATGATATTATCCAGACACTCGCAAACGGCAGTTTCGACATATAGTTTCAATCTTGACAGGTCGTCCCTGGAAACAGTTTCAAAGTGAGCAGGCAGGTGATTGGATGAACCATCTGTCTGTTAGCATTATCCCGGGCTAACGAGATCAGCAAACTATAGGACGCTTGCTGCAGCTATTCGGGGAAAGAGAATAAACATATTTTCCTTTACTAGTCTCCCATTTTGATGCAACTGATGCTAATAGCATCTCTGCTAACCTTTTCAGGTCCTTGCTGAACCTCGACCGCATAGCTGCCAGTAGTTCCTCACAGGATGCTGATTGGTCGGGACCACTGTGGTTCTGCAACAAGTGCGATGGATTCGCAGCTCAGCCTGAAACCAAGGGTCCAACAAATGTGAGTAAGGGTAAATCTGTTGGCGCCGTGTGACCCAGAAACCCAACCACGGCGCAGCTCGTCAACGGATCAGCCCTGATTAATTTCTCTGTGTCCTGTGAGGTTTTGCTCTCGCCAACCGTCTTGGTCCCAAACCACTTCTGGTCCTGATTAATCTCATTCTATCACGCTGAATATGAGAAAGCGCTCTACTCCAAGAACTGTAAAGGGACACAGAGATGGACCCGCATCACCTCCAGTGATCCGTCTTCACGCATTGTGAAATTAGCCCGACAGGAATCAAACGGGATTCTAGGTTTCGACTCCAAGATGGCGAAAGTTAGACGATGGCACTCCGCCGCTTCATGTTTCCACCCACTTTAAAACCAAAAGCATCAGGCTGAGTCGTCACAATGAACATCTTTTCATTTTCTCCAGATCTTTTGTTTTTGTTGCAGCCGATCTAATATTTATTCCTCCCTCTATCGCCGCATGTTTGTTTTGTGCTCTGGAGCCATAACAGCGCCTTTAGATATTACATAAATCCACGATCTGTGTGGCGAAGGTCAAATGCGAGCATGAATTTGAAGAAGGGCTCCTGTTTTGCCCCTACAGACGTCTGCAGCCCTGCGTGGGCTTCATGACGTCCGCGGCTCTCGTTAACTGAAAGGAGAGGAGAGGAGGGAGACGGAGAAGACGAGAAACTGCAGAGACGGAAAACAAAGATCAAAGAGTGAAAATGGACGACGTGGGATCGAAGAACAACAAAAAGAGGACGACTAGCTTCTCACACATCCTCCGGTCAGGTCTGAACAGGCAATAAGCTGCACCGTGAAGGCCAGAAAGAGCACATGCACCAGATGTGATAGATGGGACAGAGGAAAAGAAATGTGTTAGCTGCCCCAACATGTGAGGGTTAGCCTGTGCTGCTGGTCCTCGCCCCCTTCACCGTGGCTGGACTGCATGGCGTGGAACATGGCGATGACCCTTTAACCCTCCTAACCCTCAGCACTCAGCGGTGAGTCACGGAGACATACTGTTGCAATGATGTCACTGAGTAACTCAAACTAACGTAACACTTAGCGACCATTAGCATTAGCCTCCACAATATAAAACTCCCATTGGAAAGTCGGCGATTTTAAGAAAACTAGCTTTTAACTGCTGACACTTTGTTTTGACTGCTGCGTATTTCAGTAAACTGGTTGGTTAATATCATCTATTTATGTCTTGGCCTTGGCAAAACAACAAAGAAATGAGATTTGAAATGTTAACTACTCCTTGTGTGACCTTGTGAGACTTTTGCACTTTTCCAACTAAACTTCCTGCTGGAAACAAAAAGTGTAAACTAAAATATTAAAATAAAATATGGCCTATATGTTATACTGAAATGCAATAAATCACTTTGAGCTCACCTATGTGTCTTGATTTTAATCTTCTGCAACACGCTGAGCATTATTCATTCAAACTATTATTAATCATGTTTCTGTTCAATGCAAATACCGTTGGGTGCTTCGCCTGCAGCCTCATTCTGTCTCAGACTTGAGAAGATGCATGTCGACTGAATCAAAGGCCGCTGGGTTTTCCCATCCGGCTCAGCGCAGCAAAAGGTTTGTGCATGAGACTGTAAATGTAAATAAATACTTTAGGATTTTGGAAAGTATTCACGTCAAGTCTCTCGGTGCTTTGAAGATAAATAGATATTTATGGCTTTGCTCTGAAGTACGGGCTTTACAAAGAGAGTTCTCTTCTCATAACAAGGATTTAGACCGGCCCCGTCTTCAATAAATGCTTTTAGATTTAACCAGAAAATAACATCACCTGGATTTCATTTTCCATCAACGCAACATGATCAGTTTTATTTACTTTGCCCTCAACATCTGCTTTAGGCATGCAAACCACGGATGCCTATTTTGTGGTTACGTTTACCCCAAATGAAAGCACAGAGTTCAGGTTATTGTAAATCTTTATAGCTGTGTTGATATTAATGAAATCATTTCTCTTCAACAGCATTATGCACTTAATACTCAGGAGGCATGTTTGACACTTTGGCGTCATGGTGGTCGTTTGACATCCTTCCTTCTCCACCCACTGACCTTTTCATTCTTCCAAAACACTTTACTTGAAAGTCTGCAGTTGTGTCATCTTCACACTGATTTATGTAACTGGGATGGTTTTAGTCGCTGACCTACAGGATGTTCTGCAAGAACACGATGGTAACATCCATGACTCAAGGTTCTTTCCATTGCAAGGTTTGTTATGTGTGGTTTCTGCAGAGGAGACAATACATGACATGCAAGCTTGATGCACCATGACAGGTGAGATGAGGAAGCGACAGTGTACCAAACATCCAGGAAGCTTCAGTACTCCACAACGTGTGTGTGTGTGTGTGTGTGTGTGTGTGTGTGTGTTTGTCACTTCATAGTGCGTGTACGGTGTGAACCGAAGCCTTGGTTAAAGCAGTTTGTAAGACTTCAGCAGAGAAGCGACACTGTGAGAGGCAGGTAAAGGGATAACCACGAGGACGCGCAGGCACGCAGCAGCACACTTCATTATGAAACTACCACTGAAACCAGGGGTCTGCCTAATTGAGAATGTCCAGTGAGAGGTGCTCCGCTACGGCCTCAACACATTCACAGTCCGAGCATTAAACATAATGCTTTTCAGAACATTTGTTGTGTTGGTGATGGTGGTGGAGAGCGCCGTGTGACACGCTGCTCCCAAATCGGCCGTAGGTGTTCGGCTGGATTGAGTCATTGAGCCATTTCAAAACCAAGCAGGGACTCGCCTGGACATCCGGATTCCCCGTGTTTCTCCGCTCATCTGTCCAGGTTTTGCTTTAAACTTCGCCGCCTGTCACTTGAAAACTTTTCATATCTGCACAAATATTCTCTTCCTGTCATTTTACTGTGGTAAAGACGGTTTGAAGAGGCCTGGATTCAGCGCACAATTTAAATTGAAACAAAGATGTGAAAATCCTGGTGTCGACCTCTTACGCCGGCCGACTGCGTGGACGCACTTGAGTGAAATCTACAGTGGAGAGTCCACTTCAGCACAGCTTTAGATAATGGATCCGATCTCGTTATGTTACGCTGTTAAACCAGCCAGAGATAAACATATGGTGAGAGAGGAGAGGCGGGGAGACGTTTGGGAATAGATTCAAAGGCCGAGGGAGATTTAGCCAATTCTGGCAAATTGCTCCTCCCAACCACTCGCTAGTTAAGACATGTAGTAGAAGAGGCATAAAAAGGACAGGCACATAAAAAGGCATCATAAAAATAATGATATGAATCAATCAGCTGCCTTTATAAGCTGCAATATCCACGCGTCAGTCAAATTACTTGATTTCAGGTCTGTACGTCCATTAGAAAACTTCTATATCGTGCACAAGAGGGAAAAGGACAGAGATGAATATGGGGCCTCATTGTATTTCCCGTCACATCTGGCTCCTCATTAGTGTTGGAGTCATAGTTTAATTCTCATTAACTTCACCCACTCCGAGGATGAGCAAATGTCTTATTTAATGGAGGCTTTTATCACATTTCAAAAAAACAGGAGCGAGTCATTAAAATGACCTTTAAAACTCAGCAGGTCCCGCGGACGCGCTCACACATCACCAGAAAGGAAAGAAAAGGGAAACCCACACCTTCGCTTTCACTTCTTCACCGAAACGCCTCAAGTCCCACCCCCAAAAATCCAGAAATGTCGATTCAACAAATCTCCGGAGAGATCACAACTTAACTCTATGGCTCCTTTACTGCAAGGTCATGATTGTGTGGGTTTATGGCCACGCTAACATCAGCATGCTAACATCAGCGTGCTAACGTGCTCCCAGTGGCAGTGTGCAGCATGCTGATGTTAACAAGGTGCAACATTAAGCAGGCTCATCACCTCATTTTAGCTTGTTAGCATGCTAATATTTGCTTTGATGACGGCGCTCGATGAAAGGCCACTGAGGGATCAGTCGAATTCATCCTCCAGGGACCATGAATATCTGGAAAACAGCATGAAAAGGGGGTTTATCTATGTATCTATGCTAATGATGAAATCCCACAAACATGCACCTGCTCCTGAACAGGTGGCATTCATGAGCCTGTGAAATGTTTCCGATTTCATGCAAATCCATCCGGATGTATGCAACTCATTCCACCGAACACCTAAACTTTGACAATAGATGAAACAGCCACCAAGCTTCCAAACCTTCAAACAACACGTTTCTGTTTCATCAGTCTGAGAGTTGTTGATGTATTTCAGACAAGACAAACGTGGTGGACCATCAAACATGCAGACGTTTAAATGTTTGAAGGCACCAAAATCCCTCAAAGTATGTCCGCTAACCAAAGAGACCGTCCAGACAATCGTCATCCAACGAGCTTTAAACTGCTGAGCCTTAAATATTATTGACAAATATACAGAGAGCATGTAGAAAGAAGTAGAAAATGAAGCTTGAGGGGTCAGAGGCAGAGCTACACCACTGAAACCAGCAGGAGGCGTTTCATCGTGTGGTTTCGTAGACCGTTTCGCCTGAGTGACACAGGAACAGGGAACAGGTCAAGCTCCGTGCCACAGGGTTGTGACGGAGCCGGTTCCAGTGGAGTGTCTCTGTCAAACAGCCTCGCTGGCAGCTGCAGGAGGGAGGCTTTCTCAATGACGCCGGTGTCATTGAATCCGCGGGGTTTCACGAGGGGGCAGACGTTGACGGATGGTCTGTCATGTTCAATGTTTTTAACTCCAATTGGTTTCAAAGTCGATCTCATTTTGGGATCTTTAATCATCGAGTGTCAGTAGAGGATGAAACAGGGAACCATTAACTGCCTGGTGCTTTCGGGAAAGCTGAAGACGCGGTATGACCGGACGCAGAACCCGACTCAGACGCCACACTCTACACTCTGATTTAGAATAAGGTTGCTTTGGGCAAAGATGCACGAGTTTCTCTGTGAGTGCATACAAGGAAAAAGCAACTGAAACATGAATGACTGACGAGGACGAGCGTTCAGTCAAGAACAGGCCTGACGTACAGTCTCAGTGTCCTGTGGCTCGGGTTGAGCCTCCAGAGAAGAGCTATCTCCTGAAAGGTACTGAAAACATCCAGGAAGAAACCGTGACAGTGTGATTGAGACAGACCATCCGACCAACTCGCTCACAGCTGGACCAACCCGCCCACCTCTGCATGAAACTCTGTTACCCATCAAACCATAACTCTGTCAACTCCCAGGTGTCCACCAAGGTAACCAACCAGGCTTACAGCTCCTTCTGCACTCTTGAATGCGCCCATACTTGATTTGAACTACAAGATGCAATGGAGACTGAACAGCACTGAACCAAGACCTTCAGGACAAACCACCTGAACCGCAGTGCGACGGCTTTGGGTTCTCCATCTTGACCAAAGACAGTGTTGATGATGTTGGGGGTCCAGATTTGGTCCAGATTAAGCTCCCTGGGTCCTTTTCCCCCTTCTCCCAAATGAAATTCAAGACGATGGGTGTTCATTAAGATATCAGAGGAGACAGGGTCTAGTGCTTTAAGACCTTCCTGAACAGGACTTCCTGTAAGTGATTGTTTAAGGGTAATTATGGAAATAGCTGTGGTGGAGACAGTTCACCCGTCGGGCGCTGCATTTGCCGGAGCTGGGTTTGTGAGTTTGAGTGCTCTCTGAGCCAGAACTGGGGAGGACATGTTATTGAAAAGCCTCTTATTGGACGCCTCACACGTGCACAGTGCGTGTCTGTGTGTGTGTGTATATGTGTGTGTGTATATGTGTGTGTGTGTGTGTGTGTGTGTGTGTGTTAAACTTAATAAATCCTGAGATGCTCGGTGTTGAAATTCACTTCACTGTGTGAATCAGCCACTATGAAACAACCCCAAACCGACCCAGCCAGGTACACACTCACCTGCTGAGGTAATCTGCCTCAGATTGATCTGTCATTTCCCTTAATTACTGACACCGCAGTCAATCTTCTTAACCGCCAGTCGTTCATTTACAGACGCCGCTGTCACGGCCTCATTTACTCGTTTTGTTCCGGGTGAAAACTGGTAAAATGCCGAACAGTCAGACGCGTCACAGGGATCTGACTGCTCTGTATTTGCAGCCACAGTCAGCTGGGGCTCTGGTTCATTCTGCCTTCAGTCACTGCTGCTATTCCCTGTGTGAGTGCCCATGTGTGCAGGAGCGTATGCCAAAGATCTGCTTGTGTGTGTGTTGGAAACAGGCCCGAAACTGCGGAGACAAACACGCATCTTTCACTTGCTCTTACAGAAATGTTGCACTCCTGACAAAAAAGATATGAGTACAGTTGAGTTTAATGCATCTGAGCGTGTGTGTGACAATTCACACGACCCTGCACAGCGTCGCCAAAGGTGTCAAACACAAGTAAAAACATGTTAAAGACAATGAGACGATGGGAGCAAAGCAGAAAGCAAAGCAGAGAGAGAGGGGAGGACAGTGTGCATGTCCTGAAAAGATGCAAATGAGAGTGTGTGTCTGTGTCATAGAGACAGGGAAGTCATGTGACAGCATGCTATATTTGGTGTCTATTACACACACACACACACCCTCTGCTCTCAGTGCGAGGGATTCATTTGCAGCGCAGAGTCAATGGCCTCATAATTCACCGTGGTCATTAGGAAGGAGGAAGGCATAGTCATTAGCTTGTGGTGCACACACACACACACACACACACACACACACACACACAAACACACACACCAAGGCTGCAAACAACAGGTACAGAGACAGAAGCTCGCGGTCAGTCGCTCAGTCGCGGTCGGCGTGTGTTTTAATGCCAAAAACATATTCTCAGTTTAGTCCACTGAGGGTGAACAGATGGAAACACACACACACACACACACACACACACACACACACACACACACACACTCACGTGCCATCAGTCCAACTGCAGAGTATTCAGGTCACAGGGTCAAGGACTGGCAGATATAACGTGACAGCCGCCCTCTCTCTCTCTCTCTCTCTATCCCTGTCGCCAACGGTCACAGTCGAGGTGCAGAGAGGAGCGAGGCCCCTCGTGTTTGCTGGCGTCCGTCTGCCGTTTGCTGCCGGGATGCGTGTTTACCGGGACTTCCTGCAGCACGTCAGTCAGCGAAATACTCTAAAACAGCCGGGTAATTAAAAGAGTGCGCGCGAACTGACGGTCGCTGTCGACGATGCAGCGGTCGGCGTTGCGATCCCCGGGTTTCGCTGCACATCACAGTTACATTCCTTCATGAATCCTCCATAGAATCCACATTTAAGGGGAATTTCACTGATTTCGTGCATTAAGGTCTGTTCACAGAAGGTTCTACCTTTTTTCCTTCACCTGATGCGGTTTGCCGCTCTTTTCCCTCCATCACATGACTTCCTCCGTCGCTTTTACCTCACTTCCTGCCGTCGCTGCAGGCCGCGTCCTGACAGCAGACGTGGTGTTGGTCGCGACGCGCTGTGCAGACGGCCTAAGTGGCTGTGATTTGGGGGAGTGCGGTCGAGATGAACCTGCTGCGTGGCAGATGAGGGAACAAACTAATGAATAAACAGATTTCATCAGGAGGATCGTAACGGCCACACACACACACACACACACACACACACACACGTATACACACACACACACACACACACACACACACACTCTGATTAATAAATGGAAGAGGTGATTCGCTCCCTCCCTCTCATGTCTTTGCCCTTTGTTTGTCATCCTTCTCTATTTTTGCCTCGTCCTGTTCCGCTTCAAACTATTATCACCGAGGAACTCTGGCTAACAGCTCGACCTACACCTCTGCACGCGCACACACACATTCACACTCACACACACACACACACACTGCACACACAGCACACAACAGAAGTCGGTTTTGACCTTTGTAATGACGCCGAGCAAGGACGAGGACACACAATGCATGTAATTAGTTTGAAGTCTGAAGAGCTGACTAATGAGAGGTCAGAATCAAAACTCTGCGTGTGTGTGTGAGTGTGTGTGAATGTGTGTGTGAGTGTGTGTGAATGTGTGTGTGAGTGTGTGTGTGAATGTGCGTTCTGGCTTTTTGGGACTCGACACACTCACACTCACGCTCGGACCATCTGTGTGTAATTATCCATTCAGTCGGCTTCATGTCTCCGAGCCAAAGCATGAATCTTTGATGTTCCTGTGCGCTCAGCCCTCTGACAACGCGGCGGGACGCGCTTTGTCCTCGTCGCCATGGTAACCGGGATAGCGCGGGTTCGAGCCCCGCACGGCAGCGACGTCTGCAGAGCAAGACCCGCGCTTGGAGCTGCTTTGGGATCAATTGAAGCTGAGCAACACGGACACATCACATGATTTTGGACTAGACAATAACAATATTACAGGGACGAGTGCTTAAAAAATGCATTTTATGTTTAATAAATTATCAATAATGTGATAAAATCTAAGATGCCTCCTTTCAATACATCGATATATCAATAGAATCAATATACTGCCCAGCCTGAGGATCAAGATGTTCAGGTTTTATCCTGAGTATAGAAAATCTGTGGCTTTGTTGTGGATTCTGTTGAAGAAGCATCAAGGTGAACTCAATCGGCACGAAGCAGCTTCTTCTCAACACCCGATAAACATCTTCCAAGCGCCTCGGCTTCTTGTTTCGCCCAGACGACTGTCGCTCGGCGCCGCGTCCCCGACCTCGGCCGCGGAGGCAAAGTCACTCTCTGCACGGCTGCTTTACATAAAAACCAAAAACGTTGTTATTTTACTTGTTTTCATCAAAAATCAATTCTCCGTCTGCTGCGGTGCTGTTGTTGCTCGCCCTCGTACTGACGATGACTCAGCCTTTTGGGGCAGGACCTCCTCTTCCGTGCGGTAATCATCGTTTACAGCCTGATTAGCATTTATCCAGACAACATCTACATATGAGTGCAGCTGCACTGTTAAAACGCTAAATGGCCGCAGACGACAGCCGACAGGAAATCCCACTTTGACCAGTGCATTTTGCCTGTTTTGCTCTTTAGTGCATGCAACCAGAGCATGCTCAACCAAACCAGCCGTCCAATCAGTACTATTCAGACTTCCACAACACTTCTGACGCCACAGTTTCACCTTATTAAAGACTAATTCTGCAGCTCTGCATAAGCGCCGAGACAAATTAATAAAGCTGATTAGAATATTTCCTAATGGTGGTGGCGGGAGCGTGGAAGAAAACCTGGTTTCTTCTTCTTTTCATATGTTTTTCTTCCGTTAAATGAACCAACACCAACAGAGCTGCTCCTTCTCCGACATCCAGCGCCTTCACACCCACTGAATCAAACATTTTTAATATGCCATGTTTCTCTTCAGCCTTTCAGAGCGCTGTCATCCTTCCACACCGCACGTGTCACTTTTGCACGTTAAAAACACGAGCTACGTCAAAACACTCCCCCACAGCTGCACTTTACAGGCAAACCAGCGTTTAAACACTGGATGGTTAAAGAACAGTCGACCGCCGCGGGCTGTCGGCATCAGTCAATGAAAAGTGCGGGGATAGTGTGGACGAGCTGACTTCAAAATGCTCATCTCTGATTTAAATTTGGCTGCAAACGCCCTTTAAGTAGTCACCTTGTGCAGCGATGCACCGCCCCCAGCGCTCCTGAGACACCTGAGTCTCTGATCTACCAACCTGGGGGAGATTTGATGTGTTGCTTCAGCAAACAAGTGTGTTTTCAGCTCCCTGTGTCGTGATGGAGAACCAACACCCCACTGCGCACAGTTCAGGTCTCGCTTTCTTCAATAGGTTTGTGGTTACACCAGATAAGCTATGGGTGACTTCCACACCTTAAGAATTGGCAAATACGGACGTGCAGCCATGGCTATGCAACGTCAATGAATAGACTATGATTTGCGCGATGTAATGACTGTTAATCCGGGGTTTTCCTCATAATGGGGTGGTCACGCGGCTTGTTTTTTTGGATTAATCGTTTAGTAAAACGGTTACCGTCACATCTCGTCGCAGCTCGAGGTCTCGTTTTGCTGCACCAAAACCCCAAAGAGCCCCAAAAGCTCCGTGATTGGATGTTTCCGTTGCTGCCTTTTTACACAGGACAAGATATTTGTCTGACACGGCTGCTCGTCTTCTGCACCGGAGCGTGACATCTCGGAAGAGCGGGAAATGAAAAGACTCCCAGTTCACTGCAGCTTCCCTGGAGAGATGGGAGACTCACCTGAGCTGGTCTCTTGTGTATCAAGACGTGACAAAGTGTGTGTTTGTGTGTTTTCCCTCCCAGGAATGATGGTATTTTGATGTCTCGGGACCAATGCAGAGGGGCTGATTATGTCCTAAAATGTAGAAACGTGGATCGGCCTGTTGTTATGGAAACAGACCCTTTTTTCTTTTTAAAGAAATCTCTTTCCATCACCCTGCTCCATGTGTGCAGCTACAGTCTCTCTCTTCTCTCTGTCTCCGGGCTGTTCTCTGCTGAATGCAGCATGATGCCTCTCTCTCCCTGTGGTCCACCTTGTTTTTTGGGGGCCTGTAGCACTGAACAGATGCTCGTAGGAATCCCTGTTCGTGCCTCTCGTTGTTGCTATGAGTCAACAACAACGTCTGCACTGCGGTGCTCCGCCGCCCAAAGTTAAAACTCTTTTTTTTTGTTTCGTCCTTCTTCTGACAGCACTCAGAGCTGAAAACGCCGCTAAGCTTGCAGCGCTGTCAGGGACGAAGAGAGAGAGCATGTCTGGCAAAAGAAGAAGACGAGTCTCCCGGCAGCCTCAATTAAAGCTTCTCGATGGGTTGGAAGCCTTTTATCGTTTCTTGTTTACAGAGGACGAGGTGGATCGGACAGCCGCTGTCTGCCACTTTTGTTTCAACCTTGGCATTTAAAAGTTGATTCGTGGCCGCTCCATTAGCTCCGTCAGCAGCTAAAACTTTGCTTCTTCCTCCTTTGTGCTGAAGCAAAACTAGATGCATCGGCGAGATGACGTGCACTGCGTCGGTTGCATGTACATATGCATGTACTGGTGAGCGTGCTGGCATGCACTGCTTTTCGTTGCAAAGGGTTTGCAAGGAGAAATCAAACCTCGAATGTGAGAGCAGGACTCGACTCTGGTTTATCTTCCTGATTTTCATCAGCAAAGGAAAATAAAGCCTGACCGGATTTTGTTTCCCTGAGGCACCAAGAAGCTGCTGCTGCCGGAGGACAACGTTCAGCTCACTTTACAGTAAACAGGATCCTCTGGAGCTCAGGACACACATCATTTCCACTGATTCAGTGTGAAAAGGCAAAAAAAAGATGCACAGCAGCTGCTGACGAGGGCGGACAGATGAGCTAGACTCATCGAAAGGGCGATGAATGTTTGATAGGTTTGGGGGTTTTATCCGGCGTGTCAGAGAACAGCGTGCACCTTGAGAGTTTGGGGCCGCTGCTGTTATTTCACCAGTCCTTACAGGCCCTGGAGTGATCCCTTCACCACATTACTGCGGTGTCGGCCGGTGCTAACACGAGGCTCCACAGTAAATTGAACAAATCAAGTGGATGTCTTCATCCTGGTGCTCGTGCAAAGGTTAACTGCATTGTTTTGTTCTCGGTTCTCTCTGCACTGTTCTGTCTCTGTGTGTGAGCTGCATGGGCTAACACAAATTCACAGCGTGCAGCGACATTCGACATGCAACTAATACACCGAGCCTTCCCCTTAACTTCCGTGCAGAGCAGCTCCATAATCAGGGGACCTTTGTCAGCATGGTACCAAAGATAAACACGATTGGTTGGGTTACTTTTAGGCAACAGACCTGCTTCTGTATCTCAGTGCAATTAGTTATGACCACGCCTTATGTCTGTGGACTGATAGCACAACTCAACGCCGACTTTTGGTTTCACTCTGGACACAAACATCGATCTTGGGGGTGAACGTCCTGTCTGGTGTAAACAGGAGTGACAGGGTGCAAGCATAAAACCAGAAAACTGCAACACGGGCAAACAAATCAGACGTCCAGGAAAACAAAAAGCATCAGATCGAACCGGCGAGAGGAAGCTCAAGCACGCGAGACAAGCAGGAATGATTGGAAACAACAACAACAACAACAGAGGCTGCAAAAAGACAGGAAGTAAATAAAAAAACAGGTCAGTATTTTCAAAATAAGACAGGAAACAACAGAGAAAAACCTTGACACGGTCGGCTCAGTCCTGCGCTACGTGGACACTCTGCATGTTGTATCGATGCATCATGTGAATTCCTTTATCTCTAACAGGGAGGAGTCCATTTCGATCCATCTCCATATCAGTCCAGTGAGCCACCCACTGGACGAATCCACGAGTTCCCCTGAGCGTCTCCGTCAATCTGTCTTTGTCTCTTCCTGCTGCTATCTCACGACGCCGGCCTCCAACCGTCCCCGCCTCCCTGTTGCCACACCTGACGCGTGAACGGCACCAGCCCGGGTCTGTTCTCTCCTCTGTCCTCCATCCGATGTGGCTCCACCACGGGGGAAGCGTTTCACTAATATTAATAACTGCAGCGCGTGTTCGTCGGCTGAATGTCGCACCTTTCCATCCGGCCGTTCGGGATTTGAGTAAGAGGCTGAACTTTCTGGTGAGAACGCCACCGTGTTCATCACCGGAGTAACGCTGCGTCATCCTCAAACACAGTTGCAAACACTCAGCATCAAGAACCGCAATCAACAGCGACTGACTCTATCGGAGTCAAGTTCGGCCAATTGCAGTCATTTGCTTGGCGTCCAACGGGCAAACTGGTGAATCAGTGAGAGACAAAGACACACCTGCAGGCAGACGATCACAAACCTGGACTGTGTTGTGATCATGATGGCGTTTCAAGCTCTGCCAAACGCCCAAATATGAACACACTGGAACCCCAAACTCTGAAGTTCCCCTCTGTGGGTGATGTCAAAGACGCTACAGCTTCATGTTTTAATGGTCTCTGGGCAGCAGACAGGGAGTTTTACAGTTTTCAGCAAACAAAACAAACACAGTTGTGCGAACACGGCAGCAAAGCGTGTGTGTGTCCGTGTGTGGGCGCATGTTTGTGTAGGTTAAATGTCGCCTCCTCCCATCTGCTTCAACAGAGTGACTCAGCCTTTTCTGAGCGGCGCGCGGGGAAAGACGGCGAAGACCTCATTTACATTTTTCTCTTCTTCTTCTTCTTATTTCCTCTCTCAGCCTCTCGACATGAATAAGTCAGCTGGTCAGGCCGCCCGCTGTTATGAGACCTGCACACCTGGACCTTCTACATCCCATCCCAGGCAATTACCCACAATCCATCACCCGCAGAGCAGAGCCCACATTCTTTTAAGTAATTGGACGTTTTTAAATTCGGAGCACTCGGCCGACGCACTGACCTGCGCTGAGTGTGAGATTACTGCGTAACGCTCTGGAGCTCTTTAAGCTGCCTCTGACAGCCGGTGTCATTCACCTGGGGAGTGATGTGTACATAATGCACGCATACATCAGACTTTAAACCTGTGACTTGAATTGAATTCGTGATCCGGTGTTTTCGATATCGATATCCTGTCATGTGCTCCGCATGGAGCCTAACAAATGCCGTGTGCATGCTGCATCTTGGCGCATTGCACTGGGAGCCAGTGGAGGAACCTGGACAGAGGGGTGACGTGAGCTTTGTTGGGTTGGTTGAAGACCAGACGAGCTGCTGCATCCTGGATCATCTGCAGGGGTTTGGATGCAGATGTGGGGAGATCAGCGAGTCGGGAGTTGCATGAGTCGACGCCGGATACTGAAATGCTTTAAACATGAATTGCTCGAAAAGTGTAAAACAACCGATCGTGGCTTGGGCAGTGTCGCTTCCTGTTTCTCTTCCTCGGTCGTCATGCTAGCTGTTAACGGCAAAAACAAACCTTCTTGCCCCTTTACGTTGGTCTGAACACGACATGAACACACCTCTGAACTCTGCACACTGAGCAGTGAGTCACGGCTGCATATCATCGTAACACTGGCTCTGAGCTGCTCCTGCTAACTTCACAGTTAGCGCTCGCTAGCATCACAATCCACAAAACTTCCATTGGAAAATTGCTGATTTTAAGAAAACCAGCATTAGCTAATCGAGTGGATGAAACATGGTATTATCATTTAACTTGTATGGATTTCAGTTTAACACTTGTGTGTGATGTGATGGTTGATTTCTATCATTTATTAACGTCTTGGCCTTAACAAAAGGTGCTTTTGTGTTGAAATCTTGCCTTTTTTAAACTTTTGTTTTTAAATTATTCCTTTTATGACCTCATTTCTTTCTTTTTAGGTTCTTTTTGGTGTCACAACTCCACAAACTTGAACTCAACAGGACGGAGGGCGAGCTAACGTCAACATCTTTCTGCATGAGAAGACTTTTAGATTTTGTTGAAACTCATCTCCCACAAAAACCAAAAAATGACTCTTTTTAATAAAAACGTTAAAAGATCTGTATTATAATATATTAAAATATTACATGACATCACTTAACTGTCAGTGGTATTTATAGAATTTGGGCTAACAGGGCTGTAAAGAGCTTGTCTTACTGGCTGTTTTCCTAGTTAGCCAAATGCAGCAGAGCCACAGGCAAACACCTTTAAAGTCTCACTCATGCAGTCAGACTTTGCAAAGCGAGGAACAAATGAGCTTTAATTACAGCTTAACTTGCAAGTAAATGAGCAGGTTCACAGCTCCCAGTCTGCAGCCGCGAACACAAACAGGGGGCCGTGTTTTGAAGCATTAGACAGCAGCACAGCAGAAAATCAAACTCAGGCCTTTGAGATGCTAATGGACAGAAAATGTCTCTGATTGTCCATGAAAATACAAATATCGGCGTCGTTCAAGTCACCGTGCGAGGAAAAGCGTCTAACGCGGTCGCGGGAATTCAACACGGAATCCGTGCGGCGGATCAGGAGCTAATGAGGGCAAACACCTACGCGCCGCTCCGCCTCATATGGTGATGGCGAGCATCGTGTTTGGCCGTCTTGTGTAATCGTCAGCCCTTTTCATCCAACCTGACACAGTTAATGGAGGCTGCAGCCTCCTGACACCCCGGATGAGGCCAAGTTGTCGGGGGCGGCCATCTTTACTGAGGGCAGCGGCTGAGATGACACTGTTGAGCGTGGAGAGCGAGTCGAGTGCCGGCGTGATTCAACACCTGTGTGTGTGTGATTCAGGAGACGTGCGTGCGTGTTCCTTGTGTGAGTGCGTGTGGGTGTGAATGCCAAAGGCGTGGAGACAGATGGAATGATTCGCAGCGAGTGACTAACGTGTCTTATGTCCACAGACCTGCGTGCTGATGTCACAGCGAGAACAGCTGTAGCTACAGAGCGCAGACCTCCACTCTGGCCAACAGTCAGCCAATCTATGGCATGCACGTCTATTTTGCATTTCCTGTTTGACTCCACTGTTTAAATAAAGTTTGATTGATTAGAGCTTAAAGATGAGTGGTGCTGCAGGCCGTGCCGGTGTGCAGCATGAATGCAGAGCGTGTTCGCCAAAGGAGGCTCGAGCTCTTGCTGTGCTGCGGCATCAGTTGGTCACTCTTTGTGATTGGACGGCGGTATTTCGTGCATGTTTTCAGCTCAACATACTACAACGTTTGTCTGCTAAACAGCTGACCTGTTGTTGTTTCATTTATGCATCAATTTCCCCATAATTAATCTGTAACTGGGGGGCGGCTGCAGCACAAACATTTGTGACAGTCGTCACATCCGTATATGCAAATATCAAATGAACAACTGTTTACGACTTTGCTATCACAAAATGTCAACATTATTACTTCAGTTTGATTACTTTCCAGTAAAGTTTGATATGCATGTATGCATCTGTGCAAGTGTTACCCCTGTGAATCCAGATGCATCTTCATCACCTCCACTTTACGAAGTAGAGAGCAAGACAGAACATTAGCAGAGTTAAACAGAGAAGGTTTGATACGTACAAGACGGCTGCTGGATCTCTGAGATGCTCTTACCTCTTCCTGAACTTTGCTCTGTTGGTGATCACGACTTTAACAGAAGATGAATATGATTTGGATGAAGGTTTAATGGGATCTGCTCTGCTGTAGAAGTTTGAAGGGGATGTTTCTGTTGACAGCCCTTAAGCCAGACGTGCAGTCGCACACTAGCACTTTTCACAACCACTAGTTTCTCCAACTGACGGCTGCTCATTATGTTTTTTGTGAAAACATCTGATTTGAGCCACCAGCTCAGCGCCTTGTGAAGACATGCCAAGTTTGGCATCGTGCAGGAAGAGGACAAAGAACAGGATTAACATCTCGCTGCTGCTTTCTGGCTGTTAAATCTGTCGGAGCAGTAATTTGAAAAGAAAAGGTGCAGCGTGGGTTGGAGCCACAGTGGCGTTGGAGTAATTGTACAAAACTTAAAAAGCTCTTAAAACTCACACGCTTAGCATGTCTTCTTCAAGAATTGAGATGTAAAGCATCCACCGAGAGCCACATGCCACTTTGCAAAAGTCAAAAACCTCCCATGACAGAAAAACCCAAACTAAAACCTGCAGAAATGGTTGCAATAGCAGAAAAAACTGTGGATTCTTTGTCCGTCGCAGTCAGAATTTGACAGCAGCGCAGCTTTTTCGCAGCGATTTGTTGGATGAAAAATGTTGCAGCTGCTTTTTGTTTTGTATAAACATAATTTTGTAACAACACAGTCTGAATTTAGTCTCTCCTGAGATTCATCCAGAGGCTGACGGACAGTTTAGAGAGAGATTTGACAACATCTCCTGTGCACTGTTTTTGTAGTTGCGAACACAGAGCTGTCAGTCATGTTTAGCTTGGCATCACGTCTGTCTCCAGCAAACACACACCGAGCGTCACTGCGGGCTAGAAGTGCAACAAAGCATCACAGCGCACACAAACACACACTCGTCGTGCATCCGTTCGTTCAGAGACATCGCAGTGACTTTGTTTACCTTAAACCCCACAAATGTGACCCCAACATGTGTAAAACACACACACAGTGCTGTGCACACCTATCTAGGGACCCAGCGTTGTGGTCCCCATGAAGCTGAAGGACCTCCCACGCAAACACGCACGCACGCAGAGAGTCTTGTGATTCAACACGATAACACATGATCCGACAGCTTGCTGCATGACTGCACACACATGCACAGAGGAGATACCTGCACAGTCTGTTGTACAGTCCTGTGCATTCATACAACGTGTACACGCACCGCACAGATGCTTTCTGATTAGGCGTGATATTTAGTTTAAATCTGAGGCTCCCAGCGTGCAAAAACATTCATTTTACAGTGAAACAGCACACAATTGACTTAAACCACTATCAAGATTGACACTGCATAACCTTCTTCCAATCAATGCATTGACGTACGGGCTAATGCTTCAGCACCGGCATCGACAGGCTGCGGTGACGGTGACTGAACATCTGACAGACGGACTGAGACGGAGCAGCTGCGGTGGCACTGAGCTGTGACTTGCATGTGACTGAACCCTCACAACATCGAAAAACAGCTGAGAGTCTTTTCATATGTTTGGACTGGATTCCTCATGAAAGTTAAGCATTTCATACCTTCAGTGCAGCTTCCTGTAGCGATAGCAGTGCTGTCATCATTCCCTGACTACAAAGGCTGAGAATGTGCCGTCACTGAACTGGAAGTCTGGGCTCTTGGGTTTTTCTGAGCTATTTGTGTTGAGACTCTCATATAAATCTTATAAATCGCTTTTCAACAAGAGCGGTCGAAAGGTGAAATCGAAGCTTACAGCAAAAAGAAAACAAATTAGAGGTCATAAAGGACTGTGTACACACAGGTCAAAATGATCTTAATACGCCGGCAAACTGACTATTTTCACAGTTTCCGATGCAAATCGACTTGTAAAAGGTGGATTTAAATGGTTTACTCGATTCTAGCGTTTCAGTCCAAGGAAGATCTTGACTCAAGTTCAATTTGGTGCAAATGTACGCGCTAAAAACTCGAGTTGCTCTTACCTTATGATGACGTACATGACCAGGAAGTTGCCCACCAGGCCGATGACACAGACAATCATGTAGACGACCACAATGGTGACCTTGACCCCCGTCGGCAGTAAGGCGTCGGTCTCGTTGTAGGCACTGCTGAAGTTGTTCTGGAAGAGCGAGTCGTTGTAGAGCTGCAGGTGACTGAGCTCGGCCAGCAGGAAGTCGTCCGGGAACTCCATGTCTGAGCGGCGAGAGGGAGTTTCTACGCCAACCTGAAATAAGGAAGAAGAGACGTTTGACAGGGAATTCAACTGTCGAATCTAATTTCGTGAACAAAGACTGAGGTAAAGCTACGAGAAGGAAGCCGGCAAGCCTAGAGGCTGGAACCAACCAGCTACCTGGCACAACATGCGCAGTCAATTAACCCAAGATATACAAAGAAATGTCAACATAGCCCCTGGGGTGATGACACTGGAGGCACCAAAGTGTAGTAATGTGGCTTTTATTTGAAATTCACATACGCAAACTTTATTTTTCAATGACTCCAGGTTTAGAGAAGGTGCAACGAGGTGGCTTGGTGGTTAGCACTTTGCCTCGCAGCAACAAGGTCCCAGGTTTGATTCCCGACCGTGTGTTGAGTTTGCATGTTGGGTTCCCTGCGGGTCCACCCAAAACATGCGTGTTAGGTGAACTAGAAACTCTAAATTGGCCAGAAGGGGCAAATGCGTTTGTCTCCTAGTATCAGACTGGCGACCTGTCCTGGGTGTACCCCATGTCCTGCCCAATGGCTGCTGGGATAGGCTCCAACCCCACAACCCCAAAAGACCTGAAGCGCTTACAGAAAATGGATGGATGGATGGTTTAGAGATGTAAGACACATGAAACATACTGTAATTCTCAGTTTGGAAGTCTGCCTTTGTACAATCCAACCCTAACAACCCTGCCCCGGCACTTATCATGGCTTTATTGAAATGTCACACAACGTCCCACTTTGCTGAATGTGGCAGAGGTAGGCTGGACAAGTAAAGGAAAGTGGGGGGGGGGGGCAGAGAAGGTAAGAAGAAAGCATGAAGTAAAGAAATCAACAGGGGGCAGATGGACGATGAGGAAAAGCAGCAAAAGAGGAAGGAAAGAAGAAGCTGGAGGAGCGAGGAACCGGAGGGAAAGACGAGGAAAGTTGAGCAGATTGGGAGGAGGCTGAGGACGACTGGAAGGAAGGGCACGGTGCAAAATGAGGAGAGGAACTGGCAGCATCAAATTTACTATTAATGCACTGCCACGTGAGGGATATATTAATGCCAAGATGTGTGGGAGAGAGAGGCTAAGGGAGAGAATGGGGGAGGGAGTACTATTTTATGAATATTTATGGATGCAAATGCAGTGAGAATAAGACAAAAAGTGATCCTATTCTTGGCTTTTCATGAGCAATAATCCTAAAAGACAAAAAACTGTTAATGCTAATAGATAGCGGCCGTGTCTTTTCATGTTTTTCTTATGGGCCACAACCTAAAAACAGGTCACAAACTGGAAAAGGCTCAGTGATTCCCTGAAGCAGCTGGGCTTTGCTCGGGTTTTGGTAAATATTAGCCAAAGAGGAGAAAGTAACTGCTTCTAGCTGTAGAGTCACACACTGTTAGCCCTGATTACCAATTATTTTATAACTATGTGTTCACTAAAGACGGGGTTTGATAGTATGTTCCATCAAAATCAAATCCAGCATTGCATCCACTGATTAAATCACTTATCACCTCCAAAAAAAACCAACGCCGAAAGACACCCAATCACCTTTAAACCATCTATTTCACAAGCTGTTGTCAAGACCAACATGAAAATGTAAAGAACACATTCAGACAGTTAGCACCTCATTCATAAAATTGACTTATGAGCTTTAAACACAAGTATAATAAGTAGTTACTTGTGAAAACCTTACTTTGACATAGAAATCATCATATCTGTGAGGTTTAGACTTGACTTGCTAACAGTTTGGAGCACGTATGCATCCAAGCCTGTGGTGAGCTTTATGAACAAAGTCATGGGAATTAGTCCTGTTGTTTTCATGCTGTAGGTCTCTATGGGCATTCTTGTATTCCCTCACTGCAGCGGCGACACACTCCCAAGCTGCCTGTTTGGTTTCGTTGGTCGGTCTGCAAGTTAGTCCACCTTCAGTCTCCTTCAGCATCAAAATAACCTTCCAAAGAGTTTGAATCTTCTCTTTTAGCCCACAGCTTCCTGGCTAAACCCACATTAGTGCCGGCGACACATCACATGGCAGGTGCTGTCAATTTACGGTGATTTGAGACTCACAGATCACAGGTGCATTAATTACACGTGGGATCGTCGGAGCCTGTTTAAGCTGAGTTTTATATGCACTGCATATTTTATGAGTCGAACATGAGAGCCCCGGTTGGCAGCGACTGAGTCCGAGCATAAATCTAACAGCACGACTTCAGATGAGGCCCGAGCATTTCACCAGCTACTGTGATGGAATTAAACTTTGTCATGACGTGAACAAAGGGTTAAACAGTGAGATTCTTGCAGTCGACCTAAGGTGATCAGCTGATCATTTCTCTGGAGAAAAGTCACCACTGCGCTGGTTAAACAACACACAGGGCGCTCCGGTTGGTGCACAGGCACACTGCCATGTGGCACATTAGCCGGAGAATAGCCAGACCTTTCCTTTTAACCGCGATGTTTACCGGCTGCGGCTAATTTAATCTGCCAGCAGTGATGACAGTCAGCTGGGCCAGTCTGCCGAAAATGAAAAGCGTGCTTTCACTGCTGCTGCTTTTTTAATAAAACCGTGAAATATGAGGTTTGATAAAAGCTTCCTACCTACTAAGCTGTTATTGATTGACTGTTCCTTTGACCTGGGATACGTCAGTCAATGGATTAAACACCAGATCTACTTGAATTGCTGAACAGAAGACCAGGAACCTGGCTCACACATTTGGTATGCTAGTCAGCATTCACTGCTCTGCCTTTTGAAGATGAGACACCCCTGCCGTGACCATCAGTACTCACTGAGGCAGGAGTTAGCATCAGGACCTCCACGTCTGACATCTGTGTGCTGGAAAATGGAGGGGTTGCTCACTCAAAGTTGGGAGTGAGCTCCGGCTGCAAATGAAGGAGTTGAAGGATCTTGGGGTCTGGCTAACAAGTGGAGATGAGACCAAAGACAAGTGGATTAATGTTGCAGTGAAGAGGAAGTGAAGCTCTCGGTGCACTGGTTAATCTACTCTTCAAATCTCGTCTAGGATCACGAGGTCCTTTTACAAGCAGCCGAAATGGGTCACTGTCACAGGGTGTCCGGGATTACCCTTAGGGAAGAAGTTCAGCAGAAGATCAGAGGAGAACTGCTGCTCCTTCATGTTGAAACAGACACAGCTGAGGCGTTTCGGGCGTTTGAGTTGGATACTGTGGAGGTACTTCATGAGCATCCAGCTGGGAGAAGACCCCAACACCCAGAACAAGCTCCAGGGGGATGTATCCCATCTGGTTTGGTAGACACCTCTGGATCCCTGAGGGAGAGCTGCAGGATGTGGAAGAACTGCGGGGCTCAAGTAGCTCGGCCTGCCACCACTGGGACCCGAACCAGGACATGCATCAGAAAACTGACGGGTTGGAGTACGTGAGACTGACTAAATATAAACTACAGTGCCAGGAGCGAAGTCTCATTTACATTATAAATCTCTTTTTCAGGATTGTACTTGCCAAAGCAGGCAGCGGCGCAAATTACACATCACAGAGTCGTGCACGTAAGAAAGCAAGAAGAAAAAAAACCCCAAATGACAGAATCAGTCTGCAGGTCGGATGGAGGCAGACCAAGAATGGAATATAAATGGTTTCGGCGAGTCCAGGAGTGGACAAGGCAGACTATCCAACAGATATAAAGGTGTTAAATGTGCCTCACAAGCGTATTAAGATGATTCTAATTAACAACACTGGAAGTCCATGTCACTGATACAGACATAAGTCATGTTACAACTGGGCGTTGGTGTCGTTTCGGGTGCCGGTGACATGAAGCGTGATCCGGGAGGTCCAGTTCGAGCAGCTGATCCATGCTTTTAAAGTCTTATCAGGACTTACTACCCTAGAAAACAGTTTTGTCTTTCATCATGAACTTTGGCAGCACAAACAGAAGGCATACACTTTTATATTTTAGAGTAGTCGACCACTTTAACAGCATCTGTTTGCAAAAAGTGAAGTTTGAACACATTTGGGGCAAATTAACCTGAATTAAACCAATTTTTCGTAAATGACTATGACCACCGATAAGGTTGCTGGCACCAGGCTGTGCACTAGGTCGGGTTTTCGCTAACCAGGCAGCGCTCTCTCTCTCTGCAGCAGCAACACATCAAAACGATGCCGAGAACCAGGCTCATTCCCTCTCTCTCTCTCTCTGCCTGATCATGAATATTCATCAAATCAAAACAGCAAAGTAACTCTGCTGTGCCGCTGAATTTCCCCGGGGTTACTGCCAGGCTCAATACACATGGCTTATATATGCTCTAACGTCTCTCTCTTTTCCTTCCTTCCATCCCTCCCTCCCGCCTGTTTACATCTCCTTTTCCTTTCCTCCTTCCCTCCTCACATCCACTGTCGTCTAGATACAGTGTGTATTGCGTTCCAGGTTCGATCTGTGCTGCAGCAGCAGTGTGTGTGAGTGTCTGTTTGTACTTTAGCTGCCTGAGCTTTGATGAATAAGCAGTTAAACTTAGAGCCTGAAGTGCGTGTCCATGTAAGGCTGCAGTGCCACTCTGGGTGGGCCGATGTACCACTTCTACTACGTGTGAGAGGACAGTGAAGCACTCACGAGACCGATATCGTTCCTGTTTCTGCATGCAACAGTGCAAGATGCATGTAGGAAGCTAAAGCTGCAGCAACTTTTACTCTTCAGTAAGTGTTTCCTGAGTAAACTGATCCCAATAATGCTATTTTGAACCAGTTTTCAGCAAATTTCCGGAAATCTCTGAGTAATAAAATGTGTGTCATCCCAGTAATGTGAATGAACAGACGGGGGGGAGCAACACGACCTAATTAATCGAGCAGCAGCTATTGTGATTCACGGCTGCATTTCATTGCAGTTTCCAACCTCGCGTGGCATTTCTGTTATTTTAATGATTGAATTTGTGTTATCTGATCCATGCATCACGGCGAGGTGACACGCAATAAGCGGTTCCAGGCTGGACTCAAACCGGGGGACGATCAGGTCAGCAAGGCAAGGTGCTGCATTGTGCATTGGTGTTGACATTGGTAACTGATCCATGGCTTTCAAGGCTTCTCTTTCATCGCAAGGATCGCAGCATAAACAGTAGGAATCCACGTTAATATCACCAAGTTGTCACCAAACGGCAGGATTGTCCCAAAAACAAACTTGTAATTCTTTCGAATAATTCAAATTCAGCTGATCTGTATCATTATATAATTGGCTTTCTGATCAGTGCCAGTGTGCTCGCTAGTGTCTTCTTCCATTTTTATATATTATTTTTTATTTCCCTGATAGGTTTACTGGTCTACAGGATGTGCAAAGGTTTAGCCTGGTAGCAAAGTTTAAGCGGTGATAATTTCATTGACGAAAAATGTTTTTTGACCTTTTCCTCAGGACTAAGATGAGGGCTCGTCTCTGGATGTTGTGTGTGTGTGTGTCAGCAAGAGGAATAATCCAGCAGGTTTGTGTGTTTTCATTGTCAGGAGTTTCTTCAGGAGCTGCCTGTTTGTGTGAAGGTCTGCAGTAGAAACCTGGAGCGGACTTTTGACGGTCTTTCTTCATAACGTGACCTGGAACTGAACTGTTTTGGGGTCAAGGAGGAAACAGACCAGACTCCCATCGACTTAAATTAAGAGGGATGAAAATGGCCAAAGTATGACGAACGCTAATTATTTGAATTGTTACCATTTTCCCTATAGCATGCATCTGATTGGTCACCACACGCTGTCGCTGCTGCCCATCGGCTCTGCAGGGAGCAGTGTAACCGGGATGACTACTGGCAGCCAGAGAAGAGAAGAAACCCTGAACCAAAGCACAACTTCCTGAAGAAACATGCTGCTGCAGACTGGAGAGAGCTGCTGCAGACAGGCTGCAGCTAATGCTATCAGCTAAAGCTACTGAAGCAGGACACAGAGAAGCAGGTGTTAGCATGTTAATGGACAACAACACTTTCAACGGGTGTCCATCTTTGAGCGATCTACCACTCGTAACAGGTGTGGTCAGGAACATTCAGGATATGATGCTAGCATGAAACACTGCTAACTTTACTGATATCAGGATGTTGCAGTACAGCTCTTGGTGCTGGATACCTGCAGGCCCCTCAGCAGAGGAAACGCATAACGCAAACAGTTGTTAATAAGCCCGCTGAGTTCAGGTAAACTGTGGGGGAAGATGCTGTCTCTGCTTCTTCTCAGCCCTTCAGCTTGTTCACAGCTTGTCCCATTGCTTACAGTCACAGGAAAAAGACACAATCCTGGTCTCTGTTCTGTCTTTGCTGCAGCGAGTATCAACAAAACACACGGGGACAGGTCGGGCCACGATGACAGCAAACAGCAAAAGGCAGCTTGCTGTGCACCGAGGCTTCAGTGATGCTGCATGTAGCACAGAGAGTAAAATACACAGGAACATGTCCCCCAGTCGCACACAGTGAGAGAACACAGGCAGTAGGCGGTGAAAGATGATGATTATCCAGCCGTATCAGCAAACTTTCAGCTGTTAACCCCTCGGAGTCCAGAGTGGAGGCAGGTTTTCAGTCACAAACAATCACAGAAACCTGTATTTTTCTATGTAGTTTGTGAAAAATCAGAAACCCTGTGTGTCTAAAGACCTAATGTGGTATAATATAGAAATGTCTGTATATTAAAGCTACACCTGCAGGGTTAATGTTATGTCCTTGTCTTGGTTCTCAACTCAACCCTTGAGCTTCCCGACCATACCTTTAAAATCACAATGTTAGGAATGGTAGATCTCTCAAAGATGGACGCCCGTAGCTAATAGCATTAGCTGCAGCCTGTCTGCAGCAGCTCTCTCCAGTCTGCAGCAGCATGTTTCTTCAGGAAGTTGTGCTTTGGTTCAGGGTTTCTTCTCTTCTCTGGCTGCCAGTAGTCATCCCGGTTACACTGCTCCCTGCAGAGCCGATGGGCAGCAGCGACAGCGTGTGGACGGGAGCGTTAGCGTCCGTTTGGAGCGACAGCTAGCCGCGACTTCGGCGCGTCCTGACCCGACAGAGGCGGCCTGTGAGAGCTGAGCTGTGTGTTGTGTGACGTGTTGCTGCCACAGGTCAGAGATGTGCAGCTATGAACCGTTTGGTTTCTGGTCTTTTAGAGACGCTGAGCTACGGTTTCTGTCCTCCACAGCAACAAACTCTGCACGGCTCCTCTCTCCAACGCTCACTCACGTCTCCACAGACAGAACAAAACCTAAATAAAGTCAATATCAGGAATTAAACAGCAGGTTATTTCCCTTTAAAGGTCTGCGAGTGTGGGCTGACAGAAGCATCGAGTGAAGACAAACATCAGTGTCCGGGGCTCATTATAGGCTTTTGTTCCTGTGCAGTTTAACAAGGATATGACGGCTTCACTGGCTTCTGTAACACCACGGATCTCCGTTTCTATGTGTTGTGTATGTGTCAGCAGGTCAACAGGGGTTCCCCACGAGTCATGACGACACAACTGAGCCATGTTTCCCTCCTGGTCCCGTTAAGTCACCGTGTCCTGTGTGTTTATCTTGATTTTTGAATGGAAAAACGCTAAGCTAACTAAGCCAATCAGTATAACAATAAAATATATATCGATATCGAGGCGTGGGATCATCGTCAAAGTGTAAATATTTTGTAAATGCATTGATCACCATCGCCGCAGCATCCTAACTGAGGTTCGGTCCATGCTGTCCAGCCCTTCTGGAGACTTTGAATAGTCTTCTACAGCTTGGATACTTAGAGCCAGGCAGAGATGTTGAGAATAAAGAAAAGATCAAATATGCACAAATTCATGACGACTGCGCGAACGCCATCTCCTGACGATGGCGCAGTCGACAGCCGGTGAGCGGACTTTGATTTGGGCTCATTTGGTCAAACTCTGTGACTTAAACGGTGACTTTAAGTCGCCTCAGTGAGGACGTGCTGCGTTTGGTGTCGCACAATAATCGTATTTAAAAGTTGCTTTTATTAAAACTACAAGAAACCAGAGGAGAACCTGTTACACTAAATGTGCACAAGTAGCTGCTTTCTCACAACCTGCGGAGCTGCTCGCTCTTCATTCACATCCCTTACATGTGAAGTTCACCTGAAACTGTACGTCCACTGGGTTTCTTCTGGATTTCGCCTCCTAAATCTTCTAAATCAGGACATTTGCACATAATTATGCATGAAACTAATCTGATAATGATCATAACTAAGGCTTGGGCATCAAACATGACAGTTAAACAGTGTCTCCAAGCATCAAGCGATTCCCTCAAGTTCTCCGATTCTGTGGGAAACAGTGAGACTTTACGGATCAGTGCGAGCGCTCCTGTGTCTGCTCCTGCATTTGTTTGCAGCAGATCAGTATGGAAGTGTGTTAATGCCAAAGCTGTGCAGAGAAGTATCACAGTAGTAACACCAGAGTCACTCACTCACGCGCGCACACTCGTACTGTAAAGAGAAAGTGTCGCAAGAAAGCACCTACACAAAACACACACACACACACACACGGATAAGATCAGGAGTGACTGTTTCACCTTCGTTAGGTTTTTTAAGTAGGCTACTTAAATGCACCAAACTTCCTAATTTCCTCGTCACTCAAACGCACCACGAGATGAAGCAAGAGTTGCAGGTATAAACACACTTAAAGGCAACACGCGCACCGCAAACACACGGAAACGCAGCGCGAGGGCGCGGATCCAGCACTTTAAAATAGAAGTGCAACACGCACGCGCCGCGCCACGCGCCGCCAGTATCCATACGGTGTGTTATGGCAACCTTTCAGCTGAGGCAGCCCAGCATAAACACGGTGACAGACTGCAGACGGACAGAGGCGCGTTTTCACAAGCAGCGCGCGCC
This sequence comes from Datnioides undecimradiatus, assembly GCA_008933995.1. Classification (NCBI taxonomy): domain Eukaryota; kingdom Metazoa; phylum Chordata; class Actinopteri; order Lobotiformes; family Datnioididae; genus Datnioides; species Datnioides undecimradiatus. Next base: position 2,153,669 of record WARS01000071.1, on the reverse strand, counting down.
GTGGTGGTCCTGGACACAGATGCATGCGTGCGTGCACACAGACGTGCGTGTAAATACGTGCTGTAAATGCTCTTGCACCGCTGCAGCAGGCTGAGATGTACCCTACCTTTTCCGGTGTCAACAGCTCCAGAGCTTCCCGCAAACCGCCCCCAGGACGCAACCGCTGGAAGTTGTTGCGTTTCCCCACCCGCGTCACTGTGCGCTGCCTTGGTTTCTGTCCGCTCTCGCTCCGGGCTCTTATCTTTGATTTCGCAGCTTCCCCCCCGCTGTCATCACCAAGAAGTGGCCGCTGTCAACATCCAGAACCTCGGTCAGTCCGTCCAGGTTTCCCCGGGATGGCGAGGGGAGAGAGAAACCGCCTCACCTCCAGTCAGCATCAGCTGGCAGGCAGACAGACAGAGGGAGAGAGAGAGAGACAGAGAGTGAGAGAGAGACATACAGAAAGACAGAGGAGAGCGAGCGAGAGAGAGAGAGAGAGAGAGAGAGAGAGAGGAGGGGTCTGCTGGGATGAAGATGCAGCCAGGCGCTCCGCTTTCTTCAATTCTCTCTCTCTCTCTCTCCCCCCTCTCTCTCGGACAGATCGATGAGGGCTTGCTCACCCCCCCTCCTCACCCCTCCACTCTCTCCCTCTCTTCTCCATCTCCGCGCTAGTAACCCATCTTGTATGCGCATTTGGATCGGAGAGGCAAAACTGCACTGTGTGAGACCGTGTGTGTCTGCGCGTGTGCGTGCGTGAGTCTGTGTGTGTGTGTGTGTGTGTGTGTGTGTGAGACAATCTTTACACCGCGTTACTGTGCATACACACACAGCACGTGCACCCGCGCGTATACCCCTGTGTGTTGCGATGATAAAGCAGAACCTGCAGTTAAGAGGGGTCCACGTGTGTAACACAACCTGCTGCTGTAATCACGTTACCTTCCCCGTTAACGAGGCATCAGGTTCCCGGTCCGATGAAACCACCGAGGTGATGTCACGGGTCAGATGTGGGTGATAAGTGCAAAGTAAGAGTGATGCTGCAGTTCGTTGTCTGGTCACGTGACAGTTGATCGCTGCAATAGTGACTTCCTTGTTTGTTATTACTACCTGCAGTTCTGCCCGAAGCGGCCAAACACCAGACACACGCGTCAGTTTGATATAAAAAACGTTGGTTGAAGTGGCAGAACTCAGCTCGGTGTGTGAGGAAGGTCACAAAGTCAAGCTGCTGAGTGTGCAAACGTCACTGCGCGCTCACGGCCTGATGCGTTATTCTTTTCATTCATCCTGAACGGACGGAGACAGTTCTTTAAACACTGATTTGCTCTGTCTCACTGGACTATTAATAAAGTGCTGACTGACAGACGAGGCTGGACGCTCTGTCTCAGATACAGTTCAGGGCCTGTTTCACCGAATGTGCAACCTGCTGCAAGATGCAAGATGCAAATGCCATATTTGTTATCTATTAAGTCCTGCAAACTTATTTGAATGACAGTCATTTGCGAGATGCGACTGTGTGATCAAGTGCACCCCCACACTGTCACAGGCCGTGGGGAGAGACCCTCCTGAACCCGTGACAAACAGAGCCAGGGGGTTTGCAGAAGCTGTAACACAGCGAGCATGCTCACAGTACAAACTGAGCCAGCTAGCCTCTGTGGCCCCTTTGTATTCCAGATAAGTCCTACGTTTCCCAGAATGCCAGCAGCAGAGAATGTGCCCCGACGTGTCTGCGTGTTTGACATGATGGTGATAGCAGGAGCATGACTTGTCATAAGAAAGCAGCATCTCACCCCTGCGTGTGCCCGGGGACTGACTGAAATGCAACACTGTGTACAACAATAATGTTTTTCATCCCGTTACTGTGTCTTATACTCCATTTTTCAGTCTTGTGCATTAGCATAAGCTGTTGTTTATATGATTATTTATGATATTTTAACTATATTTGCTTGAATTTAACCCCCCCCCTCTTTTCTTGCTTGATGCTGCATGTGTTTCTTATATTTTTGAGGAAAAAAGAGGAAAATCTGAATAAATACGCTGCAAAAAGTGAAGAAAATGGATTTTCTTTTCTCTAATTTGTTTGAATTTGTTGGAGAAATTGTGAATGAACGACAAAACACGAATTTATTAAAAGAATCTGATCTTCTGGATCGAGATGTTTCATCACAGAAGGTTTATTTTGACGCAATAAGGACATTTCCCTTAAAATTAGACCAGATGGATGCAAAAACAGTCTTTTGACCTTTGTTATTTACTGCACCACACACAGTTTGATGGGACCTGTCATTAATTAGTTACAAACTGGAGTTACGGCTTGTGAAGCTTCGATCACTGATCCTTTCTGCTGAGTTTCCACCTGCAAAAACATTATTTTTTGCTGTTGTTGTTGTTGTTGTTGCCCCCCCCCCGACTCTGAGAGCCTGACACCATGAGACCACATGAGATCTTTTCATCCCAGAAGGGTATTTTGGTCGTCATGGCAGCCGCGCAGACACAAAGTTGTCATTTATTGCGCCGAAGGACCACCAAAACAAACAGACTGCTGCCAAACGCCACCGCTGGTCATGGGCGTTATCCGCGCCAGACAGGAGGGTGAACCCGCGCTGAGGTCGGCAGTGTTGTGCACTGTTGGTAAGTCATATGTTGTTTTTATGACCTCAGCTGATCCGATCACACAGATTGCTAGTAATGAACTATTATGTTTGTGTGTGTGTGTGTGTGTGTGTGTGTGAGTCTCAAACAGTGATTTTCCGGCTGTGTGTCAGTTTGATGCCCGGTGAAGCACAGTGATGTTAGGAACGCTCAGGTCTGTGTGCTTGGCTCACTCTCAGGCGTCAGGTTTGTTTCTCTGAGTCAATGCTGCGTGGCTGAGACGCTTCACCTCGGTGCACGGCTGCACCATCAGGAAGCTTCCACGCTCCGCTCCTTCGTTCAAACACTATTAAAACTCCAAAGTGAACGGAAGTGTGAACCGTCAGCTAAGTTTAGCACTTTAGTTTAGCATTTTATAGCATTTAGAACACAAACTCAACCAGGAAACTGAACCACGGCGCCGTTTGTTCGCACACATCGCTATTTCCCGTGGATCCAACGCCTAAACCATCAAGATGTTTCCATAATCCATCTGTGACTTATAAATGTCATGCGAGTGATCTGTGTAACCAAACGGTATATAATCGTGAAAAGGTTATTCAGTAACCATGGTTACACATACGGTGTAGTGACTAGGTGGCATGAATGCAGAGTGAAAGTAATTAGCCGGGGTAATTAGAGTGTAATAGTGTCTATCTAATCCACATTTTCCACACAAAATCCACTGCGCACATTTAAAGTAACTTTGCTGCTTTGCAATATCTATTTCAAACATTTGCTCGGCCTCCTGAGCTTCGAACCCCGGGCAGGTGCAGCCCTTCAGGACGCATGACAACAGCCGGGATGTGGCGCTGTAATCACAGGTAGTCGTGACTTTGAGTCGCCAACTGATGATTCTTGCTTGATTTAACTGAACTGGAGGCTGATGTGCATAAAAAAATGAATATGGCACCAGAAAATAAGCAAGAGATGTTGGCAGGAGAGAGTCGAATACATATTCCACCAGCCCGTTATTCCGAAAACACCAATATCTGAAAATCGGACACATGTCCCACTTGACCCAACACCCAAAAATATCCAAAGATCTCTCCAGAGTTATGCCCTTATTATGTTAGTGTATTTGGACATGCAATAAAAGACAACGTCAGGTGACATTTGTCGTCACGGTAACGATAATAAACATGTGCTTACAGCTGTGAAACCATTGCACTTGGGTTTGGTTTGGGCACCAATACAAGTTGGTTAAGCTTCGGAAAAGGTCGTTGTTTGGGTTCAGATAGGTTCCTTAGTCACTTTCGCTGTAACCGGTCTTCACTGCAGGGGGTTTTGTGAATAACGGGACTCTAAGATGAACCAGCTTTTGGTTAAATTGGAGTTTTGATTGCGATTTCAGAGCAATTCATTGGAAGCTGCATGAAATCGAGTACAAATTCAAAGTGGACGGTTCAAATGCAAAAGAGCATTTGTCAATACTGAGCTACTCTTTGTCAGAAGAATATGATAAAACCTTCACTTTGCAGTTTGGCTGCAGAGCTAATAGCTGTACTTGATCACTGAGCACTTCACCCACATAACTCACTGAGCTCCGCTGATCTGAGGACGAGGGAGCCGAACGAACGACACTTGACAGATTTCACAAAAACGGTCAAATCTGTTAAATCGCAACACTTGAGCGCGATTATGAAACAGGTAAGTGGCCAGAAAAGGAAAAGAGCTCGTCCGCTCAGTGAACCGTCCCCAGATGAAGATGATAAGGAAGTAGCAGAAGAGCCGCTGGGAATCGTTTTCGTGCTCTGTAGCGTCGTTTATTTATTGATGCTGTCTAAAGGCTCCAAAGGCTGAAGGAACCTGGAGACCACTGAGGACTCATTAAACACACTTCTTCTGTAGCAGATGGCCCTCTGCTGACCTGAGCTCAAATCCTATCCCAGCTTCTCCCAGGAGAGTCTCCTATATTGCGGTCCTGACTATGAATAATGTATTTATTATTAGCCTGCTGCCGGCTGTGGTGGGCGCGCACGTGACGTCAGCGTTGGTGGAAGTGGTCTTTGTTATCCCCACTCCCACCACCGCCACCTCCCCCGTGTCGCAAAGACAGAGCATGCGCCAATTTATCTCGCAACTACACCCTGCAAATTAAACCACAGGCGTGTACTTTTGGTATATTAACCTCAACAATCAGATCGTTTGTGCAGGAACAAGCAGAAAAAGCCCGTGCGAGACGATCAAATCTGCAGGTCGCAGTCGTCATTACGGCCGTGAAACCAACAATCTCAGGCTTGTTAAGTATGTAAAGTTGCTTAAGGAGTTGTTTCCTCTACTATCTAATTTCTTCTTCCTGCCGAGTGAGCTCCAGGCAGTCCAAGCAGTCACATGATGCTGGTTATCAACTCAGCAAGAGTTTAAGCTGTAGACTGAATAGAAACATGGGCGGAGCCACCTTGACGTCACCCAGATGTTTCTGCAGAGCGACCGTGAAGCTCGGTGTGTGGTGGATCTGGACGTCGGCCATCTTGGCAGTACGTGACGTCACCTAACTCCCTGCTAATCCAAAAATGGGAAAAGAGGTGTCAGGTGGGCGGCGGTGAGGCGGGGCCGAATGATGCATGTTAGCTGGAACACGGCAGACAGCTAGCAGACAGTCAAAGAAGCCCCGCCCCTTCATTCTGCATAACTTCAGGTGTTAATCTGATTTAAAGCAGTGAGTTCTATATAAATTCAGCCCGTACAGTCGTCATGAACGGGGAAACTAGCTGCAGAGACCAAACCGTTGTTTGTACCAGGCTGTAAACATGTTTACTGCTGCATTTTAACATGGGGGTCTATGGGGACTGACTCACTGCTGGAGCCTCTGGTGGACGCTCAGGGAGCTGCAGCTTCATGTTTGAGCCCCGGAGGTTTTGCCGCTTGGTCTGAGCACCGTTATATAAAAGGGGCGGCGTCTGCACCAGATGTCGTTGGACAGGTTTCGAGGTCTGCAGGTCATTATTTCACAAGAAGATTAAACTTTAATGTGAAATTAGCAGAACTTAATCTCAGGCATAAACTAAAGGTGGCTGATCTGTTCTCGCTTCTTGAGATCAGTTGCCCGCCTACGAGACCCTCCTATGAACAGGGATGCCATTTTTAAAGGGAACTGATTGAAATCCCATTTTAGCTGAAACTCTTATTCAAAGCAATACAGCGCTCATATTACGCTGCTCGGTTTATTTTTTGATGAATTCAGATTGGATTCAAGATTCACGTCGCCTCCCGGTTTCCACGAAGGTTCAAATGAAAGTGTTAAAAATGGTTTCAATATCCTCGCTGATGTTTGTTTTTGTGCCCTTGAGGCGTCTCGAGGTCCACTTATCATTTCAGAATAAAACATTTTTCCCTTTTTTATTTTGGGCTTTTTAACACCGGAGACGCTCAGGAAGAGGCTTTATGTTCAGCTCCCGTCTTGCTCAGCGTATATCTTGACAATCTGTTGCAGGATTCAGCTCTCGGGGTTTTCCTTTACCGAGCCGACTCTACGAGGCTTCACTCGTGCAGGTTTTCACTCCAGGCGTTTATCTTCTCTGGCACGTTTTCTGAGAGACTTAAGATCGGTGTGATTCACGTCTGCATGCGAATGTCTGGTAGTTTAGGCGCGCTTGCGTTGAGGCCTTCACATCGTCATGTTTCGAGCTGTAAGAACGAAACAATCGTCTTTACCTGAAACCAGAATACAAAGAGTTTTCAAAGAGTTTACAAAGAGAGAGTTTTCAAATGAGAAGAAAGGATCTGATGCACGCTTTAAAAATGGTGGGATTCACACGTAGGAGCGGTCTCATAGCTCGGTTTGGTAAAGTCTCAACGTCAGAACTAGTTGGACGCCTGCAAGCAGGACAATCACTGACCCAGCCCATGAACATTTAGCACCAGCTGCTGCCGTCAGGGTGGAGGTTCAGAGTCCGTTTGATCGATTTATTGATATTTTTCCACCTGTTTAAAGTCTTTTTTCCTCTCAGCGTTTTCATTATTGTGCTCTTACGGTTCTTGTTCCCTCTAGCTGCGTCACTGTCATCTTCTATGTTTGTTGAATGCTCAGCGTGGAGCAGCACAGTGAACCCCGAGGCCAGTCGGGCTTGAAAACACACTGTTGCTGAGCAGAGACACTCTGGCATTGTCTTGTTGTAACCAAAAAGAACAAAACTGTCGCCATCAGGATTAGAGTTATCTTAATTTATTGTTATCACAATGAGAGACGGCTTTTGTTGTGTTAACACTGACTTTAACTTTACTCTCCTGTATGGAGGAAAGTCCATCCGACCTCTGTTTAAAGAGGGGAAACTGCTTTGGCGTTTCAATGCAGAGGGTCTCACCATATCGAGCCGTCTTAACGCAGTATATCTATTACAGAAACACACATTATCCCCCGGGGCAGCAGGCGAAACAGTCTGTCATCCATTAAATAAAAAACAAACACACGCTGGATGGTAAACAATTTAACGCCAATACACAAAAGAAGAAAACAAGCGCGGCACAGCCGAGCTGCGGGCTTCGTGCTTATGAGCTGACATTTGTCTCCGCGCTGACTTTACTTACATTCGCGCGCCTTTATCTCCAGGGAGCTCATGGAACGATCCCGCTTTACCGACAAACACATAAAAGACTCTGCTGTCTGACTTTCACGTCATGCTGCTGAGCCATCTGTCTGCAGGCTGCACGCGACAGTCGACTCAGGTTAGTTAAACATCACCCCCCCCACAACACCACAACACCACTGCCTCACACACACACACACACTGGTTTCTTAATATGACCCTTTTTTTCTTTTCCATCCTCCTCCTTTACCTGTCCCTGTCTGCACCAGGTCACACTTAATAATTTATCAAAGAAGCAAACAAACACAAACACATGAAGGAGTGGGGACAGAGTGGGGCAGGTAGGGTTGCTACCTGCCCCACTCTGTCCCTCACTCCCACTAAGCCTGAACATCACTGCCCCCTATGGCCGGTACAGGGAAACACCAGCAGCCTCTGTGCACACCCTCCTCCTCCTCCTTTAACTCAGAAGACAGAGTGACCGTGCTTCAGCAACATTTTCCAGTGATGGTCTTCATGGACTGAAGTGGTCGGGTCTCAGCTGAAAAGCGGGATGACGTATGCATGTTCTCTGCACAGAAAAGGGTTCAGCAATGTTTGATGCTTAATAGAAAAGTTTGATGTCTTGCTTCTGATATCCAAAACACTCACAGCGAGACAATGTCTTGAGTAACAGTGTGTTTTCAGGCCCGACTGGCCTCAGGATTCACTGTGCTGCTCCACGCTGAGCATTCAACAAACATAGAAGATGACAGTGACGCAGCTAGAGGGAACAAGAACTGTAAGAGCACAATAATGAAAACACAGCAGCAGCTGGCGCTAAATGTTTATGGGATGGGTCAGTTATTGTCCTGCTTGCAGGCGTCCAACTAGTTTTGGTGTTGATTGCACTGAGACTTTACCAAACCGAGCTATGAGGCCGTGTCTAATGGCAACCCTGATCGCCACCGTGAACTACGAGGAGCCGCAGGTAGAGCAGACGTGGTGGCGGTCTGCAGAGAGCTAAAAACACCAGGTTATATGTGCGAGAAGACCTGTGGGACGGTTTCATCACGGACTGTAACACTCTGGAGTCAAACACCCACCCAACAGTGCAGTCATGTTAAATGAACACAGGTTTAATATCTTAAAGCAGTTTCAGTAGGAAACGGCTGCAGGACACATTTTCCACCGCTTCCTCCACCAGAAAAGCCATTTTTCTGCTTCCTAATGATGCGGCCGGCGTACACCGACGCAGGAAAACAGCGGCGATTCACGATCGTTTCGATTGATCTGGTGGCTGGAGGGAGCGGCTGCCAAACGGACGCTGAATGAGGAACAACCCGCCCACTCCTCTGAGGTCAGCAGACCGAAACAGCAGCGAGTTGACGGTCTGGTATCAGCTAAGTGCCGATGGTGTCAGTATAACCAGTTGGGGAAAAGGCGTTTTAAATCCCATAAAGCCACTGGATACCAGGGGCATTGCCAAGATGGCTGCCAAGATGGCTGCCAAGTGGTGAAACTTGCCAAATAAGACTTCCTCTTTGCAACGCCGCAAAACCTGGCAAAGCTGACCCTGGTGCTGCAGCTCACCTGGACTGTCACCAAAGAGCTGCAAACCATCGCTCTGTAATAGATGAGCATCTAATAATGTGCAGCTGTACGCACCGTACGAAGCGTAATTAGCCTCTGATTCGCGTTCACAGCTCAATTATGGGTCACTCTTCGGTGCTAAATACAAAGTGCTTTTACAGCGGACGTGGACGCTGCATCATTTCATGGGCAAATTAAGTAAACTAATTGGAGTGGGGGATGAACGAATGTGGAACTTAAATTGAAAGCGAGTAACAAAGTGAGAGAAAGCAAGAGACGAAGCCTTAAAGACCCAGACCTGCTGCCTGGATGTCTTCTGCGTGCTCGATATCAGATCTGCAGCGTTGTGCTCCGGCTCTGTGTATCTGCCGTTATTAACGTGGCAGGTCCAGAGTGTAAAAGCAGATAAAACACACCGCAGCCTTGAATCTTCTGTTGTGCACCGGCGTCTCTTCTCCGTGCCATGAAGTCGCCGCACACACACACTGTCAGCTCGCTGCGCTGGCTCATCTGCAGCCGGTGGGTGCTCTTTATTGGCGATGCTCGTTACAGGTGAGAAGGAGCAGCTGGAGACAGGGGGCACATTTCAGTGAAGCCTCCACCCGTCAGCAGGAGAGGTGACGGCGACGAGGGCTCTGCTCATATGAGAGGAAAATGGAGGCGAAACAGTTTAAATAAAACTAATTAATAGTGTTTTCTCGTTGTTTGCACGACACAGATCTTCTGTGGAAGAGATTAACGTACATCTCAGCTACTCTTCTCAATCTAAAACGCCCTTCTCATGACGAATTGCTGAGCACCAACCACCCTAATTAGGACTTACACCCCTCCGAAAGGGGTTAAAACAATTATACGTGCTCCTCAGCTGCAACTCTACAAGATCATATGATTATCAGACACCCCTAAAGTGGACCGTACCATTTCTTTAACCTTGATGTTGAACGTCTCGGAGTCCGCTCCGTGGATCTTGACGCAGCTTCGTGCAGAAATAGACGAGGTGGAGTCTTTAGGTCACTCCAGGTGATGCAAACCGGTTCAGTGGCAGGTTAGCCAGACGAGCTGCAGACGAGTTTAGCTCGAGATCGCTCTGTTGCGACGAGCCGACGGCGCCAAATCACGGATCACGTTCTGGACTGAGCCGAAAAAGAAGGCGGTGTCGTGAAATCCCACATGACCGATGGTGAGAAAGGTCATTCTGGAGCAAAGCCACCAAACATTTCATTGTGTTGTTTGTCAGAAATGATGTTAATATGTTCTGATGACCACTGAAACTAAAGGTATGGCTCTCTCGTCATTCACTCAAACCAGGGCAGGGCGGCTGCCAGGTGGCGAAAGACTTTGGCTTTGCTGGAAGTGAAGCTTGTTAACTTCTATCCTTTTCTTTCTCACAGCTCATCAGTCCTCTATAAAGTCCATGCTCAAGTGCATATGAGCCAGTGAAGCCGATTTAAAACACTTGAACTTGGATTGCATTGGGCAGCATTTGGATGAATGGCAGCGTTTGCACTTGCCTCAACTTGGAGACGTTACATTAAACAGGCAAGATACTGTAAATACTGTGATACATAAGGTTTGTACTGGGTTTCCTTCAACACCCTGGAGAAAGGTGATGCCCCCCCTCCCCCCTGACTGTCTTTGTGTATTTTGCATTTTGCACAACAGCGACCTGCCGTGTTTTGCCAGATAAATCTGAATCGGTGCCTCTCTGAGATGGACAACACCGTTCGTAAACCCGGCTCTGTGTGGACAGACACCAGGAGGAATTGTCTGTTGTGGCCGCTTCTGCCTCGTTACGCTGGTTGAGGAGCTGTTTGTCTGAGTCAGCCACGGGGCCACTCAGAGGGGAAACACCTCATCACTCCAGCTGTCACTCCGCTGGACTCAGCAGGCTCCACCGAGCTAGTAACGAGTACGAGGGGACACCAGCAGACGTGAGCTGCTTGGACTTTGCCTCATCGTTATGAATTAGTTTGCAGGGTGTGATTTTACCCACAAATGCTGTTTAAGACGCACAGATACAGACTAAAGTCAGCAAATGAAAGGTCACCGCTGAGTTTATATCTGTGTTAAGACTTAGATCAAAGCCAGTCCTGGGTATTGAGCTCAAATTAAGACTCTAGGTAGGAAAAACACAGGTAGCAGCAGAAGCGTGTCAGGTAGAAGAGACTTTACACTGGTGGTGTTGGTTCCTAACTGTCACATATTTATCTGGGTTGTTTACAAGCGTAAGCATGTTGGTTGCTCTCTAGGTCTTACCGGCTCATGCAAAGAGTCCTTTCCAGAAGCAGAGAGCGAACGTCTCGAATGTGTCACAAGCATCAAAAGTGAAGAAGCTTTGGAGCTGTTCAGTTGAAGCTGATTCCAAGCGTCCACGCAGACAGGACTGCTGAGATTAAACACCAGGTGTTTGTTTACAATGTGTCTGGAAGCAGGTGGAGCTGACGGATGACTCCAGGGTGGCCAAAAGGTATAACGAACTGGAGAGAACAGGATCACCTTTGGAGAACAAAGATCCAGATCCTGCAAAGTGCAAGGAACTGGGACCACAATCAGATCAGGTGAGTTCCTCCCTCTTTATGAAGTCAGCTGGCACCAGGTAGGAGCCAATAGCCTGCGGCTGCTGGTAGCCAGCGGACCAAACACCTCCACAGGCTGGGGTCCAGGCACTGAAACGCTCTCTGTGAATGGCGGTTACCATAGAAACCCTGTAAAACTCACCCCCCCCCCCTTCAGCGTACGTTCAGCAGCCATGGCTGCCTGTGTTTGTTGTGCTCAGCTTTCTGTTTGTCGGTTTCCCAGTCTCACCGAGCCAAATGTGAGTCTTGAGGTTTGGTCCATTGCAGCTTGTTCACAATTCAACACCCCCACAGATTCTCCAGACTCCACTTCCATCGGCTGTTTGCAATCACAACTTTCTCTGCGCTCCTCTAAATGATGCAAGTGCTTCGGAAACAAATTTCATTCAGCAAAACATGGGCGGCAACTTCCAGGACGGAGAACAAAGTTCATTTTCTGTGCAGGAGAAAAGCCCAAAGAGCCGTTAAACTGTCTGTTTGATGGTTCAATACTAAATGAATTAGACTTATCTCTGAACAGTCGGGGGCTCTCATTAAAACAGCAGCAACTGTTTGTTCACCTCCAATTTTATTCTTTTTGTCTTATTGGTTATTTTTTTATGGGCTCTCCAGGGTTGGGTCGTTTTGATTAAAGCTTTTATCTGTTTTTACAAACGGCAGCTTCAGTTTTAATCTTTTATAGTGTTTCACTGCGTGTGTGAGGATCTGAAATTAGCCGGTTTTTGTTGTTAAATGAAGTGGTTCTTCAGCACGCCGGGATTAAAACCACTCTGCGCCGACAGTAAAGTGTCCAGATATGTGGGACAAGACAAGTGCTCGTGGATTTAACATTAGTGTGTTTAAAAGCAAATCGCTCAGGTTACACTGTGAATGCATTGGATAAAAAGGTTTTATTCATTCAAATTAACTGTTTCTCCTCCTGTGTTCTCACTGTGTTGCCAAAACTACCATGCAGTAACTGAACGTTGAGGGCGCTGCCACCCTGATGTGGGTTTGTCGAAGGTCTTGATTCGTGGATACTTTTAGTGAAACCATTTGCGAAACCGACAGATCTACAATCAGTCGTTCAACCCAAGGCTAGAAACAGTAAATCCTGTTGTATAACTGTCATAAATACAGTGAGATGAAGTTTTAAGCCATGTCAACCTTTCAGCAGTCATGTTTCAACTTAAATAAAAGTCTTTTTTCCTATTCTGGTGTGTCTTGGATGTTGACCTGTATGTTTCACTCTGTCTCTGCTGCAGCATCTCTTGTGACTTCTTCTGCTAACCCATCGATTCCTTGATGCCGACGTTGGACCTGAGACTTTGTTGGGTTCAAAGAGCTTCAGGGAACGTTTAGCAGACAGGATCGTTGGTGTATTCATTTAATATTTAACATTTTTACTGTTATGTTGTTCGTTTATTGCGCAGGAGACAACCATAGATCCATGAAACAAGCATCATCCCAACCACTGAGACAATATTTAAAGAACACGATGTCACGTCCCGAGGCTGGATGCTGGGTGTTAAATGGATCATGGTTGGCAGAGCAACACAGCCTGCCTGATCCCTTTCCACTCCATTACCATGGCTGAGGAAGTGTTTGGCTGCAGCAGCCACAGGCCGCTCAGAGGAAGGAGGCCTCATCAGTCAGGATGTCAGTCTCTGGACTCAACAGGCTCCACAGACACTGCAACAAGAACAAGGGTGAGGTTCTCTGACTCCTGCTGGTCCCTGACTGACGGCTTTCCAGTGTTGTGGTCCACGACGATGTAGCTCAAAGATTAGAGGATGTGCTTTACAACAGATCTGGATATTCATGCTGAACCCCAAAGGCCATTTTCAGATTTGGGCCCTGCATGAAACCTTCTTTGCACGGAGCCAGTCGATCGGTGCTGTGGGGGCTGTATCTCTGCCGGTAACCTCATTGTTGCAATAAAATATTAAATAGTTGCACGGGTGAAAACATTTAGTTGTAAAATCCCACGTTACCAGCTCTTTGTTGCTCCAAACTGAGTCCTTGGATCATTATTATGTCCCACCTACGTTAAACCACACATCCACCTCAAAAAATGTAGATTTCTGTCATGTTCGTGGTCCCCAGAGGATGAACCTTGTCTACTTTAACATCCCTGTAGCCGCAGCCCTTACATTACATTAGAATAACCAGTCTGTGGCTAAGACTTTATAAATGTGCATTTCTTACATGCATTTGTGAGACGTGCAGTCTTAGTCAGGGATCCTCCACCAATCATAAAGGTTTACTGCTGCAGATCTGCAACATCCCAGCAATGCGACTGTACTGAGTTATGAGGTTGTCTCTAGGGGTCTGATTATTCTTATTTTATAAAGTAAAATGCTGGAGAGATCATTTTTATCTAATAATCTGTATCAGGCGACACAGAAAACCGACATTTCCCAGAATTTGTCTTCATTTTCTTCGGGTGAAGGACACAGAGGCTATCAAGTTGTCGCCAGTGGCTGAAATCAACGGGAACAGAAAAGAAGGAGAGACGTCCGGGTCCACAGTGAGCATCAACGCCGTCTTTACTCGCTGCAGATCGGCTGCTCCCTGAGTGTCCGCGGAGGCTTCACGGGCGCCGGTTACCTCAGAGTGAGGCTTGGTGACAGCTCGTCAACGTGAGTGACAAGTGTTGGGACGGGAACCAGACCGAGGGGACGGAGGCAGGAGAGAATACATCTTCTGCCACAGGTTGACGAGATGCAGGATGTCAAGAGAATTCACTTCACGAATGTCACGTCTCATAACCGCCGCACCGTGAGTGTGTGCGTCGCGTTTGTGGCTGCAGTCCAGGCGAAATGTAAATACTAAATCGCGTGAGTCAATTTAAACTGTAAAAGGGGTTAAAGCTGCAGATGTGATGTATATTAAAAGCAAACCACGCAGCTCTGCAGGCAGAGTGATGCACTGGATTGATTTTAGTGGGCCCCAGCGATCAGCTTAACGACAGTTTACTTCAATAGCAGGGTAACAATTTATTAGCCCCCTCGGCCGCTGATAAATAAGGTTACGCTGCTGCCGCGAATCCAGCTCGGCCTCCATTTTTAATATATTGCACTGCAGTGACTTATGTTTGGTTCAAAGAGTAAATTATTCATGGGGGAAAGAAAAAAGCATTATCCATGGAGAGAGAGAGAGAGAGAGAGAGAGAGAGAGAGGGTGGACGGTCTGAAAACTGGTTAACAGAACAACGCCATGTTGGCTTTAAACCTTCTTGTTTGCGAGTGCAGTCGGGTGAAAGCAAATCTACTTGTGGTGCAACAGCTTTGTATTAACGAGATCCAGTGGAACCGATGTTTACCAGACAAAGACCAAATTCTGGACCAGTTTAGACCAGGAAGTGGGAGGTGGACCTCCTCAGAGGGGTTTCAAGCAGCTTCAAGGAAGGCCCAGTGATGAGGACAATAGTAGTATTACTCGGTTTTCAAATGGGGACTCAATAGAAGAGCTAAAATGTGTGTGGTTTCTTTAAAAACTAAGTCAAAGATACAGCAGTTTGGGGGATTTTTACTGTTTTTCCCACTTTTCCCAGAGTCTGACAGTAATAAATGTCCTGGGACAGACCTTTGTCATGTATTTGTTGTGGTCTGCAGATAGGTCAGTCATGAGTTGAGGCTTAGTTGTTGAGTGTCTGAGCGTCTGTGGGATTAAATAACATAATCATGAACCCATTTGATGGAGAGAGGCCGAACCGTCCTGCAGTCGTTGGGAGCAACGATCCTGTTTGCTCACAGCGGGCTGTCAGAAAATCAGACATTGAGACAGCGAAACGGAGAAAGAGGCTGAAAGATTATAATGTCTGCGGGTTGTAAATACACCGCAGGAGAAAGGGACTGAAATAGATTAAATGGGAATGAAAGATGAGGGAGGTGGAGGCAGGAAGCGTGGGGAGAGAAGAAGAAGAAGAAGAAGGGAGGGAGCAGAGCGGAGTGAAGACGCAGTAATTGTCAGAAGGCCTGCAGCCTGGAGACGCAGCTTGTTTCTCCTGCGTCGGTGCTAAATTCGTCTGGGATGCCTCGACATTCAAACTGATTACCATATTAGGGCACGCGCACACACACAGAGGCATCAGCTGGCTGTGTTGATACCTTGGTGAAGTGATTTAAACATCTGCTATGCTTTAAGCCTGTTGTAATGAGGTGATGCAATGGACAGGCCTGGAGGAACCCGTAGCTGTGTCCCCATTTAGAGGCTGATCCCCTAAATCCACATTCCTGCGCCCCCGATGTCGCACCAAGGCTTGCGCCGCTTCACAAGCTTGTCCAAACGTAGCCTGTGCCGCTCGATGTGTCCGTACTGTAACTGTATTAACAGTGTTTTCTGGTTCTTTTGGGCAACTTCCTGTTGCAGTGTTGGGTTCGGTCATGTGTCAGACCAAGGTTGACGTGCCTCAACCTTCCTATTTAGACCTGGTGTTAAAGTACTGTTGCATGTGGACTCAACCTGCAGGGTTTGTTCTGCAGACCAAAACCTGCACGTGAGGAATCTGAGGTGGCGACAAATCAGCTCAAAACAATCAGTTTTGTGAGCTGTTGAGGTCGGGAACATGTTGTAGACCTTGTGAAACGCTGGCTACAGCAAACTGTCACATATTTGTGCTCTCCTGTTAAACCGACAAATGCAATACATCGAGTTACTGTTGCATTGCTGCATTGCCAGCACGCAGGCACAGTTCGGTTGCGTAACGATGCTTTTGCTGCTTCTGTTGCACCAAAGAGATGTATAATCGGTCATTAGAGGCGTTTCTCTTTATCTGCGTCAACGCGCTGTCGTGCACAGATGCCAGCACTTTGTCGGATTGCGTTAACGCCTACCAAAGGTCCAAACACGCAAGCTGGATCCAGTGATGCAGCAGTTTCTCTAACTGGATTATGAGAGTAGCAGGTTTAACCTGGGTCAACTTGATGCAGCTGTTCCCTATATGCTATTTCTTATGCTATACTGCAGCAAAGCAATGCTATTACACTCTACAGCATTCAGATTGTGCTACAGGTGTTGAATAGTTCATTGCCACGATGCACAAAGCTATACTACTCCATTCCTGCCTGAGCGATGTGCTGCCTTTCGGTTTCAAAGCACCCTTTCAAAGACTGAGACCCTGAACTGGGACAGAGCTGACAACAGAGCGTCCTTATGACTCTAAAAGTTGGTTCGCACCTGGTCCAAAGTCACAAGCGACAAGACTGCGTCTCAAGGTAGAGAGCCTTGTTTTGTTCCGGGTACACAATGCAATGCCTGGGTTTCATCTGCAAAGTGTGAACTTGTTTTGCTCTTCCCATGTGGGAAGGTGATTCAGAAATGATGGGGAAAATGACAGAGAGGGGGAGATATATTGGAAGGATCTGTTATTGTTCTCAGAGCTCAGTGGGAAAGGAGAAAAGGAGGAGTATTTTCTGGCTATTACACTCTGATTTCAGTCGACGGGGAGAAGAAAAAGACTGGCATAATGGCTGTTATGACTTCACTAACAAGACAGTTGATGAGAACAAGAAAGGTCGGCAGAAAACGAGAATGTGGGGGAGGGCTGTTTTCTCATTTCATGCTTTGAGGAGTTGTGTACTCTGCTCCTTGTACCTTTCAGGGGTGCTGTGGAGAGGGAAGGAGAGTATCAAGGACAAAGTGTAGTTAAGGACACGAGAAACAGGAGAAACTGTTTTTGTTGCCGCTGCATTTCAGATAGAAAGTCCAATTCAGCAGTAAGGGAAGGGTTGAGAGAGCATTTGTCACAGGCCGGGAGAGAGTAAACCAGGAGACCGGTTTATTGCCCCTGCAATTCAGCCGCGGAGGGGAATGATGAGGGAATCAGAGAGCAGGAGTGTTTTACTGGAAGAGGACAGTAGAAAGGGAGGACAATGGGAGAGCGTTTTATTGTTATTGCAGCTGAAATGGGATTATTTTTGAAAGGGGAGAGAGGCAGGCCGGTGTGCTTTGTGGTTCCCAAGTGTTTATGGCAGTAAATGCAATGTATGGAAGGCCGAAAAACACATAAGAAAATGGGTTTGTGCGGGTAAACGCAGACGGGATTCTGCTGCAGAGGGGAAACTAGCAAAGAAAGGGTGAGACTGATGTTAGCAGCTGTCAAAGTAGAAATACGCAAATATCAGGCGGATTGAATAGCAGCCAGATGTTGAAAAGGTGTAAATACATATGCTAGCTACAGTTAAGCCACTCTGAACCTAGCTATTGTCCTCCTCGTATCTGATCCCTGATGCGTGAAACAACAAATCGTTTTGTCTCACCTGTGAGTAACTAAGCTGTGACAGTGTGTACCATCTTCCTTTTGAGGCAGATAACAAATAAAAATAAACACATTTAGCGTTTTACAGCTAAGAGCTAATAACAAAATGTGACTTCTGGTGTCTCCTTTTACGTTTTTCTGGTGGAAACAATCTCGACACGGAGCGTCAGTCATGAGTCAAGACTACAAAAGTCAACCTGATCGTGGGCTGTGATGTTGTCGTTGTTTGTTTGTTTGTACATTCAAATCATTAATTAGCTCAAGAACTTGTAGCTGGACGAGCTAAGAGTTAGCCACCAGCTAACTAGCCACTCTGAATTAGAAAGACGGACAGATACGTCGTCCTAGAGCAAGACGTTTAATTGTGTCCCCGGGATATGAGCCAGGGTGCAATGAGAAGGTTGAGCAGTGGCAGAAAGTAACTCTCATGAGTCTGTACGCTTCCTGTGCTAACTGCAAAATCATCATCTGCACCTGTTACAAGCATTTTCATGACAACTTGTAGGTGCCTGTTGTGCATTTGCACATTGTTCAGCAGAGAGCGAACCTCAAGATCAGTGCCAAACCCAAGCTTCATGTCTGGGACTACAAGAGGTGATGAGGACAGGGTCTAAAGGTTCAGAGACCAAAGGGCAGTATTCACAGTGGAAGAGTCTGCAGGACTGAAGGCGTGAGACGTCTCCCCAGGTCAGGAGAGCGACCGAGAGCGTGCACGTGTTTACTCCGACATTCGCAGGATTGTGCAACATGTATTTATCTCCTGGGCCCAGACTCTCAAGGCTCTATTGCACCGCTGAGAAGCATCTGAGGCTTCACTTTGAGGACAAACAACCAGAGACGGGACTCGAGTGCGCTTGGACACGATTGCTCACCACCCAAGAACCTTAATCAGTGGATTTGGCTCCCTGGGACCTTTTGCTCTTTGCTGAAATGAAATCCAAGCTGGAGGGTCTTCATTTTGACACAGTGGAGGAGCTCCAATGCCTGCTGCAGATGGTTTTACAAGGTTACGTAACGGTACTTTTAGGGGGCGATCAGAGTGTGACAGGAGGACCGGTGGCCATGTTTCAACATCCACAGCGAGGAGGGCGGCCAGATTTATGTCGGATGGTTTTAGCTCGTTTCAGACGCAGCTCTGCAACGTTTTGATTGTAACTGTGTTTGTGTCATTTCTGGGATGTTGTTATGTATTCCAGCTTCTTTTTAGCATAACGTCAAAAACATCCCGTTCCCGTCAACTTGGCTGTTTGCTGCAGCGCATCAAAGAATGAAAGGTGAACGGGGCCAGAAACAATCTGACCAAAATGACACTGAGCGCTCATACAGAGAGAGCGAGAGAGAGGGGGAAACGTCTGAGCGAGGAGACGTAATGAGGTGAAAGCTGACCCGGGACACTTTGGCGAATTGTTTTGGACAGCTCCCAGACAGCTGTAAACAAGCTCTTGGTTCCCTCCGTCTTGCCGTCACTTTTCATCCGGTCTGATGAGATTTGGATTGATTCTGACAAGCGGGGTTATTAAAACACAACGCCGTCATATCCCCAAATGTCCATAACACTCCTGAAAATAGACACCGTCCACTGTTCATCTGTGAGGGTTGGAGGCGGTGTTACGTCGCCGAGGATGCGGAGGAGGAGTGAAGAGGAGTAGAGGATGACAGACGAATATGAAAGTGCATTTTCCAATTAAACTGCATAAAGCTCTCTCCCGTCCTCCCATGCTGTATCCTGATTTCACGAGAACCCTTCAGAGAATAGCGACTAAGGCGACATTATGGGAGAGGAAGTGCGACGACGGAAGACGATTAGGACGCAGATCGGCAAATAACCTCCTCGACTGACAGTGTCAGTCGAGTACGCGATGGAGTTTTGTCTTTAAAGTAACTGATCCAGATTGAGTTGGCAATCAGCGCACTTGACTGAGAGCCAGCACAAAAGGCGGACTTGTGAAGAGCTGACGCACACAATGGCGCTCAGACAACGAACAAAGGCTGCCGCTCGCTGAGTGAAGACTGGTGCAGAGCGGGAATGTGCGACTTAATAACGGGGATGAAGCAGTAAAGGGAGAATATGTGACAGCCACAGATGGAGAATGACAAAAACGCTCGACATCCAGCAGAAATCTCTTTTCTGCGGCGCTCGCTCCGGCTTGTTTCAGGCTGCTCCTTTATGAAACCATAGCAAAGACCTTCAGTTTGATGGCTGACCTCAGACCAGAGCAGCACTTATATATTATTACACATTACTGTCGTCAAAGGAATTCGGATAAACCAACCCATGCCCATTAATGATGCTGCTTAACACCTGAGCTGTCAAAATAATTGAATTTGACAAGGCGTCCAAACATGGCTGCATCTTAATACAAAGACAGGTGCTGGTAACGACGTGTAAATGGTTATAGAGTGATATTATCGTGTGGGAGGGTTAATTATTGTTGCATTTCAGGTCTGATTGTTCTGCCGACATGTTAAATACAGCAGCTCGGTCGGTGGTTGCACGCTTTAAGCGCTGCAGACGACCTCCTGGTTTCATTTCTGGAGGCGGCCCTCCAGCATGTCTTCATGTGATGTCAGAGTCATGTGACGGATGGAGTAGGCAACCGTTTGTGCGTGTTTGCATGTTCAAGCCAGTTTCTCAAAACCTTTCCGCCGGTGCAACAGGTGTGGTTAATGACACTGATCGTGGATGTGTTCCATTTAGCTTTGCCAAAGCCTGGATCGCCCAGTGCTGTGCTGGGTAATGGATGTTTTACCAGGATGATGCAGGCGGCTAGTGCAATAGTTTTGCAGTGATACTGATCAATTTTGCAGCCTAACATATCGATATGTTGAAAAATAACAATTTTAATTTCCCTTTCCTGAGTTTTCACACGATATTGTGGCATCTTCATTTCAAATTCAGTGAAAAGCTGTTTTAATAGATTAGACGAGACATTATAAATTAAATGGTTTAGTTTGTTCTCTGAGTTCTAATATGATGTGATAGACTTATTAAACTACCTGAATGATGCCGAGCATGTTGTGTTTCTGCTATAATTTAACATTTTAGAGTAAATTATGCATTTTAATGTATGAAACACAGTCTTATCATACCCCATTTATCATCAGGTCCTTACAATATTATTAGTTCTTGTCAAGCTTTTACTGTTAGGACAAAGCAAATGTCCAAGATCTCTGGATCAGGGGGTACAGTCAGGTCAGGTGAGGTCACGAACACATTGTCGAGTCACCTCAGATGGAAACCGCCGATGCAAAATGACAATTTCATCCACTTAATTCAATTTTATTTGTAAATCCTCAGGGCTCTGATTGCACAGGGCCAACAGTTCCCACCGTGAGCAGGCACCTGGCGACAGCAGCGAGGAGGAAACTTCCTTTCAACAGAAAGCTCGAGCGGAGCCGGGCTCTGGGTGAGTGGCCATCTGCCCTGACCGGAGGGAGGGAGATATTATATAGAACATTTCATTACAAGGAAACTCAGTGTGCTTCACGCTGAAATAGAAATTAAAACATGGACGTACGGGTAAACGAGCCAACATCAGTTTTAATGAAGGTGTAGATTTCAAGGACCTTCATTTTCAAACTACACGCACACTCATGAAAGAGCAGGTGCCGTCAACTCTGCTCGCAAACAGCGAAACCTGCGCGTTCCTTTGAGGCGGGATTTACACATTTTGATGCAGCAAGTCGCACGAGGTCACTACAGGCTGAACTGTTTTGGTGCTAAACCTCAAAGTGGATTTGTATCTTAACGCAGCCACAAGGCACAAAGCAGTTGTTCACTGATCTCATAGGATGCATTACCCAGCTTGGTCGTAGCTCCCCAAGACTTCCTAGTGTTCACTGTTGGGGAAACATCATGTCATCCAGCTTTACGTATAGCTCATGATCGATCTTTAGATGTTTGCAGAAACACCTTTAAACCTGGTTGCAGCTCCTACTCCTGCATATCTGAGCACCTGAAGTCTGTTTTTGCATCAGCTGTGGGGTTTCAGCTGCCATGCCCCCCCGTCGGGCATGGTGCTTCCTTTCAGAGTTTACAGTTTTAAATCTATTTGTTTACAATTGTCAGTATCATGTTCAAGTCAGCTGACTCACGCTGGGCTCTCTCAGTGACGATGCTCACCACCCGAGCTCTTTTAGGCCTTGGATGAACCTGCAGTCACTGTTTTCGTGTGCACGTTACGACCAAAGGAGGTTGCGCTGTGCACCATAAAATGCAATATGCACGTTAATGGTAGGGTCAGTGTGGTCGCAGATGCAAGCTGAGGAGCGTGCGTTTGGTTGTGGGCGTGTTTCTCTTGTTGGTTGAATGACAACACGAAGCCAGAGAAACGTCCTGCCACGTTCTGCGCTATCGTGCAAATCAGGTTTTCCGGTGCGCCCTCTAGTGGTATCCTCCAGGAACGCGTGCACGCACACCGGCGAGCGCGTTAGCAATTAACGCTAACGACGCAACAGGTGCAAATCTGTTGTCGTAAAACAAAGCACATCTCCGACCTACAGGCGAAGGAGGAGGTGCGGATAAGTCATTTAACGAAAAACAAAGTCAGAATGAATTATGCAGAGTCCTGCTGCGTGGGTAATGAAAACAACCTTTTTCTCATTGCACTGAATCAGCATTCATGAGGGTGTCCGTCAGCTGCAGCCAGTGATTTGAACTGACAGCCTCCCGGGCAGAAAGCTTGTATCTCTAACCTCCAGACTGCAACCACCCCATTTTAATCTTGTTTGTGTGATCTAACAGAGACCCGGAAAGGGCTATAAACACTCTGCAAAGCAGACAGTCTTTATAAAAAGGTCAGAACGAATACCTAAATCCACTTCAGCCTCCTTTATACCTTTATATTTTATTGAGACTGACGGCAGCCGGGTCCGGGGAACTTGGACAGAGTCTGAAGCGGGATTTGACCCCGTGCCAGCCTGGGCACAAGGTCCCAGCGGGAGGTGCGGAGGCTGTACTTCATTAATTGAATAAACAATTTTAATCTTCCAATAAAGGGCCTTGAGTCCTGGAACCTGCCTCTGAAAAATATTGCAATAATCCCTGTAGTGCACCCCGGCGACTCCGTCCCCCTCTCCTTCTCTATTAGATTCCTCTTCTATTTGAGGTGGTGTGAAGATTGCAAAGTCTCACCAGGGCTGCCCTCTCCCCCTGTATATTGCACTGTCAACCTTTGGGCCAGGACATTGTTCAGTTTGACGAATCAAACACAGAAGAAAAAAGAAGAGAGGAGAATTTAACGATAGTGTCTTCAAAGCAGCAAACGCAGCAGATGGAGGAGGATGGCGGAGCAGGATCTGATGAGCCCGACAACGAAGCAGTGAAGGTGGTGATATTGTTTTGCTCACTTTGAAAGTTAGTCACGGGGCACTTATGGCCGCGGCGCCCCGGGGCCGGTCTCTACATCTGTTTTCTGAAAGGGAAATCTGTCCAACAAATGAGCCCCGGGTCCCGGAGGACAGGCCCCTGACCAAGTTTAATAAATTACAAAGCTCGGGGCACTGCAGAGGGGTAATTACAGAGAAAGCCACTTACAGCCTCAGCAGGGAAGCGTCTCTTCCTGGGTATCTTCTCTTCTGTCTTTGACTTGAACTGCCAAAAAGTTTTGCTCTGCTTCGGTGGAAACTGTGTCTAAATGAGTCGGTTGCAGAGAAATGGGACAAAGAGCGAGCAGAGCAGGCTGGAGTGGATGGGCGGTTCAGAGAAACGCTGGACTCGACTCGTTTGTGTCTCGACTGAAACCAGAAGTCAGCGATGACTCATTTTAACTGATGCCCATTAAAGGGAACTCAGAGTCTTTGAATTAGACCTCAGATCTGACTGAAAACATGTGGAAGCTGTGCACAGGAGATCCCTGCACAGACACTTCGACTTTATCCCAAAACAAGATTAAATTCCAAAGTCTAGATGTGCAAAGTTTGCAAAAACTATGATGAGGTGTGCAGACTGTATTATTTAACGTGTTCCTAATGATCAACTATTTGTTTTCTGGTTTATTATAAAGGCAAATCGCCATGACGACGGGTAGCAAATTTCATCCTTTCCTTTCCCTTTGAGCTTTTATCTAAAGTACGTTATCTTGCTTCATTATTAACAGCACATGGATTGTGATAAAGCTAAAACTCAAGTTTACATGAACACGGGGGCGAATCCGGGCAGGGGCAGGTGAGCGATGAGATGAAGGTGCGTTTGATTTTGTTGAACTGCCCATGCCGCACCGTAACGAATCACAGCTAGAGTCTGACGACCTCTGTATCTGCGTTCAAAGAAGAGACGGAAACGTGCAGACATCCATTGGTCTGAGCGTCGGGACGTGTCACCCCACGCGCCTCTGCGCGGTGATAAAAGCGCGGCCGCGGCGTCTGTCAGACGGGATGAAACGAGCGAGAGCAAAACGCGTTTTCAGTCACGGGCCGGGCGCTGGAAAAACCAACTCTGGAGATTAAGTCTGCGCCGATGCTGATGTGACGGCTCGCTCCATGTGTCGGGACCAGTGTCGACACGGAGCGGAGATGAAAGCTGACGCGACACCAGATGCCGCTGGGGCAGTTTTGCTGAATTCGATTATAAATATGCTTCTGATATCAGTTCAGGACGATTTCCAAAAGCTGTGATGATTTAAAAAAAGCACCGCCACACGCTGAGGCGGTGTGAATATGCTCAGCGCCATCTGTCAAACACCTCCAGGTGCCTGACGCACAGCAACAGAGCTCCCATCAACGCGGCAAACGTCAGATTGTGGAGATTTGTCTGCAGCAACAAAACGACAATAACTCTTTCTGTCAGGGAGTTACAGGCCCCGTTACGCGGCCGCTTGCTGTGCGATTGCGACCCGCGCACGTTGTCACGGTGGACGCTCCAGCAGGGAGCAGACCTCAGCCTGAGCTGTGCAGATGCTGCAGAGTCAAACAGGGAAGCGTGTGCGTCAGATCAGGAGGCCGTGCTGGTTGCTTCCTGTCTCATCTGTGTGTTTGTGAATTCATCTGCTGAGTCAGACATTTAGCCTTGCTCTGCTGCAGCATGATGAGGCGTGAGTCTGCTTTGCAGACAGCTGCTGACACACTTCCTGAGCTGGAGGCACTGCGAGTGGTGTCCTCCTGCACAAGGTGACTACTTCAGAGGAGACGCCCGTCAAATTTACATTGCTACTATAAAAAAAGTCAAATTTGTATCCATATGATCATAAATATGTAGAAACACCAGTACAGCACTGCAGCAAACAGCAGCCAGCAGCAGCAGCAGCGGCGGCGGCGACGTGTTGCAGAGCTGCATGGGAAACCAAACGACTAATCTAACGTGACAGCGAGCGATCAGCTGTCAGTGTTTTGCCAGCTTGTGTGTGTGTGTGTGTCGCAGACAGCGTGGGACTTTTAAACTTGCGTAGAAGCGAGTGTTAAAGCTGCAGAGCTCGCGTTGCTGTTGTTGTTGTTGTTGTTGTTGTTGCGTTGATAGTTTCCAGGGGAAGCAGCGGGACTCCCATGAGACGAAACACCAGGTAAAGACGGCTGCAATTAGGCTCACAGACCTGCTGGTGCAGCAAGGCACACACACACGTCTCATTTGCATACACACACAGCAAAACAGGCAAACATGTCTCCATCTTGTGTCTGGGAGGTCAGGGCTAATCACCGTTTTTCAGAATGAGCGGGCGGAGAGGGGAGAGAGGAAGGAGGAAGAGAGGAGGAGAGAAGGAAGGATGAGCAAAAACAAAGAGGAGGGAGTGAGGAGGAAGATGGAGGTGGTGAAAGAGCTGCACAGCAAGGAAACAGTGGCCAGGCGAAGGAAGCATGAACGAGACGGACAAAGTCAAAAAAGGTCAAATCTTTGGGTGAAGTGATGATTAAAAAGGAAAGTCGGGGCTTTCCTGGAATCCCCCTCCATGCAGCTGGAGGTCCCTCAGGTTCATTTGCTCAGGAAGTGTGTGTGTGAGGTGTGTGTGTGTGTGAGGTGTGTGTGTGTGTGAGGTGTGTGTGTGTATGCATGTTGCTCTTTCTGTGCATGCGAGCTTTAATTAAAGACGACCCTTTGTGCCCTCTCACAGTATTTTGTGTGGGCGTGTGTTCGCAGTCTAATTAAACGTAGCTGTGTGCCTTACTGCTTGGGTCTGTATCCCACCGAGGGGCGTGAGGCTTTTACCGCGTCGGTGCGGATCACGCCCTGGAAGCGCTTCCTGTGGGCGACTCATGCGCTCGAACACCTGGGATCCTGGGAAATATCCAGATACTTGCACTAAAAACGACTTTTCCTACAGAACAGGGCCGCACAAACCCTTTCTGAGGACGTAAACAAAAGCCCCCGGTGACACCCGACTGCCCACCCCCACCTGCAGCAGTGGGTGTATCACTGAGGCCACACCCACAATTCCACAGTTAACTAATGCTATGAACCCTTTAAGGACCCTTTAAGTCCTCACAGAGACTTTTATAAATGCAGACACCCAGTTCACCTGCTGCTGATTGGGTCCTCCTCATTGTGTCCTTCCCTGATTGGTCACACTCCCGTCACATGACTGCCTCATACTGTAAAGGCTCCATGCAATGAGTTCTCTGGTTTCGTCATTGCAGGTTCTCCGTTCATACTATTTCCTGCAATTCAGCAATGCACACAATCTGCGTCCTTACGCCCCTTCCAACTTTTCCACCAACGCCGGTCACCTGACTCCCACATCCACCTGCTCACCCGTCCACATTCCCAAACCATCCCCAGCCTCCTGACGCTCCGGCCTCTTGTTATCTCAGTAGATTTGCTGGATGGGTTTCTCCTTCCAACCAGAACAGTCGGCTCTTTGTTTGCGCGTGCATCTTTATTCCAGCCTTGCAAACTGTTGCCAAGCTGGTGTGTTACCAACACACAGAGCCGACAAACCGCTGTAAGCCTGCGGTTTAAACGACGCAAATTCCACATGCTCCTAAAAAACGTGAAATATCAGCATTTCTCACCTCAACAGAGCAGAAAATGCATCATTCAGAATCAAAGAGAATCAGAAAATATCCAAAATTCAATACGCTGCTTATCAAACGTGGCGTGTTCCAGTCACTTGTTCGACCTGTGTGGGGAACTACCTTCCTTATTCCCATTTGTGCGGCCGTCTCATGCCTGAGTGTACAGTCTGTTCATTTGTACATTGATTGAATCCATTTCCTTGCACCCGCACCTGCTCCTCTATCTGCATTCGGCTCCTCGGCCCCGTTGCTTCTCACTCACATCTCGGCTCATTAAGTAAGAAGCATGCAGCTGTGTAGCCCGACACATCTGCTGATTGGCTAGGGAAAAGGCCTAACGAGGTGTCTGTTACCAGGAAGTGAGAGACAACAGGTATGCCACTAATACTGGCCTAAAGGAAATACATCATCTGTTTATATGCATGTGTTTTACAGCTAAAGTCAAAGGTTCCTCAGTTTTCCTGAGAACATCTGAAGGTTTGGCGAATTCCTGGAAACATCCCATTAGGTTCTCATGCAGTGGACGAGTTCAGCGCTCCAGTAAATGGGGTAAATTTCAGAAAGGGCTCGTTAACCAGAGATATTTCTCGTTTGCCCGGCTAGGAAGCTAATGCATGCTAGCAAGATCCAAAACCAATCATGGGTTCAACATAGAGGCAACTTCTCAAAGCTGCATCCACGTCATAAGGGTTATCATAAGGTCTGCATTAATGTTAAAGTTACCTGTTGTGGTAATTAGCCTTGGTGTTAGCTTGTTAGCATATTGTAGTAAAGTGCAAACTGAGGCTCTGTTGCTATGGTTACTGGCACTTGTCCTGACACTTATCCTGAGTGATGGACAGACGGCTTACCATCGTGGTGTTGTCTGCAGCCAATCAGAGCCGAGCATTCACCCAGGTCATGGTATCTCAATATCTCAATGTTTCCTTTTCGTGTGTGTGTTCGTTGCACCCGAACACGGTCTACTTTCGCTGAAACTGGTGAATAAAGCTCTGAAGTCGTGCGTCTGCGCGGTCATCACTGCAGAATACGCTGCGCTCCAGCATCGACGGTTGTGTTTCCAACCCGTTCGTGTCCTGAAACAGTAAATTGATCAAATTTAAAGCCCCGTGTGACCGTTTCCCCGGCTAAATTACCGGTTTTGCGTACCTGTTCTCGGGCTTTGCATCATGGTGGACATCTTTTGCAAACTGCAGATCTTGCTTTTGTTTGAATTCTGCAGACTGGACGCTGCATTTTGGCCAGGTCAATAAATTCTGGTTGTAGATACCGTTAATCTGGTTCTCCATCGGTCTCAGTTCCATGAGCGAGCCCACTCAGATTCATTCGTTCCGACCGCGCCTTTCGAGTTCGAGCAGCGACACTCTGCCTCGGACAAGAGTCAAGGCGACCGTGAGCAGCTTCTCTTTCCTGTACTCAGCCAGATGTCGTCTTAGCACCAATCAGAGCGCCGCGGAGCGACTTTCCAACCTGCTGTGTCTCCAAGTGACAGCGTGCTCTTACACAGTGAAGAGGAAACACGCTGCGGTGCCAAACCCACTTAGCGGTGACATGAGCTGCTTTTACATCAGGACTAATGAGCTGAGTGCGGAGACGAGGCCGGGCGAAGAGGATCGCTGAGCTCTTCCGGGCCTTTAGAGGTTGATCCAGTTTCAAAAAAGTGAGCCGGAGCGAGGAAACGAGAGAGAAAACAAAAGAGATGCAAAGAGACGCAAACAGAGGCAAACAAATCGACGAGGGTGAAATGAGGACAGGAGCCAGGAACAACACGGTTTGATTTAATTTTTAGCTACCATAATTTATCAATTCATAATGCAATGAATACTGATGAAAACACATTAGCGGGATGAATGACCCACCGCGATCGCTGCACCGCAGTTCCCAAGAAAGCTCTGAACTTTGTGAAGCACCAATCTTCATCCCTCTCCGGGCGACGCAAAGTGATTTCATTAATCGCATGAACCCTGCTCCGATAACTGAAGTCTCATCCACACAGGCCGCCTGGATTTCAAAGTGCATCTTACGTGCGGAGGGCTCTGTGTGCTCTGTTTTCCGGAAACGGAACAATCACGCAGGGTGATCGGTGGCGAGGCGGCGGCGGCGAACCAATCACAGTGAACATTCAGCGTTTTCCGGGAATGTGTCTGGTGGCTTTAATACCGTCGGACTTTGCTCATCTCAGTATGTTCAAGCTGCATCTTATAAGTGTCCAATTAATATGTCCAGCATCCAGGATTATCATGATGAGCCCTGATATGTAAACAGATTTCCCGTGCGTATGTCGTCCACACTGATACTGTTACAAATCAGTGCACCTGAGCTAATATTAATGAACTAAACTCAGTTATTTATTCGACATAAATACATTTTTCACTAAAGTCAGCAGCCTCGTCTGGTTTTTATCTTGGACCTGTGACTTTTCTCACATCTGTCGCGTCGGCCGGACTCCGTTATGTGTCGGCTATCGACCCCGTAGCTGGAAACCCAACTCAGGTGATGCTGGTTCTGGTGAACCCCAACAGAGACGGGCAACATTTCAGTTCTCACCCTGACTATCTCTAAAATAACAAACTTCAATATTTCAACATTTCAGTATTTGCAGTGCTGCCGTATTTATTGTTATGTCAGTGTTTTACCACGTCTTGGTGCTCATCCCGACCACGCATCAGTCCACAGTCGGTTCGATATGCCCTCCACAGCAATCAGTTCAGTCTGTTTTGTGCATTTGTCCTTTCAGAGTCATTAAATATCGAGTAATGGCAGTCGCAGAGTGTCCTACATGTGAGCAGTTTCCTCCGTCTCTACAGCGTGGCAGCTGTTGATCAGTCACGACCTTAAATGTCTGCAGTGATACATCGACTTTATCACACTGCAAAGTAATTAACTGTTTTTATTCTGTTTACGTTTTTATGTTGAACCTGTTTTGTTTTCCCGTCACCTCCATTTCCCTCTTTATTTCCTCAGTATGAGCCATGTGAGTTAAAACAAAAAAGGCTCAATGCACGTTAAACTTGAAACTAATATATCATATTTATGCAAACAGTAATATTTGCACGACGGAGGAAAGGTCTGAAAGTCATAATGAATCAGCTTCTGTTTGTTTGTAAAGAAGGAAAGTCTGAACTAATTCCTGAAACTCAGGAATGGACGCACTGCATGCAACACAAACTAGAATACACGTGGATCTCCTGCAAAGAGAACGCTTTTAGCCCAAACGACGATGAGCAGCAAAGACATTTAGAGATGACGTTGATGTTACGATGTGGGACTTTTGCCTCCACCTACTGGCAGTGAGAACAAAACTGTTGTGCTGTAGCTGTGGAAGCTCCCCCGACCCTGGATTGGTGAACCAGTCACAGCTGGTTGATCTAAACTACTACAGACAGAGATACAGTGAGATAATGCGGTGGTTAATCAGCATCGAGTCCTGCTCTACAGCTTCAATATTCATATTCATAGTCGATGATTTTGAGGCAGCATTGACAGACGTTGAGGGAGCTGAGCTCCTGAGGTTTCCTGGCCAACCTGAAAACACAGGAACCTCTCCCCGCGCCGCTAACAAGCTAGCCGAGCGCGGCGGCAACACTCTGTAAACAAAGAAATCATTGGCTCCTGCTCGCTAATGAGGCAGGCTAACAAGTCCCTCTACACCTTGACAACTCAATAACTAAACAAAATTGTCTGGACCGTGTTTACCCCGGTGCCCTCGCAGAGGAGAGGAGGGAGCGAGGGAGGGAAACACAGACCGGAGGATGAGAAGTGGAGCCGAGAAGGATGTGAAACCCGGCACGAAACAGAATGCACAAGTAGACGAGTTCGATAAGGGAATAATGGAGTAGAGACGGAGGCGGACCTCGGCGCCGCCGTCTGCATCAGAGGTTTCCTTCGATCCCCAGGGAAGAGAGGACGGGAAACTAATTTGCAAAACGCAGCAGCTGAACTGAGGCACATTCAATTTCACACGCATACGTATAAAAGAAGAAGTGAGAGTCCAACCCGACCTGTGCACGAGGTCCATGTGCAGCGAGATTAACTGCTTTCCGTAGGGTTTGTGTGACAGCGGCTGATATTATATTATTTTCGTCAGAACTACAAACCTCTGTATAAAACGGGAAAAACAGCTTTTATGTGTGAACCTGTGAGAAAGTCGGCTGCCGGACGTCCATCGACCGCTTCCCACTTGTTTCAGCCTTGGGAAAAGCTCGCTGAGCACTCTTCTTCAGGTCCGTAACGATCCTCACGTTAAGGACTCTAACCCGTCGCGCTCTGTGGGAAAGCAGTTCTCTTACTTCACCTTACTCCAGACTCCAGACCCCTGCAGATGATCCAGGATGCAGCAGCTCGTCTGGGCTTCAACCAGCCCAACAAAGCTCTGCTCAGATCCCTCATTGACACTTGCTTACGAACCATAACTAGACACAAGACACTCCATCCTGCTCTCTATGGTCAGCCAGTGAAAGACGTCCAGTCCCAACATCACAACCCAAAACCCGGAGCTGGACTCTCACAACCTTCAAGAAGCTGATCATTGTTTTCTGAAACACCTCCACAGTCCCAAGAAGACGCTTTGTTGACCATCTGGCTTTGACTTCAGCACCACCGTCAGGCAGACTGCGTCACGTCTAGCACTCGAGCCAACCACGGCTGGATTTACAGATGAGATAAAATCCTGTGGTTCTCCACGAGCGAATCGTGATCCTGGAGACGTTTCCCAACAACCTTACAGCCGAAACGTCCACTTCTGCTCCGTCTAACCAGCAGTGACCTGAAATCCAATAAAAACGACCACACACCCCACTTTGCACAGTTTAATGCGCACACTACCATGAAGATATGTTCATGCTCCCCTGAGGATAAAGTCCTTTGACTTTAATGACACCGGGACCTTTTCTCTGAGGACAGACTTCAGGGTGGCACGGGATCTCAAACTGTGACCTTTGCTGTTTTTATTCCACTTAGCAATGAGTTCAAAACAATTATTGATTTCCCAGAAACTCCCAAATCATGGAAATCCCCCAGTATCAGTTACTGCTGTTGCGTAACATCCATTGCCCTGAGACAGGTTTGAACTGTGGCTGTCCACATCCTCCCGAGCTATTTTTGTAAGGCTGTGTCAGTCCGTGTCAGTGTCAGTGTGTCATTTACCCAGTGTGTGTGTGTGTGTGTGTGTGTGTGAGGGTGCCGCTCAGTCTATCTTTTCAGGAAACTGTACGCCCTCGGTGTTCATCTGTCTGGCAATATTTCACGCTCCTGTGAACAAATGTTGCAACGGGCTGCAACAGTTATTCTCACATGGGCCACGTCCGCTCTCCTGCACACACACACACACACACACACACACACACACATTGCATTTTCACATATCCAGAAACACAGACCAGAGTAAGGGCCAGCTATAATGCATTTACATATAATCTACACAGTCATTCATTTCGCATACAGAGGGGAAAGTCATGTGACCGCTGCTCCTTTGCTGGTTTCGTAGCTGCTGAGTGTTTATAAAGACGCCGAGCAGCGCGGCTGCGGCGATGCCCGTGATCCGGCCAATGAAAAGCGAGCGGCAAATCACAACGATGTGCTTCTTTTAATGCCTCTCCACAGAACAGATGATGCACATTACATGCGTCTGCAAAGCCTCCACACATTATGAATGCGAAGGAAGCATGACGGTAGACGTGTTCGTCCACTGTCACACACACATACGGACACAAATCCCCACAGACTACATTATGTAGATTGCCTATACAACATATTGAAGATACATGCACACACACACACACACACACACACTTGTATATATGTAATGATTGCAACCGTGAACTATCAAAACATCCCATTCAGTTGACAACAATGCTTATAAATGGTATGTTGCATCATTCTGTAAGGAAAAGGGGAAAGTACTGAATTCATACATTAATCTATATGCAAATGAAATTCAAAAGGTAAACATGCAGCAGTGTTTACTTCTCAGTGCAGTTATTGACTTGTTATTGTGTGTGCCTGAGCTTCTCTGGCGGCGCATGACCGAGCTGGTGGATGTGTCTGGTGTTCAACAGCGGTTAACGGCACTTGGTCACAAAGTTGGCTGCTGAATGTGAGGAGTGATGGGAGGGAACTCGCCTGCCGCGGGAGGCTGGAGACACAGCCCAGCAGCCAGTGTAAACAAACAGGAACTCCAACTGCTTGAACGTGCTTTAGGACACGAGCGTGCTGCAGCTCTCTGAGTCCGTGAGCTACATGTTATTATGTGACCAGCTGCATTGAGAGCTGGTGCATCAGATCAGACGGGGCGTGCTGGCCGTTCTCCTCTGCATTTGCGAGGTTATGCATGGTGAATTTGTCACGCGGGATCAATCTGTGAGTGGAGAGCTCTGCTGCAGGCATCTGGGGGAAGAGCTTCACTCCAGCTGTGCACACAGCTTTGGCTCTCCGTGCAGGAGCAGAGGGCTTCGAAAACAGGTTGTTTTGGCTGCACCAACACTATCGTAGCTTCCCTCCTGCCCTGTTTGCTTGATGTTACAACGCCAATCTTCTCAATAAGGAGATTTAAGTTGAAGCTTGGAGAAGGAGAAGGTCCAGAGAACATCCAGCACACACCTGAACCTGCAGGTCCACCCCCAGCTTTAAGGACCTGCTCATTGTTCAGCTGTCCGACCTACAGCTTAACCATTTCTGTTCACCCCCACTGCTCTTATATCATAATTTCTGGCAGCTATTCTCAGTGCAAAGCCTCTGAAGACACGTTGTGCTCTACCTGCTCAGTACCAATCAGCAGACACCATTACCAACCAGCTGGTGATCATAGTGGAGCGTTTAGTGGCTCGGGAGCCAGCTGTTTCCCCTCAGGAGCTGATAGAAACCAAAACCAGCTAAAAGCAGGAGACGTCACAAGACCTCAATAGTGACCCGATGTCAGGTCAGGTCACTGTTTCAACCCAAACCGGAAACAAAGTCTTTCTTGAGCTGGGGGCCGCGGCTGCAGCTTCGAACGATAACGCGCTGTCAGAGGTCCTTCTGCAGACCTCTGAGGCTGCAGACTGTGTAATGCTGGGTTACACTTTAAATACCTGTCGACTATCATTACTTTTGCTCCTGCGGATTCATTTATTCTGGTGTAAAAGGATTAGTCAATTCAGCGACAGGCATTTGACATCTCATACTGTTTTAATTTGCATCTTAGCATGTAATTCGCTGCCGTCAACCTTCATTGTTAGCGTCTTTAGCTCGCTGCCGTGCACAAAGCATTTATGTATTAGTGAAACTGACTACAAATAAATAAAAATAAAATGAAAGTGACAACAATGAAGTAATTAGACTGGCAAGTGTTCAGTGCACAACAGAGGCTGTGCAGATTTTATTGAATCAGGAGTCAGTTTCCTTTTGTTTGAAGCAGAACACATTCACCATTTGGCCAGTATGGTCCAGTCATAGTCAAGTAAAGGTAAGTTCCTCCTTTTATGACCTTTTTCAAACCAAACAGCGTAGTTTTGCTGCTCGAACCCGAACAGTCTGCGAGCTCTCCAGGCTACGGTCTCAGGTCGGCTGCTTACAACATAGAGGGAACATCTGTGGCCGCCCTGCACATGAAAAACGACTTTTAATGGATCCCCACCTTGCTGAAGAGTGACAAAAACAGATCCTGAGC
Organism: Datnioides undecimradiatus; assembly: GCA_008933995.1. NCBI lineage: Eukaryota > Metazoa > Chordata > Actinopteri > Lobotiformes > Datnioididae > Datnioides > Datnioides undecimradiatus. The sequence goes on along the minus strand of WARS01000071.1, from coordinate 2,119,559 downwards.
ATACGTCCGTATGTGATGAGTTGGGCGTGTGTTGCCTACAGTTGCAGCTCACACACGTTTATGGCTGCAAGTCAACTCTGAGTGGCAAGTTAGCGATTTACCACAGGCCTGATGCTCAGGTTCAGACGCACAGGTACTGTATAGTACACCACTAAAGTCATCCCGGTGTCTCTGGATTAGGTCGGAGGCTCCTTAATTCCTTCAGTAGATCAGATTCTGCATGAACCCCAGCGCTCCTCTGCTGTGCATCGTCACCTGTGCGTCTGAGTTTGTCGTTCCACTTCCTGTTTTGTGCTTTTCTTTATCACCCGGTGTTCACTCATGATCACCCGAGCCTCCTCACCTGCATCTAACTTAATTCATCACAATCCATAAAAACCAAAAGCAAGTGAAGTCACACTGAAATGACTGCTGCGATTGAGTCAGCGCTGCCAATGATCCCGTGTTTCCTCGCTGCGCTTCGACAGCCAATGGGAAGTGAGATCATTGGCGTCTGGGTCCCTCATCTGTGTTCCTGCTGCACCATTTTATTAAAAGTTTGGTGATATGACATATGATTGATGTCAAACAGGAAGTCAGTGAGACCAGAACCTTCATGATCTTCTTGATTTATCCAACGTGTTCTCTGGCGGTGACAGAGCGGCGATGCCAACACATGTGACACGTTTAACCCGTTCATACATCTGCTCAGGTTTGAGGCTAATGACACAGTAGGAGCCGTGTAATTTACACCGATGACCTCACGGCATCAGTGCCGTAACGGCACACCCCCATCATGCATTTATGCATATGAACTACATGCACTGTGAAAAGATATTCACACCCCCTCCTCCACCCTCCACCCTCGGAGGACACGCCATCTACAGCCCGACGGAGCGTCGGCAGACGAGGAGCCTGACGGGACGCGAGTGGACTGATGTTTGGGTCAGCTTCGTGTCCACGGCGTGGTTATTACCACCAGTAATTATCACTATTAATTATTCAACGTAATAATTATTGGTTTTAATATTTTATACGATGAAACTACAACGACAGATTAATTACAGCGCATGCCGGCGCCCCTGCTGTGTAATTAGCTCCCCAAAATAAAGCTAAACGCTCAACTTTCAGAGGAACTTCTGAGCTTCGCTGGCAAACAACACGTTCCAGAAGAATGACATGCTGCAGGAGTGGCTCTGAGGACACTTTGAAAACTTCCCAGCATCCCACACAATGTGGCCGGTGGTATTAAAGTTTCACCGTCACCATCCATGCACGACGCATGATTTCAGCCTGCGTTCTCCGGCTGGGTCAGACGTAGTAACATCTTCAAGCACAACTCGAGCTTCAGTTGAATGCCATTATGTTAAAGTCTGCAGCTCAAGGTTGAGTGCAGAGAGGGAGATGAAATGCATCTAAGGACATTGTGATGTGTAATATACTAATAGTCTCTTATATATAAAATGATAAATGATAGTTTAATGTAGCAAAAAAGTCAATTTTCAGGGATTAGAGATTCCCATTAAATGCAGATCAGTCAGCAGAAATGTGTTTTAATTAGGGTTGTCTAAATAATGCTTTTATTTCCAATAATTAATTACAGAAAAGTGATGCGTCAAAGATTAAAGCAGATTAATCGCGCTCTGCGGCGTCGCTTGACTTCATGCATCACTGAGAGTGCTGCATTTGTGCCAGCAGGAGACAGGAAAGCGAAGCGTAGGGACCCAAACACAGGGCAGGGAGGCAGCAGGCAGGGTCAGAACAGAAGAAGGCGAGACAGACAAATCCATTAAGGAGCCAGAAGAATCAGAGACCACGAGGAGGCGAAGGAAAGGAAATGAGTCTGATGAACAGGGCTGCAACACCAGGCCAAAGTGTGACGACGAAGAGCGAAGAGAAAACCACACAGTGCACAAATTAATGGACAGCGCCAGTTTGACGTCACCCGGTCGGCCATCTTTGAAGTGCACGACGTCGCTTAAGTGCAATTAATGCAAAAATGGTCAAACAGGTGTCACACACGGCAGACAGCTAGCAGATAGCTGTCAGTCAAAGAAGCCCCGCCCCTTCATTCTGCATAACTTCAGGTGTTAATCTGATTTAAAGGAGTGAGTTCTATATAAATTCAGCCCGTACAGTCGTCATGAACGGGGAAACTAGCTGCAGAGACCAAACCGTTGTTTGTACCAGGCTGTAAACATGTTTACTGCTGCATTTTAACATGGGGGTCTATGGGGACTGACTCACTGCTTTGTATTGGGGAATACCTATAGCTTTTGTTAACACGTCCAGTTAAAGGGAAATGCAAGAAGTTTGAGTGGCAGAACACAGAACTCACTGAGGGAACTGGGGTTCATGCCAACTTTGAAACTAAACCAGATTTGTTTCTGATGCACGCCTGTAAGTTTGCAGATCAAACCCATTTAACAGCATCTACAGGACGTAACTTCAACGTATTTTAAGTCAGTTCAACAAAGGTCGCCAAACCGTGGATCAGCTAACGGGGAAGCTGCATGCAACACAGGGGTTAGGCGTATGAACTGCATGCACACCCTATTTATATGCAAACTAAACTAAAGTTATCACTATAAGTAATATGACTGACAAAATGAGGCTGCACTCAGCTGCTCAATGACACTCCGGGGGGCAGCTCTGCAAATTTGCCCCACGCTGTGAAATGCGTCTTTGGGTCCGCGGAGGGTTGGACCGAACGAGCGCAGACGTTTTAAAACACACAAAGTAAAAAACACTCTTTGTGCGTTAAATGTCAGTCAAGCTAAGTGCTGACACAGAATAGCGGGGGATGCGCTATTTCAGAATTTAGTTGTGACATTTAAGGGAAGCGGCTCGGATTGAGATCAGCTTCATTAAGCAGGACAGCGGGGAACGGTGGTGGGAGCGTCGTATTGACACAGAAACGCCGTCGATGTGAGAATAAATAACACACCGGAGATGTTCAATGTGTCTGAGGCTCTCTCCGAGGCCCGGGGTGAGGGGGTTTAAGATGCACAGTCAACCACACACACACACACACACACAGGTAGTCGCAAACACACGTCTAAATGCAGGCTCACACAGGCGGCATTAACCACGGGCTAATAAATTTGCTCTCTCAGCTCATTCCACACCCACAGATCTCATAAAGCTGAAGTGATTTCACGTTCACCACGGGTGTACACACACACACACACACACACACTAACAGATGCATAAACCTTCACCGTCAGCTCACACCTACACCGGTGTGTGTGTGTGCTAAGGTGATTCCCCTGAAGTCAACTCTGACTGTGGCCTGAACCTACACGTGTCTTTCACACCTAAATGTGTTTTCATCATCTGTTTACTTGTTTACTTTTGTTTTTCGCCAATTAATAGACTTTAAAATGTTCAAAATGGTGATGAATCATCACCAGGTCCCAAAACCAGAAGCAGTGTCTTCAAATCAAAAACGTCCCAGCAGCTAAATCATGGATAGTTTGTCGGTCAGCGACTCATTCGAGCGTTGCAGAGCACCAAACTATGACCTCTCCACACTGTAAACCATGTGTTTGTTTGGTAAACAAGTAAAAGCAGAACTAGTTGTTTAGGTTTTTGTGAAGATCCTAGTTTGGTTCTGGCACCCTGGATTAAAGTCCTGGACGCTGTGCAGCAAACATACGACGTATACAGGTGTGTTTCTGGGGACGACGTCGAGCTTCAAATCTTTACTTTGTTCCTCCGATTGTCCAAAAACCACAAAACATCCAATTCACTCTACAATTCAAACATTTTCTCTGATATTATGAATTAAATCTGTTCCATTTATTTCCTAATGGTCTCCCGCTGAGTCCTTCCTGCTCCTGACAAACTCTCGGTGCATGAAATGCTCGATGAGTTTGAAAAGTCAGGTGTATTCTGGTTTATTCTGGGGCATCAGAATATTGTTTTTCCTTTGCAAAGGCAGTGTCGTTTATTTGATTTGAATAGATTTTAGTTTTCGGCAGATCTTTGGCGTCTTATTCTTTTTGGGATCTGGTGGAAGATAAAATGACGTTGCCACACTTTAAGCTGTGTTTTGTCCATTTTACTTGTGTAAATACAGGTTTTGTGAATTGGTTCGGTCGACGCTGCCAAAATGTGGTTGATCGTTATTGAGTAATGTGCCTGAACGCATCACGTTGCTGTGCCCAAACAATGAAAAAGAGAATCAGGAGCTGGGACGGGAGTGTGTGAACACTAAACTGATCTTACCAATCAATTGACTGCAGAACATCTGATGCCTAATTGCAGTAAAAGTACGGCTGCAAAGTACTTTTCACAGGACTGTAAAGGTGCAATGACAGAGTAATGGTATTAGCAGTATTAGGTAACCAACACCTATTAGAAATAAAGTGATATTGAAAATTAAACCAATGGAAAAAGAGTCTTGGTCAACATCAGATGTCTTCTTCTGGGTACTTTGAAGCAAACAGCCAAAGATCTGAACATGTGCTGCTGGTCAGTTCGCCCAAAGCGACACACTCACTCAGGAAAAGGGTGTTGCCAGGAAACATCTAACTGAGGAGGCGACTTTAGACCCAAAGTGACCCAAATCAGTCAGTTTGCAGGTGAAATCTGAGACATTTTCCCTCCTCTGCTACTGCTAATGTGGCTGTGAGGTGAAGAAGGAGTGGGGAAATGTCAAAGGAGCAAGTTGTGGGGCGCGACAAAAACAAAAACAGAAAGGCCACGCAAAAGTGCAGGTACAGGAAGCTGCTGCGTAAGGTTTGAAGGTGCAATGGCTGATGGGGCAAGAAGACCCACCCACCTGGGACAGATGGCAGCAGGTGGACATGAGAACAATGAGTGTGTGGAAGATCCACACAGGATGGACCTTGGGCAGGAAACTCTGATGTTTAAAAGCAACTGGACACCATCTGAAAGGGTGGTCCATCCAAACCTCAGCACATGATCCACAGGATGCAGCAGCTCTTTTGGTCAACCCAACAAAGCTCACAGCTTTGAAACCAGCTCCTGGTTTCCTGAACCCCATCATCCAGGTCTACACTCCATCAGCCAATGAAAGACGTCTAATCCCAACAAAATCACGAGCTGGACTCTTCTCCTCTGTCGTCCCCCAGTGGTGGTTTCCTAACTCCATTCGATCCACAGAGTCCTTCACAACCTTCAAGAAGCTGCTGAAGCTCTATGCACTTCAGCTCCACCTGTCGACACCCTGGTCCGACTGGACTCAAAACACTTCTTTGCACTCGTCCGCGTTGCTTTTCCTGCTCGATCTTTGCTTGTGTTGTATGTCGCTTTGGTTAAAAGCATCAGAACTGTAGAAAATACATTGTTGTTGCCCACGTTGCTACAGAGACACACTGTCAGTCAAGCTGAAGCTAGATGTGGAGAACGACGATGTGGCGAAAGCAACAACTTCCTTGAGTAAAAGAGGGAATGGGACCTGAAGTAAACCCAAAATTTCTGCATTCATCAAAGGAAACAATGAGTCTGCTACAATCGTTTGAATTCCTCGGGTCTCCAAGCGGCAGCGAGCTCGCTGCAGCCGACTGGACTAATAATGTTTCGGGCGCTGGTTTATGCGACATCTCCAGGATATTTGCAGCCTTAGCGACGGGGACGGAAACAGACTTACGGGATTTACTGTGACATTTTCTTACAATCTGAGGGGGACCGTGGGGAGGCAGAGTCAAAACCAGCAACAACAAGCATGTTCACGGGTGTTCCTGAGCTGACGTGTGTGGTCCGAGTGATGATCCTCAACACAAGGTTAGGGTTTGACACGGGTTTGGGTTTGACAAAAGCCGGTTTTATTTTGAAAGAACTAACTTCCCTCTTGTTTCAGGTGGCTTGCCCTTCCTCTTGTGTTTCCCGCCCTGATTGTTTCCACCTCTTCCCCTCATCCCAGTGTGTATATATTGTCCGCGTCTCCTGTGTCAGTTCGTCTTGTACGTCACGTCAAGGAACGAGCGCCCACGTCCAAGTCTTCATTGTCAGCCACGTCTTTGTTTTGTTTGCTTTGTTTGATCAGTTGATACTTTGTTTTCTTGTTATCGTGCTTTTCCTCCTTGGAGTGATTTTGATTTAGTAGTTTATAAAAGTCTAGGTTGCGTTTTCCTTATTTGCACCTTGTCTATGAGTCTTGTCACCCTGGTCTGTTATGAAATATCTGTTTTAAGGTGAGCAGTGGTGTTTTTATAGAACTGTCTTATTCTGATTCACAACAGAAAATGAATGTCAGCATGAAATAAAGGATCGTATTGTACGTATTGTGCACTACCAACCGTACAGACACACCACTGCAGGGACTGAAGCTCTCGCCACTTCATGGAAAATAACTCAAACACTCGGCTCTTCTGGGAAAAGTCCTCAGTTCCTTCAGGCATCCCATAATGTTACACAAAACCAGAGTGCCACCAACACGCCTGGACCACCCGCGGTCACGCAGTCGCTGACGGGTGACCTCAGAAATGCGCAAATGTGTTAGGGGGGCCTTTATTCCACATGCACCAGATGTGTTTGCATGGTCGTGCAAGTGTGGCTTCAGAGGCTTGTGTGTGTGTGGAGAGTCAATTTACTGCTAACAGGCGCTGTCTCGTGGGACTCGTGTGTCACTATGGCAACAACTGGAGACAAAGATCGGGGTGGGAGAGAGATAAGACGGAGGAGGGCGAGGGCCGCCTGCTCTCCCTCCGTCGTTCGCCTCCCGCAGTGAAAACAACAACACTGTGGCTCCCGGTTGTTGTTCCTGGGGTTTGATATCGTCACATTCATCTTATATGTTTATAGAGTAAATATCATTTTATATAACATTAACCACATTCAGCATGTTGTGTGTCAGATCAAGGACTGCTCGGCTGTTAAACGGCTGCTCTCCTGCAGCATCAGGCTGCTCAATCAGAGACTGTCGACTTGCATTTTGCTCTATTTCAGCGTCTTTTAACTTATTTATTAATACTAAATATGATGCTAAATAGCACTTATTAATACTTAATTAACTAATTAGTGCTATTTACCAGCTTATTAATTATAGTTTTTGCACTGGATTACTGAGCGGTGCGTGATTTAAACACAATTTCAAACATGTGCAACTGATATGACTGACGTGTCAGATCACAGAACATCTTAAAGAAGCTATAACAACAGAGTATTTTGTATATTTACAAGTTTTATATGTTTTAATTCGTTAAGTTAAACAGTTTGGTTTCACTTTCAAAGCTGATTAGATCTAAATTATATTTTAAAAAAACTCCCATGATGCAACACGGCACCAACACACAACATGTTTAGATGGTGATATAGGAGAGGATTGATTTCATTCTCCATTCTGCCTGTTGAATATGAGGCTGAAGTCAGCGGCTAGTTAGCTTAGCTTAGCACAAAGAGTGGAAACGGGTGGGAAATGGTTAGTTTGGCTCTGTTAAATGGTAAATAAAGCAAAAAAAACCAACATAAATGAAAGTGAACTAAAATTCATAAACATGTTTTATTTTGTTTGTTGCATCATTAAGAAAAAATGAAAAACATGTAAAGACGACAGTTTGCAGGGGGGTTATGGGACAACAAGACAGCGCATTTCCCCAAATGTTTCTCTGCGACAGGGAAAATGTGATAGTTTAGTCTTTAATATGACCCAAATATTATTTTAACAAGACAAAAACCGTCCTATATTTGAGGCTGAATGATAAATTATTAATAAATATATAATAAATTAAGACTAAACGCTGAAGTAATCGGTATATTCCAGCGCTACGTGTGAACTGAACAGACTGGACGAGCTAATGCAGTTCATGCACAAAGTGTCAGTGCACTTGCATATTCTCCCCACGGTGGCATTAGGTAAAGAGACGCAGGGATGGAGGGAGGGAACAAGGAGGTGGAGGAGAGGTGGAGGGAGAAACAGACGGAGGTGAGGAAACGAGAGTTTTGTCAGGAAGGCGTCGGACAGAAATGGAATCCAATCTGACGATCTGGACCGGAGCGAGATCTGCAGATTGGATTTTTTTACATTCAACGGGTGTCAGCTGAGGGGGGGGGGGGCAAACATGGAGGCAGGGCAAGGAGAGGATAGCCAGAGGATGGAGGGAGGGAAGGAAGGAGGGAGGGAAGGAGGGAGGGAGGGAGGGAGAAGGAGACTGATAAGAGCTCGTTGCATCGGTCACACCTTTTTGACAGGGTGGCGTGTGTGTGAGTGTGTGTGTGAGTGTGTGTGTGTGAGTGTGTGTCAGCTCAAGGTCTTACTCTCTCTCTCTTCCATTAAACAGAGTAAACACACTCTGGCACCACATGTTGACTCACACTCTTCCAAAATGGACAGAGGAGGAGGAGGAGGGGCGTCTGTGGACGAGGACACTGATATTATTTTGTCCTTCAGCAGAGAAAAACACATGAAATCAGACTGAACAGAGAAATAAATGTAATAAAAAACAGATTTTTAAATTTACTGTTTATTTATATTTCGTTTTCTGTTTCGTCCTCATTGTTTTTATCGTTATGAATCACTTTATGGCTCTGATGGACACTGAAATGTGTAAAAGTGAGTCCAGATAACTGACTGTATGGGGTTATGTGTTGTTTATATATAGCATAATATAGTATTTATAGCATTTAAGTATTTAATTGTGTAGATTTCAGTTCATATACCTTATTGATGCTAATATTTTGAATTATGTTTCATTTCATTTGTAGCTCTGACGTGTCTTCAGGCACCTTTTCTCAGTCCAGTCCACACAGTTAAGCAGAAGACGTGCGCGGAACACATAAAACACACGCATAACCAACGATTAGTCACAGCGAGCGCGTTCATTCTGATCATTACGGGAAGTTACAGCAGTGTTTACAGGAAACTACGTGTCGGTCTCAATCCCCAGTGCGGTCTTGTTTTCTTCTGCTGTGCGTACAGTGAGATGTTTTATGTGTAATCGCACGGGAAAGACAAACTCGTGCGTATGTAAATATGAAAATGAAAGGAATTCACACTCCCTAAGATGTGAAGTAAGAGCGGCTGCAGAAAAAGAGTCAGAGCGAGCTAAAGGAACGTTTGGTTGACTCGTTTTTAACTTTGCATATTCAAAAACGTGTGTTTAATATAATTCACTCCACTTCACGTGCAAATGGTACGTGCACTCAAAGCTGCAGCAGTCGCTCACACACAGCAAGCCTGTCAAACATCTGTACTGCCTACACACACACACACACACACACACTCAGGAACGGCATCATCACACGTCGCCGGCGCTGCCAGGAACCATCAGCCTCACGCAGAGAGGGCTGAAGAGCCCCCGACGACAGACTGAGCTGAGCGAGAGCTGTGAGACGGGATGGATGGATGACAGACAGCTGAGAGAAGACAGAAAGAGGAAGACGGAGAGAGAGAGAGAGAGAGAGAGTAAACAGCGAGCGGAGAGACGAGGACGCTTTTAAAGAGCAAAGCAAACGGGGATGATTGAGAGCGAGCTGCGGATCCAATGGTGAAACAACATGAACTCCTCTTCTCGCTTCATCAAATACAGACTAACGCCGCGTTTCACACACACACACACGCGTGCACACACACTTTTACCAAACAAAGACAGATTAATTCATTCATCCGAAAAGCAAATCCACGAGACACAAACACACACACGGAGACACACACGAATGGTCTTTGAACACCGGTGAAGACCCTAATTGGTGCTGGTGCAACCTAAGTTCATCTCAGCCTTACCCGGACCCTGTTGCCAACGTGGTGACCCTAAAACAACCGTGACCTTGTGAGCGCCTTCTGCTTCGGTTGAGGTTTGGGGAAGGTTTAGGAGCACAAACACCTTCATTTCATCCCAAAGGAGCAGAGTTCTGAGTCAAAATGTCTTCTCATTTCATGTTTGTGGACCTTCAGGAGGCGGCACAGTGGGTGAACTGACTCTAAATTGACTGCAGGAGCGAATGCGTCCAACGACAGCTGCACCAGCAACCCCTCAACCTCGAAAGGGATCAGCAAAGAATGGATGGATGCACCTTCACGACTGACCTCAGGTGCAGGGTGATTTCAGTTTCCAGGGTTTTGTTGACCATCATCTGCCCTGTCCTCCTTCTTCTGCAGACTTTATTGCCCACTTCTTCTTCCTCTCAAGTTCTCCTACCCTCGACCTCAACGCAGGCGATCACGATTAGTCTGGCCACTTTACAGATATTTGCATTTGTGACATGCAACGCTTTGATCTGCCTCTCAACATCACAAAACAATCCTCTGTTCCTCTGTCAATCCTGCGCCGTCGCTGAGTGCATCTTTGCTCCACGGCTTCAGAAATGTGCCCTTTTCAGCCCGAGTGGTGGTAAAACAAGGAGGGAGTCTAACTTTAACGCGTCAACCTTTTCTGGGAGATCATCAGATCATATCTCTGTCCTCTCTGCGCTCTCCGCCGGGCCTGCTCCTCTGCGGCGGCGAGAAATCATGAGAGCACTAAAGCTACGACACTTGACATTTTAAAGAGTGGTTGCACGTAATGGCGGCAATCGAGGAAGTGTTGCTTTTTGCCGTCACTTCACCCGGGATAAAAGCATTACTAGACAAATGCAGAGATGTCAGAGAGTTTCGCACAGCTCTGCGCTCACTCGTTCCAGTGTGTGCTTGTGCGAAGCAAAATAATATCCCACTCAGCGCTGAGTAGCATCTCCCACTGACAGCAATTATACTGTAAATGTACACGGTGCACTTTTTATACTTAATGGTGTTTTGGATAAACGTGTCTATTAACTGACGTGACATGCTGCACATTTGCGGAAGCCGTCCTGTTTTCAAAAGCCGTCAGGAAACAGGGTCTAGTTCGAGTCGAGACCGCCGGCCCCCTCTTGCGAAGCGTTAACTCAGCCGTGGCTCTGCGGGGTTTTATGCATCTGGCTCCAGGAAGAACTGAACTGACAAAAGTAACAAAAATAAAATGCATTTGGCGTCCGCGGTTTGAATTTAAGATCTCAAGCCCCGACTACAGAGTCAGACAGGGCCGGTCTGGACATCCCTGCACGGTCCTTACACAAGGTCTAAACACATGCTCACATGGACTAAGGGTGTGTCGGGTAAACCCCATTGTGGTACAGCAGCACAGGCTATTTAATCCTATTGGAGAACAGGGCTAAATCACCCAAAACTGAAACAGAAAAGAGAGAAATGCAGGAAAATCTGTGGCTGATATGCGATGTAGAATCTGAATGACGCAACATTTCAGTGAGCAAGCGAGAGGGGACCGGCGCCTGCAGAGACGCTGTTCGAAGCCCCCTCTGTGCTTCTGTAATCCTCGCTCTCATTTCAGAGACAACCCCGCAATTAAGCGAGCCAAGCACGTGCGTCACAGGACTCTTATCGCGGCGGCGCTGTAAAAGCTCTGTAACGTCCCACAAATGGCTTTTATCTGTGTTTCAGCGTTTTGTTTTCCTCATGTCATCTTTCACGCCATCTGCAGTTAACGGCGTCTCACGTGGCGCGTCAGTCAGTTTCATATACCATAAAGTTTGATCAGAGGAATCAAATAGGCCTGTATTGAGAACCCGTGGGTAATCAATTAATATAGGTATAGTATAATGATTAATTAGCATAAATAGTTGATGCATATGTTCAGAAACAAATTCACAGGTTTGTCCTTTACGACGTTTACACAAGCAGCAGCAGAGCAGTGGCAGCTTTAGTCCGTATGCATCTACCCCGGATGTGTTCAGGGACAGTGTGGAGTGTAGGTCACCCCACGATTTGGAAGAGTTAAGTCCCTAATACGACATTTCCATAAGAGCAATGCTGCTGTTACGTGGCCTGTAAAGACTGTTGAGAGAGTGAAGGTGAGTTCCCGAGTTACTAAGTCCGGTGTGTTTGCTGCTCCGACGCTCTCCGAGGTGAGGACGCTCACTGAAATCGGTAAAAACCAACTTCAGAACCAGACGAAGGTTCAGACGATGGTCTCCTGTGACTGACTCTTCAGCTGACAGATGAACTCCATGTGTTTCAGTTTATAGAAGTCCTATTTATACAGTCCTCTACATTTCATACATTTTAATTCACAACACAAGGACCTTTTCTAACACTTTTGACGTCAGGGATCTTTGAACTGGCACAGGATGCGCAAGAATCCTAAGATCTTGCTGTCGTTGCTCCTTGTTGTCAATAAGGAGCAATGCAAAGTCATCAACCTGCCACAGAGCGCCGAGCCCTCCGATGAATCGATCTCGCTGATTGCATCACGCCCGTTGTCGGGACCGAAAGGTCAAACTCTTCCTGGCATTTCAAACAAAAACGGTGACGACAGATCTTAATTGAATCTTGCAAGTCATTTATAGCTCTAGTTGCAAACGTTGAAGGGTTAACCTCATTAAATGTGACGAAAAGGTTCTGATTCGATGAGCGGACTGATGGAAAAAGACTTTTTGCATTTAAACCCAATGTTTTTGGACTCCTCTCACATCGATGCCGCAGGTTCAACAGCGCCGAACAGCACACGACTCACTGAGCTACGGCTTAAGGAGTTTGCTCGAGGACAGTTTGAGGGTTATCGAACAATGGAAATGCAGCACTTTGCTCAGTTTTGAGTCCATTACTGCTGCTTTTAAGGGTCACGCTGCGTTCTTGAACACGTCGCTCGTCCCCCTTCAGGCAGCTGCTCATTTTATAGGGAACAGAAAGATGCTGCTCACAAAGACTGACAGAACACCTGCCGCCTCGAGAGCAAGGTGATGTTATAGTGCCCTTTCCCAGCCTTTGTCACAGTCCTTGAGCACAGATGGAGTTCTGCAGACAGACCTCGGTGTTTGCAGGAAAATGAATCTGCATCTTTAAAGTCTAAGGGCACAACAGGAGCCTTTGTGAGACAATGCTGGCCCTCAGTGAAGATGTTTACACAGACAAACACACATCCAACAGGGAGGGGTCCTTCAGGCTGACCCTGGGCACACTGAAGGCTTTATAGGCAGATTCCCACCTGGCCTGCCAGCGCCTCAGGATTCCCCAGGAGGCACTGAAGGACATGAAAGGATCTGTGCTGCTTAATTCTTCTGCAACCTGAACCCTTAATAAAAAGGTGAATGCAGGTTTTTACCTTTCAAGCAGATAGGAATATGCCTCTTGGAGAAGCGCTCAATCAAAATGTCACGAATGCGGTGCGAGAGACCATTCCTCCTTTCCTTGTTCTTTCCTCAACACGCCTCGCTCTCCCCTTCAAAACAGCGACTTGGCCTCCAGATCTGAAGATAAGAATTGTAATTTGCTTCCCTGCCCCTTTCTGCAGCGTCACATGGGCAGCGCAGCATGTCAGATCAGAGATGAAAGACCCTGAAAGGTTGCTCCTCCATTCTCATAACCGAAGGAGATAGGGGATAGGGGGAGGAACGATGGAGAGGATGATAGGAGAGGAAGGGAGGAGGCTTGAGGGTGAGGAAAGGGAAAGGGTCAGGAGTGACCGCAGGGGAGGAGAAGATCAGGATGTCGGAAAAACTAGATCTTGGTATCATTCGATATCTATTCAGAGCTGCTCTTCAGAAGTACATTTTGGTCATTGATGAACTTGACATTTCACCAATTAGCAGATGTTTCATGCAAACAGAAAGCTGAGGCACGGCAGAGAGATATCAGAGGGCTCAAACGGCGAATTTCTACAAACCTCACACCAGAAAATCCATTTTTCTTGCTCCCTTGGGTCATCAGAAGCAAAATCAGGCACTTGTGAATAATCAGTTCTTCCAGGAGCCCAGATGAAGTGAAGATCAGATGAAACGTCTCGGTGCTTGAGGCTGAGAGGAGCTGGGCATTCAGAGCTGCAGGATGTGAATGTAAAAATACACCCAGTATGAAAAATGAAGTGTCCTGTCCCTCGTGATTAATAAGCAACACATTCAACTATTATCCGCCCAAATGAGATCCCACCGAGGGAAGGGAAGCTACAAAATGAGATTTCTCCTTGAATATGAAACAAATTCGACTTTGATTTAAAAAATAAAGTTTGAAAAGCGTTTTCAGCATTTCGCTCACAATGGCCGAGGCTCAACGAAACAGTGAGAAGATCAAACGTATCTGCAACGTGGACATGAAAACGTCCCGAGAAGCTTTAGTTGCTGCTACTGGAAACTTCTTAGTTGTTGTTTTGCAGCTTTTTAGATCATTTAAAGGTCCAGGACGGAGGATTTTAGGGGATATACTGGAATATAATGTTGGTAATACCGAATATGAATGTACCCTTCATCTACAGAGGAGGCAGGTCCTCTTTCAGCTCGGTAAAGAGGGGCAGGAAGTGGATGGTTGGTTCTCTAAACGCCACTAAATCCTGCTAAAACTCCTGCTTTGCGGCTTCTGGCAGGCAGGTTTGAACTGCGCCGTGTCCTTGAACCTCTCACCTCGAATCGTTGAAGCTGATCACGATGCAGCGTTTTTGAGAAAGGGGAGAAAGCGCAAAAGAAAGTCGCGCTCTGTTTCCTGATTTCTGCGTTTACCCGGGCGCCACGTCACCTCCTCATGCTGGTTCTGCACCTTGTGGTGTGCCGGGACAACCTGAGCGCACCGTTCGACTCACAGCTCGTGTCTTGTTTAACCCCGGCAATCAGCTGCTGATGCTTGCATCCGCTTCCACCTCAGCACCCACCTGTAGGCTCGCCGTCCTCTCCGTACCCCCGGGCAGAAGTTGCTGTCACGCTCCAATCTCCAACCTCAGTGTGACAGAGTGGATGACTGGCGAATGTTTTGCACATACAACATTTTTGGACAATTTCACTTTTTTTGTTTGCGAGCCGGCTTTCTGCAGAATCGATTCTCCAATTTAGGTTTTGATTAGAGGAGAACGAACTCATCCTTTGTTCCATCTACGATGCAAAAGCATTAGTGGTGAATTAAACAAAGTGGACTCTCTGGTTTCAGGGAGCTCTGCCTTTCAGCCGGTCAGCTCCGTGTGCCGGCAGCAGCAATTTCCATAATTGTCAAGGAGACGGTTTCTGAGCCCCGAGCTCACAGCGGAGTGGAGTAACGGCAACTCCGGCTTTCAGCTTATCAGCAAAGGTCACCGCCGATTTTCAATGTGTGCTTCGTCTATCCCGCGGTCTATGCATCATTCATAGGCTGAACGAGAGGGATAGACGGGCGAGGGAGATAGAGGAGGAAGGTCGACGTAAAGACAAAAGACAAAAGTGCAAAGATGCAGCGGAGCTCTAAACAAACAGCCCGCCGTCCGTCTTACAGTGCCTCTTCCTGTGTGTCGACCCGACCCTGCTGCTGTCGAGCTCAGTCCTGGTTCCCACGCTGGGCCCGGATCCAGAACCAGTTCGCTCCTCTCATCTCTAGGTTAAAATCTGAGCATGATCGTGTTTCAGATCGCACAAAGACACGCTTTGCATCGTGAACCACCCAGAGTCGTCACTCAGTCGCACAAAAGCAAACACAAGTCAAACACAAACAGCACGACTCTGCAGTGACAGCAGGCGGCTCTACTTTTCAGATACCAAGGATGTCTTCCCAGCTCCTGCCGGGCTTTGATCGCAGCCTGGAGATGCTAATAGGGTGAAGAAGCATCTGCAGTGTTCACTTTATCAAATCAGCGGCCGACGAAGTGGGAGAAGTCGCCACTGCCGAATCTGGAAACATCGTTTTTGGTGCCGTTTGGTCTCTTGGTGGTGTTTGCTGTCGAAGGCGCTACATGGCGACAATGCACAGACGCTCCCAGGCGGCACTGCAGATGGTCACATGACTCTGTTATCGCTGGCAGCTCCTGTATCTCGGTGCAGTTTGTACATGCACATCTAAATATTAATATATTAGTGCAAGGAACTATATTTCACCTGGACGAGTCGTGTCTAGCCGAGACCTCTGTTAAATAAAGCTGGTGTCTGCGCTGATCTGTCCAGCCAATCAGATCGATGCATCACTGTCAGCCTGTCTCACTCTCTCCTCGTCCTTCCCGTCCTCTCTCTCTCTCCCTCTCTCTCTGCCTCTCTCTGCCTCTCTCGCTCATATCATTAGCTGATTACTCATCCATCAACCTGAATTACGGAACAGCAGAAGCCAAAGGATAAACATGCATTTGCTCCGCTCATCATTCAACCTTTACAGTGTGTGTGTGTGTGTGTGTGTGTGTTTGTTTTAGTTGTAATTCCTCTCATACAATATTCAGGTTGTTGACATCTCAAGGCAGGCAATAAAACATGCGCACACACGCACGCACACACTCACACACTCAGACAAATGCATTTCACTACATGCTTCATTATGTGATGGATCACCTCTCACCTAAATTAGCAATAAAAGCCAAGGCTGCCTAAACAAGTGCACGCAGGCGCACACACACACACACACACACACGCACACACACGCCTGTCTCCATGCTTATCTCAGCAGACGAGACAGCGAGATAAAGAGCGAGAGAGGAGGAATCTGAGTTTAAGAGGGAGAGAGATGCAAACAGTCGGGGCTTCTGTTCCAGCGGTTTACTGCAAAGTGCAGCCACGTGATCAAAATTCAATCAGAGATGACAACACGACTTCGGAAAAACCAAACCAGTCTAAGTTGCCACCCACTGTTTCCTGGACCGGTGTGAGGAATTTAGCGGCATCCCAGCTGCGAAGTTGCAGATTGCAGCATGCACATGCACATTCATGCAGGAGAAGAGTAAGAGCTCTATGAATCGACCTGTGAGTCACCAGTGCTTCCTGTTGCAGCCTTGACTTCCTGCAGCCGGAGGTGCCTGAGGTGGCCTTTTGCTCACAGACGACCTCAGCTCCAGTGATTCAGACATTAGATAAACTCAGTCCACTACCTGCGCACCAGACATCTGACTGACCTGGTCAGTTGGTCTGGTGTGGCTGGAAAGATGTGCACCAGCTGCAGAAAAGAGGCAAAGAGTCTGGTTTTATGCTGTGCAGTGGCAAGGTCGGGGATGCAACAGGCCTCCGTGTTGAGACACAGTGTGAATAAAGCAAAGTTCAGACAGACGGGCACTTTGGAGCACAAAGGCCATGAATCACAACCTCATTATTCCTCTTTTTATTAAATTAAACAGGGAGTAATTTATATTCTGATGAATATTTCATTTTCCAACTGGACCCTCAGCTCCGTTCCTCCAGACTCGCCCTGGCTTCCTGCAGCTCTGCTCGCTCTTTCACGCTCCTTCGATCATTCTCCTGTCCCGTCACCGTCACTGTCGAAACAAGAAAAATAACAGGAGACCGTATCAATCCATCACCTCACCTGCCTCGGCTTTACCGCTACACAAGGTCGCTTCATAGTCAAATAACCCACTTTTGCTGTGTTTCAACTTTCTGTGTCGATTACCTGATAAAATTATACAATATACGTTTGCTCTGATGCAATTTCTGAGATTAATTATGGGATTAAAGTCAGACAGCTGCAAAAACCACATCCAGAAACCCTCGAATCAGAGCATGCAGGCGTTTTTGAGCATTTAGCTCAACAAATGCATTTCTGTTTTCAAGATAAAAATGGTTTACGACATCTCTGTAGTGCATGTAGCGTGTAAGGCACTGCTTTGGGTTTTGCCCACTGGGAGGGCAGCACAGAGAGCACTTCATTGTGCTTTCCTGCCTCCGGTGTGCATGCAGGACCAGAGCACGCTGGTACAGGTTGGTGCACAGCCTGGATGATCCTCTGTCTCTCTCTCTCTCTCTTTAACCATGAGTCATCGTCATGTGATCACTAATCACATTGTCTGATACCTCTGAACACAAACAGATCACACTGCATCATCTCCAACGAAGAACAGATCTGTTGTTCGTGGACGCACACGCAGCTCTGGGAAGTGGTGGGTTAGCACAGGCAGCAGCAGACTGACGAGCCCAGTGTGTTCATGCATGTACAGTACACATTAAAGGTGTGCATCACTCCCTTATAGACGATCCAAATCCCTTCCAGACGTTTGATCTGAGGTTTTGGCGCTGCGCTGTAAATGTTGCCGGTGGCGTCGGACATGCTGCTTTTGTGTTTGCCCTGCAGGCAACGCTACGGCAACGTCACTGTGACGAGTCCCCTGAGAGTCTCGCGCTGACCTCTGAACTTTGCAGAAGCAGCAGTGTCACAGCTTCACTCAACCGATTCATAACTTTAAAGTCGGGCCATCGACCGGCTCACAGCACATTCAGATCGATCCAGAGGTCCAAGTATCAATATGTCATATCTTTAACTTTAAAACCAATTTCTGAGTTTATATCGGTTCATCTTTACTCTCCTAGTATACATGCATTTTAGAAACATTTGCTGCACTTTGCATTTGCAGGTTAAGTGTAATTTGCAGCATTTATCACCTCTGAGAGTTGTACCGACGTCACTTTCACTCAACCACATGAAAAGAGCATGAAAAGAAGAGTTGGTATGACGCACATAATGACACAATGCGCGTGGTGCAGAGGCGTGTTTCATTGTGCGTTGTTGGAAGGTGACGCAGGACGTGCAGGCTCAAGGCCGATGCCTGAACAGCAGCGGTAGTAGAGGTTGCTCTGTGAGACTTCAGTGAACACCAACTCTAAAAGCACCGACTGCGAGGTGCAATCAAACAGTTCCAGGACGTTTCCGCTGGTGAATGAACAGAGTGCGACGCAGTAATGCACATACTGCAGAGCAATTACTTCGGTGAGTCAGTGCTCAGCGTTGTGTCAACACGGGCTTCGGTGGTGCTCAGGGTGCTGCCCCCAGTGTGCTGAAAACACATTAGCTCGCTCGACTCACTCACACAATCACAGCTCCAAACCTGACCTACCTGCTGGATTTGTCTCCCTGCGAACTGCTTCCTGCTTCCCAAAATGAGGGAAGCTGAGGTGTTGAGTGGAGCACGTCCAGCTAAATCGCAGCTAGTTACACGAGTCCTCTCTGAACCGTTTCATCATTATGCAGTCACTTGATTTGCCACTCCAGCTGACTTCTACTGGGATGATTTTGTTGTTCAATCATTAACATCCAAAAGGTGCCTTTTTACTGCATCTGCACCAATCTTGCAGAGCAGCGTGTACGTAGATGTCGTCTAAGAGGAATTCAGCTTGCATAGAGGTCTCCTGAAGTATCAACCGTAGTGTTATGAAGGCATTTTCCTGGCCAGTTAGTCTCAAGTCTTCTTCAATGTTCTTTTGGTAAATTATAGGCAATGCACATCCAAATACGGTCACCGCTGGGTCCCAAAAAACCAAGATGGCGACTGCTACAGTGCCAAACCCAAGGCTTCCCTGACCAACGACTGACATCATTGTGGCTACGCTGACTACACTTGAAGTCCCCGTGCAGTTTGGGTTGTTACTGGGTGTGTTTCACATGCTGAATTGCTCTTTTCATTAGTCGTGACACACCTGTGTTTATAAAGACCAAAGCCCAACAACCTCTGTATGCACAGTAACTGGCCTGGTTTTAAAGTGTTTGAAATCAAATTAAAGCACGCATTAATCACACTTTCAAAGATCCTTGACCTTTTAGAATTAACGCAATTACAGACTGAAGCTGAAAGATCACTTTTCATTCCCTCTTGTTTCTGTTTTATGTCCTGTTTCTTTCATACAGTCGCATCTTCTCCATCGGTCTCACAGCTTTTAAATAAACATGTATTTCTACTGTTCACGCAGACTTTTAGTAGAGCATCCAGCTACTTTTACCAATCCCGCAACAGGCTAATGTCTGATTTTGACTGATTTTGCATGCAAGGACACCAAAGTGCATTTGTTTGCATTTGCAATGTTTAAGCATTTCACTGCAGGTAATTTCACAGCTCAGTCATGAACAAACCGTCTTCTCTTCTTAATCTGCTCCGAAAAGGTCCCCTGTCTAAAGCACAACTCCTGTGAGACAATCAACACGGATGACATTTTAGTGAAAAAGCACATTCCTTATAGTTTCTGAGGAAATAAAATAAACCATTGTTGTCAGATAAAGGTCTGTCCTTCGCTGGAGTGTGAAGATGTTTCTGTACGTTAGCAGAGAAATCAAAGTCTTCAGCTGAGTGAAAAGGTCACCTCTGGTTGCCCGCCTTTGAAAACACACCCTTCGCTTTTACAAACCGAGCTACGTGACTGCTCTCACCTCGCTTTCTTCACAGATCTTCTCTTGTCTATTCTGTTCTGATATAAAGATATTAGACGTCTTGGGTTTATATTTAATTCAGTTTCAGCTGGAGATTGTTCCAAATGTCTATAACACTATAAGAATACTGCAGGAATACTAGAGGCAGCAGTGTGTCTCTACGATCTTCTCGCTCTCAATGTTGCTACATGTCACATTGATAATGAAGGTTACTCTACTGAAAAGAGTAGGCAGGCTACGATATATAGCATTGCACAACAATATGTTCAATATACAACACAACTTGGTTATAGTTTAGAGGATATTATAGATGCACTGGCTCCCAGTCGCTTCAAATCGTTGACGCTTGCTTACAAAACTGTAACTAAACCTGCTCCTGGTTTCCTGAGCCCCCTCATCCACGTCTACACTCCATCCTGCTCTCGACGCTCAGCCAATGAGATACGTCCAGCCCCAGCATCACAAGGTCTCCTCTGTCGTCCCACAGTGGTGGGTGAGTTACCTAAACTCCAGTCGATCTGCAGAGTCCCTCACAACCTTCAAGAAACTGATTATTGTTCTCCAAACACCTCCTCTCAAAACAAGCACATCAGCTCTACCTGTCAACGCCTTGGTCCTACTGGACTCAAAACGTTTCTTAGTGCTTAGCCTGAGTTGCTTGTGATCTTTGCTTGTGTTGTACGTCACTTGGGATGAAAGCGTCTGCCAAAAGACTTTGAGGAGTTGTAGAAAGAAGAAGGCACAACCACAAAGCTGGCTGCTACTTCAACACCACAAACAGCTCCAAGGGTTCACCCGTACACAGTTAGACTGCTTTCTTTCTTTCTGAGGTCACATGACCGGACTTCCAGGGAGTGAGCTTAGCGTGGAAGGAGCTCTGGGAGCAGCGTATCCCCGCACAAGGAGACTACTTCGAAGGGGATGGTGGCCAAATGTAAATCAGGGGTGTGTTTTGCTCGTTATAACCAGTCAGAGAACCTTGGTTGCACCAAAGCTGCACCATATGTCGCTCTTATCAGTTCTGGTCAGGGTTTGCATTTGGGATATGTTCATATCAGTGATACTGAGACCCACTGCTGCAGTTAAAATGTGCTTTCGGGGCCCAATGATCAGCCAGTCTCAGTGGCGCTCTTCCAAGAAGTTCAGCATTTAAGCATCAAAGCAAGCCTTTGACTGTAAAACCTCTATTTCTGCAACAACAGCGAGAAAACACCCCAGAGGGCCTGGCAGTGATGTCACTATCTGCCCCGGAGGCGGCCTCGTGGACCAGAAATCAGTGCACTAACCCAGACACTTAAGCTTTATTGTTGTCTGTGTCGAGCCGCCGTCTGCTGTCATGTACGCCCAGCGGCTGAACAATGCATCTGGCAGCGGCCTGTTATAAAGCCACTGTCGGAGAGAAACTAAGAGGTAAGACGGGGAGAGCGAAGAAGAATTGGTCCGAGAGAAAAAGCCAATTACAGCACTTCTTGTCGGAACAGCTCCTGGGTCCTGGGCTGAACTGTCGACGGCTCATATGAAAGTGACGACGGCTGACGGAGTAAAACATATCTGAGGGTGGAGCTTTCCGCTGGATTGTTGGTGGAAGTCACAAAAGATTGACCTCTGAAATGGATTTCCTCCAGTGAAGCCGATAAGATCGAGCTCGTCTGCTGCTCTGCTGTTTGCCCACGTCCTACTGAGGGGCAGTCTGTGTGTGTGTGTGTGTGTGTGTGTGTGTGTGGACAAGAAGCTAACGGCAACACTGTCAAGCAATCTATCACCGGTCTCTGGCGACAGGACTGTTTGTGTGCGATTCTGGGGATACACGTGTTCTCTGTGTGTGCGCCTGTGCATGCATGTGTTTGTGTGTTTATGGTCCAGCAGGCGGACAACTACTGACTCACTGCTCTGTTGCAGTGTGCGTCGCTGTTGGAACAAAACCGATCTCTTGACCCTTGGGGACCTACGTGGGCATGAGTGTGTGTGTCCTTTAATGTTCTGCAGATACAGTTTGATCCAGCCCAGCATCAGTTCTGGGCCTCCACCTCCCCCGACTGCATGTTCCCTCGTTCCTGTTGGGAACCTGGGGCGTCTTCCTGTTATTTAATGCTTTTAAAGCTCAAACGAAGGCCTGTACTCTTTTCCAAGGACTTGAGAGGTTGAGCCCGCAGCAGGGTGATTGGATTGTAATAACCTGAAGATCAGAGTTTGCTCCTTTCGGTCCGGCTAACACACACCCTAAAATGATAGAGGCACCGGAACGAGGCGTACGGAGGTGGAGATCCAGGGGATCCGGCTTCACAAATCAAAGTGTGCAGTGTATCCCGAGGGATCGCTGCTCCCTCCTCATCTCAGAGTGCAAAGCCTCCGCTCCAACCCCTCAGCTCAAATATCAGTGGCAATCAGTTAGGCAGACTCGTTTATGAGCAGTGATGAAAGCCTGTGACCCAGACCAAGGAGCGGGGAGCTGAGCTGACACTTCCAGCCTCTGAACACATTCGTGATATTTCATTTGGCAGACGCTCGCATCCAAAGCAAAGGTGAGCAGGCGTTCACCAAACAGCCGGGGCTCGAGCTTTTGTCTTGAAGGCGGTGAGGGAACGACGGAGGAGATGATGATTTCAGGTCCAGACGTGATGGTGGAGCTAGGCGCCTTTCATTGGCCGAAACACAGATAGCAGGATGTTGTGTCAGACCTGATTAAAGATTAGTTTTCTACTTTATCTGTTTGTCAAAGGGTTGATTTAGTTGCTGCACCACTTGTTTTGATCCGATCACTCCTGTCTTGTTTAGCCTTTACTTCCTGTCTTTGTGACAGCTGTGGGATCGTCCACCACGCCATCGACTACATGTTGTTGGTGCTGCAGACGTGCTGCTGTATTCAGCTGCAGCATCTCAGAGGTAGAGTCATCAGACGACTGGCGGTTCGATCCCCGACTCCTCCGGGCTGCATGCAGACGTGTCCCTGGGCAAGACGCTAAACCCCAAACTGCACCAAGCGGCTGTGTGTCCATCGGTGCATGGACGAGTCTGAGTGTTAGTTTCCTTTCTGATGAGCAGCGTATGAATGGATGGATGCCGACTTGTAGTGTAAAGCGCTCTGATTGGTCGAAAGAGTAGAATGGGCGCTTTATGCGTACCGTCCATTTATTATTAACCACAGCCTCAGGGTTTTTCAGTCCATTAATGATCATAGAACATGTTGTTTGTTTATTATTTGTGCAAATACACAAACTCTTCTTCTACGTCTCAGTTTGCTCCTCGCCTCTGAACGGCGAGATAATCCTTCGCAGCGGGCGTGACGCTCTCATGTGGTTCAGTCAGACGCCACGTTTCATCTCCTTTTTTCATATCGGAGCCTAATTTTGTTGTTGCACTTTGCCTCCCGTCAGTCACTCGGCGCCCGCGGGGGAAATCTGTGCCAGAAAACCCGAACGCGGAGGAGGAAGAAGAAGCTGCAGCGTCACGTTATCAGAGATCAGTCAGCGCATCAGATCGCAACTGATCTCATATTAAAAACTTAGTTATGTAATTAAAAAGTGAAACTCTGCAGCAACACAACATTAGCGGTTCAAGCTAACAAAGATGAACTTCAGCTTCAGCAGCCACGTGCTCCACCGGCTCGTCTCTAACCGTGTCCACCTGCCGTTGGCTGCTGGGCAGGTCACGCACGGTGGCGTTGGAGAGCCTCTCAGAGCGGCGAGCTAATCGCACAGCGACACAATGAGCTGAACGCTGAAAGCTTCACGCTCTGGTGCTAATGCTCCGTAGGCGCGAGCCCATTCACATTGACACGCTGTCTTCATACTGTCCTCAGATACGTGATTATACACACATCCTACCTGCGGCGGACTGTTGGAGAAGTGTCTGAGGACTGAAATCGTGGCGAGGAGACGCTGACGGAGATGAGAAGTGATGGATTTAGCTGAGAGAAGTTTATCGAGTGCAGCTGATGAATCTATTCTCGGCCCGCTCAGACTGTGACACAGAGTGACGGCTCGCGCCAATCAGCCAGCTGATCAACATAAGGCACACACACACACACACACGTCGGACACACACCACACGGTGCGCTCAGAGGCACCGGCAGCCTGCACAGAGCGACAGCTGCGCACATGCAGGCGCAGGGTTTGACCCAGAGACACACTGACACGCATGGGCGCACACGTTTGCTTAATGACACGTGCATGAAAGTACACACACACACACACACACACACACACACATGCACACACACACACACCTACTGTTTCAACAGGCGACAGTGAGTCCGGTGCTAAAGGTCAACTCCATTTGTGCATCGGAATAAATTATCGTTTCATAATGATTCGACTTTCTCCTTCACTCGTCTCTCTCTCTCTCTCTCTCTCTCTCTCTCTCTCTCTGTGAGTGTGTGTGAGAGAGAGTGTGTGTGTGCGCGTGTGTGTGTGCACCCTCCCCTCTTCAATCTCCGCTGATTCATTACGTCGGTAATTCTCTTTGCGGCGGGACAGAAAACAGAGCGGCAGCATTGTTGTGGACTCATGTTCCTCTCTCCCTCAGCTCACCTCCTTCACTCCCTTCCTCCTTCACTCCCTTCCTCCTTCACTCCCTCCCTCCATCCTCCTCTCCTCTCCCTCCCTCATCCATTTCTTTCCTGCATCTTTCACATTTTCCTTTCCACATTTGCTCCCTTATCTCCTTCCCTTCTGTCCTTTTCCTTCCATCCTTCCCACCCAGTGGCTTTTCTTCTTCTTCTCTCCATATTTTCCATATTTCATTATCATAACTTTTAGATATCTGGATATTGGACTTTCCCTCCATCTAAACAACAACAACAAAAACCAAGGTAACCAGGGAAAAACAAGGGAAATGACTGAAAAGAGTGTTATATTAAAGGAGTCTGTGTCTCTGCTGATGTTTCCATGTTTCCCTCCCTTAACGGATCAATAGTCTCCTCCGCTCTTTCACTTCTTCTTCATGTGCCCATTTTATCCGTCCCTCCTCCGTCCGTCCCTCCATTCCTCCATCCATCATGCCTCCGTCTCCCCTCCACTCTCTCTAACTCCTCTCCTCCTCTCCGTTCAACCCCTATCTCGCTTCCCTCCCCGCCTCCTGTGATATATCAGTCTATAACTAATCCCTTAGTGATGGATTAAGGCCCCGTTTCACACTGCCTGAGGTGCTCAGCGTCATGCCGGTGTGTGTGTGTGTGAGAGAGGACAGAGGATAGAGATACAGAGCTGCTGAGGAAGAGCTAAAAATCCAGAATGGGAGACACGTCTGATGCATTTCTGTGTGCAGGTATCAGAATATATGAACTGCTAATCATCTGAGCGGAGGTAGACGAGTGTATTCGAGTATTATCATGACCATAACACGCCGAGATGTGCAGCAGTAGCTCAGTCTGAGCGGAGCTGGACATGACGGGTGATGCAACCAGCCGTAGAAACTAAAATAAACGGCTTCCTTCTAAAGTTTGGAAATGTTTTCTTCATGGTTTGCATCTGGACTCGGGAGCAGAATCGTGTCCTGGCCGGTAAATCCAATTTGTTTCAGGTGGAATCAAATTTAATCGAATCAGGTTGGAGTCCTCGCAGGCAGCCGGGTCGCCGACTGACCCAACAGCTGCAGCTCTGAGCGCTGTCAGCGAGGTCGGGCTCATCGGCGACGGCTTCGCGGTTTGAATCCTAAAAAGATCTTTTCTGTAACTCTTCACATGACGGGAGCCAATCGCAGCACAGATGGGTGATTTCTGACTGCGGCGTTAAAGACAAAGAGCCCACGTGCAATCAGTCACTTCATCGTCGTTGGGATTGAACAGTTACCTCTTGAAAGCTGAGTGCAAATGCATCCAAGAGCCAAGATGGAGTGAAATCTGAATGCACGATGGTCCAAAGTCATGCACGAGCAAGACACATGTGCAGTTTGTACCGTCTGCTGCAGTAAACACGCAGGATCCATCCGTGCAGTGCACTGAAGTTACCCAGCGTCTCATAGCATCATCCTGAGCCTCGTCCATCAGCAGGAGCACAGAGGCCACGTTTATCTGATCCAGAGTCTGATCCAGAGTCTACGAAGATGATCAAACTGTCCCACATCATTTAACAGGTGTTAGGTAGCTAACAGTGTTTGCTATCTGCTGTCTGTTGGAGTTACTGAGCAGCTCCAGGTGCACTGGCTTCACTCTTTGGGTTTGAGCGAGGCGGATTTGCATCCAATCCCAAAAATAAAAACAAAGAGGAACCAGATTCATGACGATCGAGCACCGGAAAATCGGTACGGCTACTAAAAATGCTAACCTGCGTGCTAACATATCCATTTATTTGTTTTAAACTCTGTGATGCAGTCTGTGGTTGAACGCTGCTGAACTCATCAGCCAAACTGTGACCCAGAAGCTAGCTAACGTTAGCATTCACAGTCACATGGCCCGATCTAGGGTAACAGAGTAAAGTTTATTAAACCAGCCACAGATCTGGGTACTTACATCACCCTGCAGTCGGCCCACGGCAGGAGAATCACTGCGACGATGAAGGTTGGGTGAGGTTTGTCCGAAACGGTCTTACAGGAGACGTCCAGGCATGAACGTGTGAACTATGTAGTTATGTTATAATTAAGAAGGAAGTGTGTATGTTGATGTTTCAACCCACGGGCCACGTTGTTTTGCATGTTTTGGTGAGGTTCAAGTCTCGATTCGTCCACGGTTACACCAGCGGTTTCTATTATTTCGTCGGCCCCGTTTACGTCAGTGGGGATCGGCTTAATGAAACTGACGCTGTACATCCTCGTGTTGCTCTCAACCCCCCTGACAAACGTCTTCACCGGTAGAGGCCACAGATGGGGTTGAGGGGGCAGAGGCAGCGGCTTCCACGGCTTTATCCCGCTAACGTTAGCCCGCAGCCGCCCCAGCAGAGCTCCAGCTCTCAGCTCTGTTACGCTGGGCAATGAAAGTAAACACATTCGCTCATCCTCCCCCCGGCGAATGAAGACTTAAAGTCAATCCCGACCGTAAAGCACATTCAGACTATCCGACGGAGGAATATTGGCCTTTTTATCGTCGTGATGCCGGCCAATCCTGCAGAGGAGGAGAGTAAACACAGCGGCGCTGCAGCGATGCCACGGCTGACCCGTGAAATCACCGCGGACCTGGAGGGGGCGGGGGGTGTCAACAAGAAAATCCCCGCAGATTGGATGTTGTGAGTTTGGAAAATCTTCAGGAACTAAAGCGATTAAAGTCGGACTGATGCTAAATCGTGTTGACAGAAGGATGTGAGGCGGCCCAATGATGATTTAGATCAGTTTACTGGACGGATGAGGAACAAAGGCCACAAGGACCTGGATTCTGGTTCGAGACTCAGGCAGATTCATCTTTAAATGCTTAATGTTTTTATGTGGATTTAACAAAGGTTTAACCGATAAAGAGCCACAAAGCTTCACGAACGTCATCCTCAAACCCTCGTAGCTCCGTCCTGGCACCATCTCAACTGAAGTGCACCTCGCAAAAGAGCTTTGGGTCAAACGCCACGAAGCGATTTGTTTCAGAAAACCTGCAGTTTCATACGGGAAAACCCTGTAGCCTCACTTGAGCTTCATTTTGGCAAAATATGAATAACATAATAATAAAAGACACAAGAATCCAACATGAAGAAGGAGTTTTGGACACAGGAGGTTTCTCCCCAACAGCAATTATCAAACCTAATTAGTTTTAAACTCTGTCTTTACATATATATTAATTTAAATTGCATTAATACTCCATATTTCGACCCAATAGTTGTTTTTCTTTATAATGTTGTTTATCTGGGTTTATTTGGTGCTCTGGGCTGCTGTTGGTCTGCAGGTTCTCCAGCCTCTGGCCTCCCGCCGATGACATTTCCTCCAAGCTTATCTCGTTTTTGCGTCGTGTGAATGAATATTTCACTATAAACTGAACAAAACGACTCTTTTATGTTTTACTTTCACACGTGCAACCTGACAGGCGCGCAAACCCGGAGTCACGCGTGCAGCCGACCTGCCGTTCTGTGAAAAGTCACCTCGAACGTGCAATAGATAGATAGATAGATAGATAGGTAGACAGACAGATAGATGGATAATCAGTGTTTAACAGCTCCTCGTGCAGCTGGTTGTGAAACAGTTTCCCCGTGGCGGTTTTAACGGGCTCCATAATGGACTGAGATCGGACCAAAGCCACTTATCCGTCAGAGAGAGGGAGCCGCAGCCGGAGGAAGTGGACTAAATGGGGACGAGGTGACAGAAAAGAAAGCGCCGTCGCGTACGAACGCACGGACCTGACGTGAAGGCGGAGCTGCTTAATGGCAGCGAGAGAATCTATTTTGCTGCTTTTTAGTTTAAATCATGACCAATAGCAGCTGGACTGTAAATATGTGGGTTTAGACTCTTCATTCCAGATGGAAAACAGGTGATTTTAACTCTCTGAAACTGAAATTTGAAAATAAATGTTATTATTACTCTTCACACTCCCCCTCCTCAGTGGGCTGAGCATGAAAGCCACCTGAATCACAGGTACCGCCGTGGGTCTCACGATATGAAAGCGGGCACCAGGGCGACCGATTGCCGCGGTGCATTTGCCTCCGCGGTGCAAAGCACAGCGTGCTCCTGGGCGAACGTCTCCATGTCTGCAAAAACAGCACATATTAGATGTGACAGTGATGTCTTACAGTGTTGCCATGGATGCACGTTACGCAATCTGAATCTATTAATGGAGGCGTTACACACCCAGACGTCTCAAGAAGATATATGTTTTATTCTTTTAGACGAAACTGAGATTGACCTGCAGACATTTGCACAAAGGCAAGGATTCATCCATGTCAACATAAATAGAAGTTTCTGATGAAGGCTCATCAGTTCTTTGTGTCGAGGATGTCAGGAACAAAGACAAAGACGCCTTCAGAGAACAAATAACATGACGTCTTTCAAACGGGCCGATCTTGCTGCAGGCGATGAGCTGCTCTGTGGAGAACAGACGTGCGCAGATACGTCACGTATGTACTTTAACCAAAGCATCATCTTTTGCTAAACCTCATCAAACTTTGCTTCTGTTACCATGACAACAAGCATCACTTGCCTGTGGATGATGATGGGGATCACCTGACCGGAGGTTAATGGGCTGCGCTGCGGGCAGTTTAAAGGCGTGAACTTGTGTTTGTTTGTACAAAGACTGTGCTGATGTGTGGACCTATTTAAACACTTCAGCACTGACTAAAAGTTATAAATATGTATTTTCTTCTTCAGATTAAACAGTAATTAAGATTCACTTTAAACCAGTGTTTTCAGGTTAAGCTAACGTGTATAATATCTGATTTCCAAGGATTTGAAGCAACAATCACTCGTCCAGTCCCTGAAAGTCAGTCCGGTCGACGGTTTCCTGCGAGTCCCGAGCTGTTTCCTCTGGTCCCTTTCCTCCCCTCCTTTCCTAACATCATTAATCCTCTGCAGTTAACTCTCTGAAGCGCTGATGCTCCTTAAACACTGCGCCTATTGTTCCCCAACGACGGTCATCTGTCAACGGAGACACAGCAAACGGAGCAGGGGGAGATGAAGACAGAGGAGGCCACTGCAGCCGAGACAGAGCGAAACGAGGATTTACCTCAACGATTAGAGCTGAGGTTTGCTTTTCCCTGATTGTGTTAAAACTCAAATGCATCACGAAAAGCGGCAGCGTCTCAGAGCTGCCACCCCTGCAGCCCAGCAGCAGGCCACATGCACATCACCCCACCAGCATACACCTGCACTCTCTTCTGTCAGGAAGCAAGTTCAGCTCAGTGCGACTCTCTTTATAATCCGGCTCCGCTGAGGCGACGCGGCTCAGTTAAAGCTGCCCTGCAGAGGCTTCCTGTAAACAAACCGTGTTGTTCACATTCGGCGTTAAAACCCAACCCAACACGATTTAAAAACAGAGGACGAGCGTTTATTTCCTCATTAAACATCTGCAAAGCTGCTGCTGCTGCCGACCCAACATGCACTGTGGGGGCGGGGCTGCACGTTGCTTCTGCTGCAGGAGGCTAAACACTCCTTAACGACCTTTCATCCGATGAACATGGATCAAAAATGACTGAAAATGATTTGATTCTTACTTTTTTTGTTTGTTTGTTTGTTTGCAAACATGAAAGGGGGCGGGGCTTAATACCTATTCTGCAGCCAGCCACCAGGGGGCGATCCACATGATCACCCTTCACCTTTCAGGCGTCCGTACTCACACGCAGTCCATGACACGTCTTGTTCGAACAGCAAACTTTCAGACAAAACCTATTAAGCTCCTCCTTTCCGCGGGGAGCGGCTAATCTCATTTGAATTCCTGCTCACAAACTAATTTAAATTGAATTTCGAACACTCGACCCCCGTCGGCCGCCCACCGGGGAACTTCAGCCACTTCAGATGCTAATTGAAAACTGCACGTAAATCATTTGTCAAGGTGTTTAAGTTTATGAGACGGTAAATGAGAGAACGTCGCCCTGGGATTATTTTCTCATTTGAAATGACCAAACGCTGTGTTTCCTGTCCCGCTCCTGACTGTAATGAACTGATTTAGCGCTGGAGTACAAAGAAACGTATTTGGTTTGATGAGCCGTCGTTGGTCGGGCATCGTGATTGTCCGGAGGAGGAGGGGGAAGCTGCGATGGCGAGCGGCGATGATGATTAAAATGAGAAAAGACGCTCCAGACCAAAACATGATGTGCAGATGTGCTAAAGGGACGTCCGAGTGTCCAGACCAGCCGAATGATGAAAAGCACCGAGCAGAGGTGTGAGGAGAGAGAGCTCGTTATCGTTATCTCACCAGGAGCGGTGGTGACGAAGCACGTTGAGTAAAGAAGAGTGACTTTCACACGTTCATACCGTTCTCTGGATCTGTCACTCCGCTGCTTTCTTCCACGCCGTCAAGGACAAAATAAGACTGGAACAAAGGACGAACTGTCCATAAAGGACCGTCTGTGTGCAGAAGGCGATCCATTTGTCCGGAGCCTTTAACAGTGAGGACGAAAGCCGGATGGCGTCCGAGATCGCGCTCACGTCGGCGTTCAATAACAAAGAACACAACCTGCAGAGACTCGTTCAACGCGGTCCCTACGAATAAGACGACGTCACATGATCAAAGCGCTGCACCATGCATGTGCTAATCCCTCCCATTCGCTTCTAACCCATGACTTTTGTCGTCACGGTAACAAAAACACGTGGTTAACAGTGCGGTGTTGTGGTTTTGGATCAACGAGACGACGGCTCGAGGTTAAACGAAGACTTTCGGCCGCACCGGGACACAAACACCGGTCACATGGGTTAAATGCAGCACAGCTTCTTCGTGCGTGCACCCTCTTGCTCCTTCATCAAGGACATATTTCTTTAGACTTTGCATTTGGACTCGCCTGCTCCCTGCAGAAGTTAAACGGAAGTATTGATATTCACATCTGCCACTCTTTGGACTTTATATTGCACATATTTCAAAAGTCCAAAGTCGTGTCAGTTGTACGCTGATTGACGAGACGGGGCTTTTTTCTGCTGAAGTGCAGACGAGTGGGCGGATATGCAAATGAAGCCACACACACACACACACACACACACACACACACACACGCTCCTGCTGCCCTCTAATACCGCCCGTACTCCATCTCATTAATGTGAGATTTCTCCGATTTAATAGTTCTCCGTGTCTCGCTGCGAGTCCACGTCTCCATCAATATTTGGTCAAAGGTTTAATCGCCTTTAATTATCATTTGTCCTGGAAGTAAAATCCCCGTTCGGAGTCCGATCTGTTCGGAGAATCACCTGCACAAAGCAAATATCGTCTAAACGTCCTCGATAACCCCTGCGTGGCGACGGTCGTCACCCCTGTTGACGTCCTCCCAAACAAAGCAGCGTGGACGCCACAGTCCAGTAAACTCAAACAAACACAGAGTCACTGTGGAATTCAAAGTAAAGATATGGAACTTCATCATTTATTTATCCCCACCCCGCGTTTGACAGCTTCTTAATTATGTCCTAATTTATTTAAATAAAGGAGCGTGACTCAGATGCACGTCTCTCTATTATCTCTCTGCAGAACATCACCGGTGGCTGCGGTCAGTAAGAACTGTCAGTGATGTGCACACGAACTCTGCAGCACCTGCAGATACCATGTAATGCTAATTAACTTGTTTTATTAATATAAATTTAATGTACAGTCCGTTTTACATTTGACGTGTCCTCGGGGGTTTCTCTGAAACACGCCGCCCCACCGGAGTCGTTCCAGTAAAATGACTTCCTGTCGTCCTCCGATGACAGACGGGGAAACTTTAAGAGCTAAGAGCAAGTGCACAATCACAGGAGATGATTCGCAGATCATTTCACTCATGCACTTATTCTTCTGCCGTGGACCAACTCTGCACCACTCACCGGATCAGCGTCACTTTCCGCTGTTCTGAGTGTTAAGAAGTCGTTTTTTTGATGACTGGAGCTCTCCTACCAATAGTTTTCGATGTGGACGTTTTCTTTTAGCTTGAGAAGTCGTCACATTACGTGTCCATGGTTATGGTGCAATGAGGAACTGCTTCAGCGCGTCTTTCGATGGTGCACGTTCATAGACAGGGTCAGGATTTGGGTTCAGACCTGATAGTCTGCCAGATTCAAGGGCTCAGACCTGGAGACATATAACTCATGGATGCAGAGGATTGAGAAAGACCCTGACAGGAAGCTTGTTTGGATGCAGAAGCTGAACAAGCAGCAGCATAAAATCCCAGAATGCACCAGGCCAGTGTGCTCTGCATAGGTCAGTAGCCACAGTAACTTAGCTTGGAAATAAAACAACAGAGGTGCTACGACTGAGACAAAACACAACGTTACACCTGGTGATGTTTAAAAACATGACTTCATCATTTTATTCACTGACTTTGGTGGGAGGGGTGAAAC
This sequence comes from Datnioides undecimradiatus, assembly GCA_008933995.1. Taxonomy (NCBI): domain Eukaryota; kingdom Metazoa; phylum Chordata; class Actinopteri; order Lobotiformes; family Datnioididae; genus Datnioides; species Datnioides undecimradiatus. The sequence continues at coordinate 2,086,732 of WARS01000071.1, read as the reverse complement.
TGGGTCATATCTTAAACAGGAAATAGAGGTTTTCTCCAGCCGGTACACCGATAACTTCACTTCTCACTGAAGGAACTGCAGGTTAGCCATGCAGCTAGCGGTTTGGAGTAGCTGACCCAGCACGGATCAGCTCAGAGTGGCTGAGGTTGGTGTTAACATTGTGTACAAGGTGGAGAAGAAGGACAAGGAGAAGGAGAAGTTGAAGAAGGAGAAGAAGGAGAAGGAGAAGAAGGACTTAGGTGGATTAGGAGACAGGAGGACAAAGAAGAGAAGAAGGAAAAGGAGACATGTTCCACACTGACCTCGCTTCCAGTTACAGGTTGTGTGTTTTACTCTTTATCTCTTTGCGAACAGCAGCCGCAGTTCTGCAGATTTCAGTTATTCCTGCTCGGGGGAAGTTGGCACAAGCTGCATGTGTGCTGCTTCGCTGCGTATTTGCGTGTGTGTGTTAGAATATGCATGTGTCTTTGCGTAACCGCCTCTCGAGGCAGCGTCTTTCATCTTGGCTCTGCCTCAGATGTCTTTGTAGCCTGTTGTGTCTTTGTTTGGGCGTCTTCAAGCCTCATTAGTTCATTGTTTTGGGTTTTTTTTTTCAGGAGCTGTGAATTAAATCACGCCAGTGCGAACTTAATGTATCCTCTCCGCTGCCTTCCTCCTCCTCCTCCTCCTCTTCTTCCTCCTTGTCCTTCATTTGGTGAAGCGAGTGATGCACAACTTTTCTTTGATCATGCGATATTACCGTCTTCATCTGCGCGGATTTGAAGGCGAGACTCGGCGACAGGCAGACACGGAAAGTAATTTGCCCATTTTCGCTCTGCGTGGGTGAGATGGATGAAGGGAAGGGAATCAGATGAAATGAGGGAGGCAGCAGAAGACATATGAAAAGTATAGTGTTACAAATTACTGCTTTTAATGGACTGCTGTTCCTGTTTTAGTTCAACATCGCCTGTTGGGTTTGTTGACATTGCTGCACGGTTTGCACAGAGCTAAAGGCCACGACACTCTTTAAAATGATCGAATCTTCACTGTGCATTGCGAGATCTTACTGTCTGCGTTCAGCGTCAAAGGTCAAAATCAGAAGCAGGTGTATTGTCACGTATGTTTACTCAGGTTTGTTGTATGTTTACAGGGAATTCATCTTGGCATTTGGTGCATGATAATAAGAACAAGTGCAGGTCAAAGATAAGTGAAGCAGGACGAGCTGTACAGTTTGTGCAGTTTGCTCGTTCACGGCGTGAAATGAAACATGCAGCAGTAAAAAGCCTGAAAATGCACATTTGCCATCCTAGCGGGAGGGTGGGAGTGTGTCTGGAGGATAAAGGTGGGAGCAGGTGGAGGTCTGCGCCTTGTTGATGAGGCTGGTTTGGGTCCTGATGGACTGCAACCTCCTGCTGGAGTCTGAAACCAGGGTGAGACCCACCTCAGAGTCTGGGAGTGCGTACAGGTCCTGCAGGGAGGACAGATTGCAGCCAAACACCTTCTCTGCAGAACAAATGATAGCATTAGCAACAGCATACCAGATGGTGATGAGGGTGGACTCAGTGATGGAGCACCAAAGAGATGGAAATTAGGCCTGAGCCTCATCTTAGCGCTGTCGCTAACAGGACAAGAAGTTAGCTCATGGGTGGACTCGGGGCACCAGAAGCACAGGAAGCTCTATGAACTGGAGTCTGCTGGGACGCCGACTTGACACGAGGACCAGGAGTCAGTTGGATGTCAGCGACCTCAGGACCGTCCTCAGGAACATGGGTGACGCCGAAACAGGAGTGACGTCTGCTGGGACCCCTCAGTGTTGGTGTTAGCTCCTCAGCTTAGCCCTGTCGCTACCAGGACAAGTTCATTTGACAGGAACCAGTGTCTCAGTTGACGAGTTTTACATGCAGCACCTTAAAGGTCTGCAGCTCGATCATCACGTTGGCAGATGAAAGTGGTTCTCTCCACCTCTTTAGATTGATAAAGAGCAGGGTTAATACACTCTGCGTTTCACTGCGTCTGTGATTGCAAACACAGCCGGACGTCACTTTTCTTAATGGTTATTATTTTTCCTCGGTGTCACAAAGGTTGTTGGCCGCGCTCAATCAGCCGCCTCCCTCTCTTTCTGTATCTTGGTTGTTAAACTGATCTAAAATCCAATCCCGGCTGCTCTTAAAACAGCCTGAAATGTTCTACGTTTCGTCTCCCGCCCTCCAGTATCCGGAGACTCTTTTCCCCGCTGAGCGTCTAGACGGCGGCGGACCCTGCAGATGGTTACTGTTGTCCCAGAAACCAATATCACACATCAGCAGCCTCCCCCACACGTGTTAATAAAGTGTTTGTGCGTGCGTGCTCGGATGAGTGAGCTGTGGCATATGGTATTTTTCGAAGTTAATCATGAGGTGTTTGTTGCTTGCGCCTGTCCACACGTTCGAGGAGGTGTTCTCTTTGTCCATTAACCCTGTTTTGTTTGCTCGTCAGCCCATCCGTCCGTCCGACTGTACATCACTGCGCTTTAATCCAGCTTCAGGTCTGCTCTCACCGTCCCTGACTCTTAGCTCTGAGGTGTCTCTGATTCAATCTCACGGTGACCTGTTCGCGTTTTTAATCTCGGCTCAGTCGGCGCTGCCCCACCGGCTGCCGGGGAGGGTGAAGGAGATGAAAAATTGCCTGAAAACAGTTTCTTACGCTCCCGGCTGCCAGAAAATAGGTATGAAGCAAATCAGAAAACCCTGAATCCTTCTCTACAAACACAAAATAAGCCAGTGGTAGAAAGTATCTGACTACATACACTCAGATATCGTAGTTCAGTCCTCTTCTGAGATACTTAAATACCATTGCATACTACATAATACCCTGACTGTAGGACATTTCAAAGGGAATCATTGTGCTTTTATTACATTTAGTTAATTTACAGATTCACAATAATAATACAAAGTATGATCAACATGGTTTATTCATGATTTATTATTGTAATTTGAGGTTTTATCGATTTGAAACATCAAAACAATGAAACAAATCAATCATAGTACAATTATACAGTGCGTATGATGTAAAATGGGGCGTTCTGCACGAAGTGTGTATGCAAAAACTTTGTTGAAAGTAAAAGTCCCATGTATTTCTACACAGTGGAAGTAAAGATCTGCGTTTTTCATCATTTTATTGTTTTGCAGCACATTTATTGTGCAGGTTCCATGGAGGTAAGAGCTGTTAAAAGCAGGTTGTCACTGTTGTTTGTTTGTCTCTGCACCATCTGCCCAGCACCAAAGTCAGCAGCTAGCTAGTGAGGAACCTGAGGCGTCCGGTGGTTAACGAACCTGATTCTTCTCAGGAGCTGGTGGCTACCAAACCAGAGCAAAAAGCAGGAGAACAGTGGATTTAATATTCAATTATGAAGGTGCAAAGACACTAAATGAATGACGATGCTGCTCCGTGAACGCGTAAACACGCACGCAGCTAACACATCACCACTTTCACAAGATGATAATAAATCAGAGCCTGTTTTGTTCTCCTGGTGGCCTAGTATCGCTTCATGGAGAGAAAGCATCCTGCTTTACCTTCCAGCTGTTGCAGCTGCCACTCAGTGATCCGCTGCAGGTCCAGCTGATGTGCCAATGTGTACAAGTGTTCCCCGTAGCCCAGAGTCTCTATTCTCCACGTGCTATTGCTCCACACTAGCTTTCCAGGAACAGCTTGCAACTTGAAAAGCATGAAATTCACACATGGCCGCTGAGGAACAGGTTGTTCTGGGACACTTTGCTTCCTGCAGAAACACAACTTAGCTGTGATGCAGCAGCAACATGATGCAGCCAACATGAGGGCACTTCCTGGATTTGCTAATTTCATGGTTACCTCAAATCATCAAATTCACGTGGTGCATCTGCAACTCCAGTTAGCGTGTTGACATTGCAGCCCATTAGTAGCCTACTCAGTTGGGATTACTACATTATTACAGCAGTATGCAGCATTCATGAGTTGGACACACCCACCTACACACATCTAAAGTTTCACGACTGACTTTTGCACAGTTTAAACCGTCACTAGAAGCGGTTTCCAGTGCTTTTCCAGGTGTTTATGTGTCTGAACTCTGTCCAGACCATATAAAAACTGGAAAAGGGCTCAAAACTACTGTTGTGTCTCCGTGATGACTCACTCACTAGATGAAAACAATACCAGCGTCCCTGTTGCTGCAACAAATTAAAAATCAGTTGTAATAAAAGCAAACAGGGGAACTTCTCTGTGAGTACACAACTTTTAGCTCGACCAGAACGTACCTGTCCGTTGGTTTAAATTCATCCCAACCTTCTCAAATTGATCTTTTTAGAAAACACTATGAAATAACACAAAAATAAGGAAGATGCTCTTTGTTGCACGGTGTCGAGGTTTCACCTGATCTCCTGGGCCGGGAGTGGAAACACGTCAGTGAACTCTTCTCAGGAACATCTGATGTCCAACGTTTCTTCAACGTCTGAACCCTCTTCATCCCTCAGTCTCTTCCTCCTGATTTCAGTGGAGGCTGAGCGGTGGAGAGGACCTTAATCAAGGTTTGTCTAATCTCTCAGTCTCTGTCTCGCCACCTCCCGGGCTCTTTCATCATTTATGACTGTTGTTTTTGTCATTTTATACAAAACTCCTTGTGTCCTTCTTGTGTTTCACACCTCTGTCTTCTTCTCTGGTGCACCAATGCCCTGACCACAGATAACACAGCATCGGCAAAATGAATCAATAAAGGCAAAAAAGAGTAAATACATTAAAATAGAACAAAATAAGATATCACATGGACTGGTTATGAAGACGGTTGGAGAAATTCAAGTCAAATGTTTTTTTAAAAAGGGACTTTAAATTGATTTATCATATCTTACAGATGCAAGCAGAGTGAGACTGTTGAACTGAGCAAAAGTCAGATTCTTGGAAACTGAGAGGAGAAGTTTGTTGGCAGACCTGAAGGTTTATCTTTGGGTGTAGGTGGGGACCTGAAGTGCAGGCTGGAAAGAGGCCACTGACAGTTTTACATGTGATAAGGTTGAGTGTAATTCTGCATTTTAAGGGCAGAGAGTGCAAGGAGTTTAGCAAAGTTTGCCCAATGTTGCCCAAGTCTAAACAAATCTCATTCATAGAGGTTGAAACACAGAAAATTGTCATAATGATCAGTTTTGTAATGCTAATATGGGATGTTGTGGACTTGATCCTGCAAAGCTAATGAATGAAACAGAACATTTAGCAGATAGCTTGGAGGCAAGCAGGCGAAGTAAACAGAAGCCACCTCGTTGACCTGCCTCACAGGGGAAAAACAGATCATGGTGCTAAAAGGGAAGAGGAGGCAGTTCAACACTCCTGAGTGCCACTGGGACCTGAGTGTTGACCTAAAACAGGAACCCCGGCTCCAGACAGAAATCAAGATAACCACCCAACTGTCAGACGTGGACGTGTCATCTGCTGCTTCTAGATCTGCAGAGACATGCGGAATAGATGCAGAGGGTCCCTTTACAAGAAGGATCTGAGACAGGCTAAAACCTGAAAATGCATTTAAAGAGTCACTGGAGGAGGCCAGCTTCACGGGCCGACAGAGGGCGACCCCAATGAGGGGTGAGGGGTCCTAGGTGACGACCTGGCTGCTGGACAAACTGCACCACCTACGGAGCTCCAGGCTGAATGCCCCGCCGGTCTCACACCCCCTGGTTAATTGTCAGTCCTGTTGAATTCAGGTGTGAATGTGCATCACTGAAACCCTGCAGCCCAGATCCAACGGGGTGGGCAAACAGCATTAATACAGCCACCTACCACGCCATGAGACGAGGATATTACTTCCCATTTGATACGGCACTTATAGCTTTCTCACCTAACGTTATTTTAAATGGCAGCCATTCACTCTCTCCTCTGTTCTGTTGCCTTGAGCTTGTGATTTGCTTTAACTTGAGAAATGATCCCTTTGCCGTTGCAGTGACAAATGATGCCGTGAACAGTATCGGGCCAGTGAACTGAATGATTGGTAGGAGTGACAGGTGATTCAGAATAAGCATCTTTGCATGCTGGGAGACCCACCGGGAGCTCTGATGGCGACGATCAGTGCAAGACCAGGTGTCACATGATGACCTAGGTACTAAAACACTGGACCTTCCACGGTATTTACCAGCAAACACTGCATATGATTCATTTAATTAAGAAAATGCACACAAAGTATGTAATTTAGCAACTTGCTAAGTTAATTTGTTCATAATATATAGCTATATATAACACAGACATCAGAACATGTGATTGCAGGTTTGACGTGACAGCTCCATTCGTTGTATATAAGCTGCTACGGTTGCAGTCACAGCACTGGTGAGGCTATTACTTGCTTGGAGTCGTGTGTGCATTGCAGTTACTGCTCAGTGTCAGGAAATGGGCATGCACCAGCTGTGCAGCGTGCCGCCCCCATGCAAGGTCCCCTCAGTCCACGGGCGCCTGTGCAATTGTGTTATATCGGCGGCACCGATGGTATCAGCCCTGCAAGACGCTGCAGAGGGTATGATAGTGCATACATAAAATCCGTGTTGTGGGTTTTAAAAAAAGCAAAAGCAGTGCATCGGTGTGTGTTTTTGAGGAGGTGGAGAGGGGACCGTGGTTCCCTCCTGTCACGCCAGCGCCAGCTGGAACACCTGTTCTCAGTCAGGTTTATTGAGTTGGAAAAGATTAAAGCACGCCTCATTACTAACACCCGAAGTGTAGGAGCGAGTTAGCGCTTCGTCCACAGCTCAGGGAGGCGTAATACAAATAAAGAATAAAGTACGGGCAGTTTATGTTATGAGTCCGCTGCTGCATGCAAAGTAAAGCAACTGTATTTGTATGGGAAGGATGTGTTTAAGCTTATTTAGAGTCAGTGAGTCACTGACGATGGGCCAGATTGTAAGAATCTGCAGAGAGCGGTGATAAAGAGAGAACTGCATGCAGCAGCAGCACCGAGCGGATTTTTATTGTTTGTGAATATAACGTCTATTGATTTCAGTACATGGCAGCGGAGCATTGACCGGCGTGCAGCGCTCACTCGCATAAACCAAAATTCAATAACAGCTGCTTCTGTGCGGCCTCCCATAAAAGCTAATGCAATCATGATCCATCCTTTCAAGATAACTGAGGACTACATAGAAATCACATTTGAGACGACAGTAATAACAACAGGATGGAGTAATATACTCAGACAAATGATAGTCGTCAGGTCTGAGTGGATCGGCGGTAACCACCAACGTGTCGGCCCGTTTTCCCGCTGGTTTCCCATGGTGCATTGTGACATATAGAAGTTAATGTGCACTAATTTTCAGTCTATCACTCGGTTCTGCAGGCAGAGCTTTGAACGCTCCACACAAATGATCTGATTCTTTGAAACCTTTCTCCACAAGAAGATCCATTTCTGCCGGATTCAACAGTCTGCAGTCAATTTCCCCGTGTAAAGGTCTCTGTCTGGACTCTGTCTCAGTGAATTAGGGGCACTGCGAGGCCTGATCCGCCCCTGTATGTACAGTACAGTACTGGGTGTACTCTGTCTGCAAGCAGGAGCTCTGTTGTTGTCAGGACATATTTTTGGAAGAGCTACACTTTAGTTGAGTGTTGAACTGAATGTAAATGCGTTGAACTATCCTTTATGCAAAAGCAACGGCAGAAGATGGGAAGCAGCAAAGTGCTGTGAGTTCACAGACGGCTCGCTGTGTTTGTTGTAGACATGATGGATGTAGATGGTGCGTCTCTGGGAACTGAGTCCAGCCTTACCACAGTCTGGCTGCTGTCCATTCGGCCAGGCGTCTTCTGCATTCCAACAGCTTTATGCTGTCAAACTGCGCGCAGCACAAACGCTCAAATCGCATTCTGATGGAAGCAGATCCACAACCTTTATCGCCGTGGTAACCACTGACTTCTGGCTTCAGGTGGGACACAAGCGCTGGTCTCCTAGGCGATATCTGTGTTTATGTTATGTCACTTGACATTGGACTTTGGCGTTTGCACGTTGTTTGGAAATTTAAAGTTGTGTCTTGACTCAAATAATTTATTCTTGTTTTATTTTTTAGAGATGAGACGAGTTCTCCTCCGAGCAGTGCCGCCTGTTCGCTGCACGCTCACAATGTTAAACGCCGTTTTCAGCAATTTCCGCTGAAACGCCGCTAAGGGTTTATTGCCGTGTGATTTGATTACAGAAGCCACCCACATTTTGAGCGCCGAGCATTCATTAGTTTATGAGATTAGCATTATGGGATTGCAGCTTTATTAGAAAGAGCACACAGCAGAGCGGCGCGGGAGGGGAGAGCGGCCCAGAGGAAAACAACAACAGCAGCACAAAGAGCGGTCAGGACCGACTGGAGCTCACAGGCCTTCATCTCCTGGGACTCTTCACCTTCCACCACGCCGACCGTCACTATTGATGTCCCACTGAATTCAATTCGCTCAGTGGTGCTGATTTAGTTTCACAGCAATCTAACATTTAAACAGCAGAACAAACAGTTTAGCAGCTCTTCACCACGGGGAGACTTGGGTCATCAATAAAAAACAAAACAAAACAATAAAAAGCCTCAAACCAACAACAATTATCAACTTTGTTCATTAATATACAGCCTCACTGTATGGAAGTGAATGAGCTGTATCGGATCACTGAGTCGTGCAGTTTGATTTTCTTTGATCAATCGATCGATCCAACGTGTTACCACGTCTAATTCTTGATTTAGTTGATTTAGTCCTTTTTACCGACACAGCCACGCTTATCATGATGTGTAAAGGAGGAGCTACAGAGCCCAACTGAAAACCTTTAGTCCTTTAAACTGAACATTAGGTGTCATTAAAATGTTTGTCACTTGCTTCTGAGTTAAATTTCATTTCATAGAGGAGGTGTGAAGTGGCGGTTATCAAATCGGGTGAGAAGGATTTTTGCAGAGCATAATGTCAGGTGTTGGTTTGACCCTGGGGGACAATCTCCACCACACCTTTCAAAGTTGTAAGCCATAGGCGACATCGGGCGCTCCTTGGATCACTCTCTGAACTGTACCGCTGTAAAGGTCCGTCTGCGATGACATCTTCCACCGTTTCAAGGCAAATCCTTAAAATCTGAGTGTCAGACCCCAAAATGAAGCGTGCAAAGTGTCTTTGAAGCATCGAACACAGATGCAGTTCAGTTCAGTAGAAACCAATTGGTTAAACCGTGTTTATAAGTGTCTACAAAAGGAAGACACCAATATCGAGACCGAGACGTTGTAAACTGCTGTAAATGCTGTGTCAAATTAATTCCAGTCCATTAGTCCTAATCAAGTTTTGTTTAATGTCCTCTGCAGTTTTAATGGACTCCATTAGTTATTGTTTCACCGGTGTGTTTAATGCTGAATGGACTGCAGTTATAAAGGCCTTTCTAGTATTTAAACCACTCAGAGCGCTTTACACTGCATGTCAGCACACACTCATTCGTACAGTAACCGAGGAACATTCAGACACACTCACACACACCGATGGGACATCAGGAGCAATCTGAGGTGCAGCATCTTGCCTGAGGACACTTTGAGCCTGTAGGAGCAGGAGATTTGAACCAAAGATACTGAAGAAACCACTGTGTCGACTGCTGATGTGTGTAGAGCGCACGCTGCACAGAAACCTCCAGTAAAACAAATGCACACCAGGAAACTTTGCTAAAACACAACATGGCACCATAGAGATTATTTGTCTTAAACTCTGATGTGATGTGCAACATATACGCTAACCTGAAAGTGGACTAATTGACATAAAATTCAATGTTTGCCTGACAATAAACCCTGCTACTCCTCTGGGTTTCCCTGTAGCTCCAGCATGAGGGTGACTTTTGAAATTTTAATTAAAGTATCTCAGCAACAACTTAATGGTGAATTTGCTATTACGATGAATTATAATCACTCTGGCCCCTGACACTCATCATCGGGTCAAAATATCATTTGTCCAGCGCTTTACTTTATGGCTGAACATCTATGAAACAACTGAAACTCTCATTAGCGCCCACCGTGCTTCGCTTTTGGTGCTAATTGGCAAATATTAGCATGCTAACAAGCAAACACTCAACATGTCAAACACCATGCCTGCCTATTATCAGAATATTAGCATTGTCACTGTGAGCCTTTTAGCACCATTAGCCTTAGCATTTTGCTCAAAGTGCCAGTGTGCATTAATACAGCCTCACAGAGCCACTCTCTGTCTTGTTAAAACATTGTTGTCTATAAATGATCCCTCTCTCTCTACTATCCATCCATCCTTTTAACCACCCTCTGTTGCTCAGTATTCATGCAGTGTAGAGCAGCAGGAACCTGCTGTAGGTGACATCTGAAAAGGTTCCTGGACAGGAATTAACCGTGAGGAGTGATGGGACTGACCGAAAGAGTGAGGGATGGGAGGAGGTGGCATAAAATTACAATTATTGGGTGCAGAGCTGATGAGGTGAAGGAAGGGGGTCAGAAGGAGAGGCAAGTCAGAGAGTTGCAAACTAAATCTGGTAGTACAGATGCTGCAGAACATTGATTCCATAAGAATCAGACACATTAAATAGAAATAGAGGTTGAGATTGTTGAAGAAGAGGCTGAGATGTTAGGTCGTCTCTCGAGCCACCTGAGGCTCCACAGGGACGTTAGGTTCTGCTTTGTGAGAGCATGAACATAATGTCGGCCCGTCACTCCGCAGGCCCATGTGATAGAAAATCGTTAGGCACTCAGCGGACGTGGCCGACATGGCCTGAGACCATAGCCTCAACGCAGATCAATACAGAGTGATAGCAAGATGGATAGAGACAGGAGCAGGAAGAAGCCAAGTCCCTTTTTATTTATATGTCCCGATATGTGGTCACAGCCAATCCGGTCCTCCGCTCTGGATTCAAGTACAAAGGCTAAACTCCAGTTGTAAGTGCAGAACAGCAGTAAACACTTGAACCCATTGGTTAGGTTTAGAAGAGCATCATGGCGTTGGGTTAAAATACCTCACATCCATTAAATGTCATTGTCAGCGATGCTTCAACGATGTTTATTATGTGTCTGACCTCCTGTGACCCACAGACTTCTGAAATCAAACCTATACCCCCGGTTAAAAAGAACATTTGTAGTTTCACAGTATCCGTTTCTTCTTGTGTTGAATCACTGTTCGACTGCTAAGCAGAGCCTACCAGAGGCCGCAGGGAGTCCCATAAGCTATCATCTCTTCACTTGTTTCTTTTGTGGGGAATAAAACAAATATATCATTTGGAGGTGCTAAACAGTAAAAGGCTATCTATTTCCCTCCGTTAGCAGTCTTTATGCTAAGCTAGGCTAACCACCTTGTGACTGTAGCTTAATTGACAGTATCAACTGGTATTTCCAATGTCAAACCATTGTCTTTTAAATGAAATAGAGGGGCATTTTGTTATTTTTGGTATTAGGAACATCTGTTTTCTGACATTTTGACCCTTTTTTCTATTTTCAGAGTTAGGTTTTATAATTTTTTTGTTTTTTTTTAAATTAAAAAAATTGTTTTCGTAGTCAGTCTTGAGGAAATTAAGCAGAACAAGGGGAGAAAACCAGAGGTTAGTGGGCAACACATTCTTACTGTAGTCCATGAATCAGACATGAAACTGAATCTATAGGAATTTTTGCACGTGGGCAAAAAATTTTCCAAAAAAAATTACAATTTTGTTTTATTTTTGTGATTTGCTTGTTTTCTGTGAAGTGAAGTCTGTGAAACTTTTAAACAAATGTATTTCAGCTGGAGATTTCTTTGTGCAAGACCTGGTTTGACTTTTAAAATGGAGCTCGTTATGAAACACTTCAGGTGAAAGTCACGGTTAGATCTGGCTCAAACACCAAAACTACACGTTGAGGGAAAATGTAATCGTTTTGGTTAAAACAGCTACTTCCTTCTTCTACCACTTCCCTTCCTCAACGTTCACCGTGCAGCAAATCAGAGAGACCAGTGACTCAACCATCCGACCCAACCTCCTCCACACATGCACTGTGTCACTGTTCTGCCATTGTTCTGTGGGGCCGGCTCGATGGTGCTTAAAAGCACCTGAAGAGGAGAGATTGAAAGACAGAGGAAGAAAAGAGATGTTTCTCTGTCTTTGTTCGTCCTCAGCTCTCTTGGAGATTCAACAGCACTTACAAACACAGGAGCGGAGAGGAGATACGGAGATACAAGGACAAAGCAGGAGCAAAGATTGGGCGCACGACACGACCTTTCAGGAGGACAAGTATCCCATCAAGTTTCCATGTTCTTTCCTTTCAGCGCTTTTTGTGTTGTTGTTGTTTTTTTGTTTTTTTTTTCAATACTTCCAGGCAGGAAATCAATACAGGAGACTGATGGAGAAGGACGGAAGCCGAGCGCTGGACAAATAATTGCTTTGTACAAAGACGAGGAGGAGGAAGAGCTCAGTGGAGGAGGGATGGATGATCGCTCCTGCTCGTCTGTGTTGTTCTCAATTGAATAGAAAACACTTCAGAGAATCACCTTTTGTGAGTTAAACCATCTTTAACCGTCGGATAGTAGATGTTATGAAGGCCTGTAGTAACATTATAATCCAGCCTGGTGATAAACTGAAATAGACCCGTTAAAACTGTTGCTATTAGCATTAGCATTCTATCCAATCATCCCGACAGCAGTAATCAATAGCGGGCTAACTTACCTTAGCATAAGGAGTGGAAACAGGGGGAAAGGTGAGGAAATTAGCATGCAAGCCCATCGGATCTCACGTATACATTACAGTATATAGAATATATATATAGAGAATAGATATAGTTATACATATATATATATATATATATAGAATATGTACAGAGTCTAGTCTGCAGGGCAGCTTACACCAACTAGTTTACCACTGCAACAGAAAAATAAATTATCATCATACAAATTAAAGACATGAATGAATAAATATGAATCGACACTTATATTTTACTTGAGCTGTGTAGAATGACCTGCAAACATCAACACTGGTTTACAGGTAAATGTAATATCTAAGGCACAATACTAAGAACCTTTCACTGAGCTCCTTTTATTATCTAATCGCTCGCCTTTTAACGATGCCGTTTCAGCGTCTTCGGTGACTTTAATCAGTTTTTCCAGCGTTTGCTCCCTTTTGTTTTTCAATCAGACTGAAACATTAAAACATTTTTCTTCCTTTCTTTCTTTTTTTTTTTCCTGTTGCACCGTAATTGTTCAGTTTTGGTTTGACCTTGTCCCTTTGAGCGTGTTGCCACGCATGAACATGCACAACAACAGGACTCAAAGCTTTTCATTCGGCCGGACTAATATGTGGGAGTTCTTTTGATCAGCTTAATGAAAAGCGCTGTCCGTCCATGTGGGTTATAATCAGGACAGGCCGTGCTGCTCTCTCACCGCCATGCTTTCAGCTCAGCCCGTTTCCATGCAGGTATTCATCCGAGCCGCATTCTTCTGCTTCTTTCAGTTACGGGTGAGGACAGACGGAGAGTAAGAGTAAAGAGTAAAGAGTAAGTCTACATAAATCTCTAGATAGATAGGTAAATGTATATATCTGAAGATGGTACATTTTTATGTTGTTGAGCTCGTTCTGTATCTATTTAAAGCTTCTTTCACAGCTTTTTGTGCATGTAAAACATCTGCAAAGTTCAGGAAGGAAGACACGTTCTCTCTGACAGAAGGCCCTCCTCCTCCTGAATGGCTGTAACTTTAGCCTTTCCTCCTGGCTGACAGGCGACCATCCCATCCAATAAACCCTTGTACCCAGCAGCAGGATTGTAAGAAACAGTTTCCTTTATTTTGTCCCACAAAGGGGAAACTTGTCCAACTCACACAAAGCAAGCAAATATGCTTATTTTGGTCACCTGATCTGATCTGCTCTACTCTTAAAGACAGTCAGTTGTGTTTTATGAAGGATTAAATGTAAGGAAACATCCAAAACACTTCAAATCACCTGATTACTGCTAATTGGGGTGATTGGATAGAGTAATGCTAATGCTAATAGCAACAGTTTTAACGGGTCTATTTCAGTTTGTCACCAGGCTGAATTATAATGTTACTACAGGCCTTCATAACATCTACTATCCAGTGGTTAAATATCCAGAAGGTCGGTGTTTTACATGGTATGTACTGTAAATGTACAAATCTCAGCAACACATTGTGGTTTTACACCTAAAAGATGTGATCCCTCCTCCACTATAGTCCTTCCCTTGCGCATTGTCACCATTGACCTCTTTACGACCAACAACCTGCAAAGGATCCTTCAGTTGATCTGAAATCACAAGTCCACAAAAGATGTTTGATGAAGCAGAAAACCTGGTATGTTTAAGTCTGGGGCTTCATTTCAGTCAGTGTCCGTTCATCACAATGACTAGTTTGACTTTGATGCTTGCACTCTGCACTGAGAGCAAAGACCAACATTAGCCCGCGTTGTTAGAACAGAAAACAGAATTTCTTAAAGGTGTTGCAACACTGCGGCAATGCTGTTGCGTCAGGATTGTTGTTTTCACTGAAATGTGGGGTTCCATCTGTGGAAAATTATAACGGATACATGCAAAATGAAAAGACGAGGCTGAGACGAACCTGTGAGGTTGACAGGCAAAGGAACTCAGAGTCCTAAATCGGCAACACATACTCCGCCTCAGCTTCCAATCTTAATGTATTTATTTCTTATACACTGACAAATAAGGGATTTTCAGTGAAATCTTGGTGTAAACTGTAAAATGGCGTCCCCACAGTGACACGTGGGTCACAATGCGGCCATATTGGATGTGTAAACGTGCCAGCTTAGGTTTGGTCCCGTCAGCGATGAGATGCCAGCTCTTATCCAAACCCTGGAAACGTATTTAGTGTTTACCTTTGCGATCTAATCATCCAAAACACTTGTGGAACAACGCCATCCCCTTTCCTTTGATCGAGGACAGTCAAGTGTCCTCGCAAGGAAAGGAGGTATAAAAGGAAGCACTGGTGCACCTTTCCTTTGCATTTGCAGTTTTCATCAATACCCCTTAGATTCTTCTGGGTCATTGCATTGAACCAGACACTGGGGTCATTGTTGCTTCTGCACCAACAGCTGCTTCACCCAGATTAGACTTTATTGATTCAGAGATTCAGTTACTATATATATATGTATAAGGACTGTATCTATATATCTGTACTTCCTCTGAATCAGACAAGTGTGTCCTTCATCATTCTCTTCAATGAAGATGAATGGGCAGGTGAGGCAGGTCCTCCTAATTAACTTGGAACACCTGGAGAGAGAGAGCCAGAGAGATGGCTCAGGTTTTACTCAGTGCTTTCTTAGGATTTTCACTTTTTCTTTCTGAAGAATACATATATAAATATTGTTATGATTCAGTCAAGATGCTGCTGCTGCTGTCGTCATCAGCACGACTCAGCGTGACCTACAGATGTTTGGTTTGATGACCCTTCGTGGTCAGCTCGTTCTCGTCCCTGCAGTCAGACGTGTTCTGGATTAAATTAAGTAAAACCTGCACAGTTGTGCTCAAAATCCAAGATCATCTGGTGATAGTTAGTCAGACAATGTTGGGAATTACACACCTAATACTTCTGATTAAACGGTGAAGCTCAAGAGTGAAAACCGAATTATAGAAGTGTATTTTCCACTTGGCATTAAAATATATCAATCACACCTGTTAACTATAGAGTTCTGTTTCTTAATGACCAAATAATGCAAATAAACCACATTTAAACCTTCAAAGCATTTAATAAAAGTGATAAAAGGCACATCTGAACTAAGCTTGTGAACTCACTGCTCCCTCCTAATTCTAGGTGTTCTAGTTCTACTGCAGCATTAAATCGTGTGATTGTAGCCGCCTGGTTCAACTGGGAATGGATGCACAATCACAACAAGGCTGGTCATGGCCTCGTGGCTTTAAACGCATTATGATTAATGCATTTTAAACACTCACTCTCGAGTAAAAAGTGAGTAGAAACGAGTCGGACTGTTGTTTTCATCCCCGGTTAACACGGGAATACGTCCGTCAAGCGGCGAGGCTGGAGCGGCGAGGCTTTGCAGGAATCAGACGACTTGGCAGAGGCTACCCTCTCTGTGGCGAGGATTACAGCAGTTGGCTAATAGAGCCGGGTTTCATTTAGACACACAATGGGATAGAGAGTCTATCTCATTTCACACCGCTCAAAGTACAGACAGAAGCTCTGACAAGGCAAGAGCAGGAGAATGAAAATGAATTGTCTGCGAGCATCCTCTGGGGAGGAGTGTGTGTGTGTGTGTGAGTGTGTGAGTGTGTGTGTGTTCTGACAACTTTTTACAACTGCGAGAACATTTTGGCAGCTCTTCACAGCAGACAAAAGTAGATTTTCGGATTAGCTCAGAAGATCCGGATCAGAATTACGCGTAGACGGGCGTATAAGGTAAACTTCAGGGAAGTGACAGTAAGATCTCAAAAAGAAAGTGTACGAGTGTGCACTTCGATGGAAATCACAGCTGCTTGAACCCGGAAGTGAAGCCGAAACATCTGGATCAACCCCCGGTGACTGGCTGCGGACTGAGGTCATGAGCATTCAGCCTCCACGTGTTATAGCAATGTTTTGCTTGGACTCTGACTCTTTATGTCTGATTTAATAACTTTTTCACTACCTATTCAACATCCTCACCTTGCCTGCTGATGAAGGCTGAAGTTCTTCTTTCTTTTCATTGTTCAGCTCCTCAAGGTGTCTGTCATTGCCTGCACACCGAGCCCCTGCACACAGAGGCTCCGCTGCACACGTCAGATCGACAGGGCGACATCCATCCAGCGGCGATTCTCGAGAAAAATGAGGTAACACATCTAATTTGGGAATCTTGAGACAGCGACCGAGGCCCAGACAGTTTTAACAGGAGAGCGAGCTTCATTAATCCGTGTTTGTCCGAGCCACAGACGTCAGCACCCCACAGTCAACAGGCACAGCGGCACAGCAGCAGCGTCAGATCAGAGAAACTGTGGGAGTGACTGGACAACAAACACTCCAGGGTGGAGGTGAAGCAACACTTAAAGGACCAGTGTGTGTTTTAACTCATGTGTGTTTGACTGGTTTGGTTTGTTTATACTGATGCAAAAGGTCATTCAGACTGATTCACAATGTGATCCAGAGCACTTGCATTTAAAAGCTTAGCTGCCGTCTGCAGATGATGGGATTGCTGCTTACCCTCCCTCTGGTGAGCTGGGCTGTAACCAGGATAAAGCAACCGTGGCCCCAGATAACCTTCAGCAGCCAACCTCAACAACCAAGTCCTCCTCCACGCCCTCACTCAGGCACTTTGTCAAACCCTCCTCCAAACCCCAGTCAAAGCTCTGTGCAGACCACCACATGATTCATTTACCTGTTAGATATTCCCACCCATGCGTGTCCTACCACAAGTAAACCGTCGATACACCCCCGACCTTCATCTAACAAGAGATGCATGGTTTAAAGAGGCAAGGCCAAACGGCTAAGAAGAAGGGAGCGTTAAACGAGGTGTGTTTGCAACAATATGGAGACAGAGAGGACTCTAATTGTGCAACGGCCTGGACATCATTTGAAATCTTCCAGCATGAATCCTGGAAAAGATACCAGGTACACCTGACACCTTTTTTTACTTCTGTTACATATGTTGACTGATGAATTTGAACCCCAGCAACCTTGTCAAGAATGGGCTTGTACAACATCGGGTGTATTTACCTCTTCCTGTCCACAGAGGTGGTCTGGGTGCTCATTAGGGTGTGCACCTGCAGGTCCTACAGAAAGCAGGGCAGCCTCATTAGGATAGCTGCTGATAGGAATAACATGTAGGAAGGGCATGCATCTGAACTGGCCACAACCTCTGCTTTAGTCTCTGCAGGAGCTCAGAGGGAAAGCACTGGCAGACAAGCTATGTGCATCTAACTTCAGTATGCTAATATAACTGTAAAAGTGTAATGTTCACCAGCAATGTGGGCTATCAAAGCAGGAAATAGTCTAAATTGATATATCATTTAAAAGGCACAGATGAATGCTTTGTAACTCTACCCTACTTTAGCTAGTTGTTCCAAGGTCAGGGAAGGGGACTAAGGGCACATTATCTGTGATCACTGCTGAGAACGTTTTTACTTCTTGCCGTTCTGTGTTGCTGTTTCATTGCTTGCTTCACTCTCATGTTAAACAAAGTGCTATACAAATAAAGAAAAGACTTTGACTTTGATCCCTGAGCCTAAAGTGAAGTGAAGCACACAGGAACCATCTTATTATTATTATTTGAAGAAAACAAAGCCAGGCCTCTTTCTAAACTGATGGTCACGGTCACCTTTCAGTATAAGACCATATGTACAGAAAGATGGTTTGTGACTTTGCCCCAACAAAGAGGCTCAAAACAGCTTTCTTAAGGTGCAGGTTAGACTTTTACCAAGCATGTAGAAGGTTTTATAACACCAGCTTCTTTCTGGTTCAATCCAGAGCTCCATGACGCGATGCTGTCAGCTCCTTCCACCAGCCCACTCGGCTGATATCGGACCGCCAACTCGTAGCACTCCAAATCACTACACACATCAGCTAAACTCAACTTGCTCCCAGTCAGCCACCTCTTCCTGTGTGATGGTCCTAAGCCTAATGAGCCTGATGGTGATGCCTCATTGATCGACTGATTGGCGTCACCTGTTTACAGACTTCATAAGGGGGGTGATATCCAAGTTGGTGTCTCTCTTCCCTTCATTCGTCTTCACCTTTCAGCCCAGAAGGTCTCCACTCCGGTTCTCCATCTTTCACCCTTGATGGTTCATTCCTGGAGTGCCCTGACTGTCAACCGTTTGCTTGCACTAGTGCAGTAATGTAATTTCCTCATTTGGCTGTTACAGTACAGACGATTGACTGAAGGGGTAAGGAGTTGTCTCCTAGCTTATAAAGTCTCTTCGGAAAGTAGATACACCATACATTGTGCACCTTTCCAGCCAAACCAGTGAAAGCAGAACGTGAATGTGCAACATTTACCCTTTCCTTGTTTCTGTCTTGCTGGATCTATGAAACATTGGCATGAGTAAAGACTGGAGAGGGTTTCACTTTCATGGCTTTCATGTGATTTCAAGGCCCTTGTAAAGTCGCCCGGTGCTGACTCAAGTCAACCGCTGATATATGTGCTGCTTTTTAGATGGTAGTAAATAATAATTAGGCCAATAAAGCTGCAAGGGGAGGAAAGGTGAGGACAACAGGAGAGTGCTCTGTAAAATAGATTTTTGGTCAACAGTTTATGAGCTATGAAAGTCACTCCCGTTTAAAACGGGCAGCCTGAGGGGAACGAAAGCAAAGCCTGCAGACGGACAGACGAATGACAGATGATGAAGAGTCCCGGGTCAAAGTCATTTTCCTGATATCATTAGTTTGATCCTGGCATCGCTCAGACAGGTACTCTGTAGTGTTTTATCAGCCAGACAGCGGAGAGAGGAGAGGCAAACAGCTTCCAACCCGGTTTACGAGGAAGTGGGTAGCGTCTGAAGTCGAGGACGCTTCAGCACAGGATGCCAAATCACGACTGTGGGACCCCCTTTGATCTGATTCTGCCTCTTTTCTCCCTTCTTCTAAGAAATAATCTTGAAATCTGGTTGGAAGTAAAACTGAAAGCCAACATATTGCCTCGCAGACACTGAGCTGCTGTCTGTGGAAAAGCAACAGCTCTGGCTTGAGAGAGAAAGTGTACTCTGCAGTGAGAGTTTGATATAAATCATCTAAAATCAAGTTAATGTGTGAAAACAAGCTCCGCCGGCTGATGAAGTCCACGAGACGATGCTGAATGCTCCGGTTTTGTTAAACAGGACTGTTTGTTTGTGCAAAGAGACCCTGACATTCACACTTCTCAGGAGAAATGGTGCAAGTATTTTCATTTTGTGATGTTTAAAGTTGGACATTTGGGCTAAAATCACAAGGACCATTCAACATATGGCATGATTTCCACCTTCAGCCACACCCCCCTGACCTAACATAACCCCTGTTCCCAGCCTTCCCCATCACCTGTTCCCACTTTGCTTGTTACCTCTCAGGTATATCTAGTGGCAGGGTTTCGTCTGGGTTCCTCACACAGGAACCGCTTCATCTGCACCATCTTCTGCCAGTGCTTTTGACTTTTGGATCTGAACCTGTGACACCGCAGTTATATTCATATTCCACACACAGTCGGTGCATAGCCTGCTTTATACTATATAGACTTTAGACGATTGTACAGCTTTGAACCCAACACTGGCCTGCCATATTCATCTTTCTGACAACAGAACTCCTCTCAGAGATTCATAAAAGCGAAAGTTCAGAACAGGCCCACTGTGCTCAAACAACAAAGTAGCTCTCTTCAAGCACAACCAGACTCTTAGAGCTACAATTGACCAAGGTTGCATCCCATCTTCATCCAATATTTCACCATGAAGGTAATTTTCTGTTTTCTGTTCTGCTGGAGTTTGGGAGACCATTGAGAAGACTATCGCAGCGTTTGAGTCTGGAAATGATGAAGGCATGGGTGGGTTTTACATCAGCAGAGATGGACAAAGCAGGTTTAGTTGTGGTTGTTGACGTGTGGGGTCAAAGATTGTGACAATGGACCAATCAGTGTCCAGTGAGGACGTCCGGGCAGGGCGAGTGAGATAGTTAGGGCCAATGAGGAGCATTTTGGATTTATTGTAGTTAGTTCTATAAACTGTGGAGTGGCCCATGACACATTAAATCAGTTGAGAGCACTGACAAACACCTCCGTTCACTCGTCTTCGGACATCAGTTCGGTCTCATCCAAAACTGTTCCATCAGATGAAAACTTGGGAACATTAACTCTTCTTGCCGTTCCTCAGCGACCTCACAAACACAGAACAGTGTGACAGAAACATCTGTGTGAACATATGTCAGTGGCAGCGCCTGCACCCACAACGGCGCCAAACCATGTTGTCTGAACCTATCGAGCAGTTCATCCCCTCAGAAAAGTGCATTCAATGTCAGATCGGGATCGTATATCTTTGCACAAAAGCGCTTTTATACGTGATTCTGTACATAACAGCTGTCTACGCAGGCGAAAGACCTGAAAACAAGGTGTTTTTGCACAGCATGATTTGGCCTTACACAGCTATGAATGCGCTTTTTTCTCTCCTTGGTACTGGATGTTCAAGTTGTGGTAAAGGACAGAGACGCAGCACAAGTTTTCCATGTGTCCTCACTACATCACCAACACTGTTTCTCCTCGCAGGACAAGTGGAATGCTTTGTCCTGCGTTGTCAGAGGCCATATTTGTATTGTATTTTAATTAATTAAAAAATTTTTGTATGTAGACCTAAATAAATAAATTTATAAGTTTTAATTACGTTTTAACTCTGAAGCTTTTAAAAGAATCCTCCAATGCTTTACTCACTTTCAGTGTCTAATCTTATCAAAAGTTTGCTCTCTGTCGCTTTATCTGATGAATTAAAATGAAAAAAGGTTAATTAAAAATTAAATCCTCTCTTAAATGCTCTTTAAAAACCTTTTTCATGTGCCTTCTCAGTCACAGCCAACGTGGGCTCGTCCTTTGAGAGGTTTACAGGCCTCGGCAGCGACTGAGAGCACGCATTGTGTTTCCGAAAACGTCCTTGACAACAAAACTCAGGTCCGTTGCTTTCAGTTCTGCATGTGTGGGGCTACAGAGAGCAGATCTGTGCCTTTCAGAGTACTGAGTTCATCACTGGGCAAGTATATCACGGTTGCACCACGACTCCTGCAGCTTCTTGCAGCCACCTTCGCTGACAGGCTGAGGACGTGTAGACCAGCGGTGCCCAAACTTCTGACTGAAGCACCAAACCTGCACCGAGCTCGACTGCTGCCCAGGATGCAGACACTGGTTGCTGTACCACACTTCACTGAGCCAGTCGAGCCAAACGTTGCAGGTTGACTGCTGAGGATGCTGCATCGTGGAAATGTCGCACCAGACGTCTGTTTTAAAAGCACGGAATACGATGAAATAACGAGAGATTCAGCCGAAACTTCAGTTCATGAGATGGTTTAGGATTTAGGTACATTACCGTGACTTTCAGACGGACAGCGTTGCAGTCCGAAGTAGCTTTCACAGCTGTTCTAGGTCAAACGTTGCATATGCATAACGTTAAATGTGCAGCGTCCAGTTAGACTTTCAAAACAAAGCCTGCTGAGAAGCCTTCAGGTGACCGTCGCAGGTTTGTTGAAGATTAGAGACCAAAAACGAATGGTTTTGGTTTAAGAAATGAACATTTTATTGAGATTAAATAATAATTATCTTGACTGTCAGTTTCCACGAGGTCACTAAACCCTGATCTCCTGTGTCTGACCCAACCATCCATCCAAACCTCCTCATTTTAAGGACTCTGTCGCTCATCATCTTACATTCCTTAACATAAAAATGCACATTTTCCCATGAAACCGTCCCATGCGTCAGTGCTGAGACACTGAAACCAGAAACACTGATGCTCAGGATGTTCACTTATCAAAACCTCCTGTTGGATTCACATGTATGCAGATATCTCCAAGAACGCATTTATGAGGACCTCCATTCAAGCCGCACAAAGAAAGAGGGGTTACAATCAAGGATCGACCTGGTGCAGAGGAATTAATGAAACGCGCTCCCACATTTTACCTTTTCCTTGTTATGTAATGATGATAATCGTATCTGACAGACGTGTACGGTTAAATAAACGTCACCAGGCTGCAAAATGTCAACGTATGAGCTCAACGTCCTCGCGCCGTTCCCTGGTGAGAAGTGCACCTCATGCAACAATCATACAAACATAGTAGGATTAGGAGAAACGAAGACTGTTTGCACAGTTATACACCTATTAACTCGAATGCACGTCCTGGAGGAACGAGATCAGCTGATGGCAGGCGATCGTCCCAATGAATGACATCAGCTGCAGTTTCTAGTTTTCGCTTGTTTAATGACGGTCTCTTCTGAAACTTGCAGGCGAGAGACGCTTTGTGACACGTTCACGTTAGCTCTTTTAATTAAAGCAAATCTCTGGGAGCCTTTTCTGGTGTGTGTGTGTGGAAACAGGGGAAGGAAAAGGACAGCTCAATCAATGCCGCATTGATTCCCGATAGCTCCGAGAGGGTGGAGATTGACAACTCGGATAACAGTGTGTCCGTCTGTGTGTGAGCGTGTGCGTTGTAAACCGTTCACATTGCCTATTTAATTACATATTGTGTGACCCATTTAGTGCTAATTTGTAGCTGCTGTGCATTTACAAAAACAATGTTTGGGGCCGGATCAGACACGTCCAGTGTGGGTTTTGTCTGTGCTGTGAGATCGGCGCCCATGAAACTGGTAAAGACCCTTGTTTCCCGCGGAGGGAACCTTGTTTCTTAGTAATAACTGTTATAAACAGCTAGTTTGTAACAGGAAATATGTTTTAAAAGCAACATTAATGCAATTCTGATGATAGTTTCTGTTAATATGATGAGATACTGCTGTTAATCTGCATTTCTAACAAATGAAATGTTCCCGACAAGGTCTTTCATTCGCTCTTTAATCAAAATATCCAGTGTATGTAATGTAATATCTGCCCGCAGCACTTAAGTTTGCAATAAGACTGCGGCCTTGTGTTAATACAACAACTCTGAAGTGATTAGAGACGCAACTTGTTAGTATTTAAATGGGTGCTTTGTGATTTGAAGCTGCGGCTAAATGAGAAACGTCCCTTTTAAACCGCATCCACGGTCGAAATGTGCATCTGTTTAACGATATAAAACAAAAAGTCTCAGTGATTTCTGATCTCACAATCAAAATCCTTCATTTTGCTCATCCTGCAAAGCAAAATATGACCTTAGCAACTGTTTTCAACCAATAACATCCACCGAAGCCACACACAGTTGAAATGCAGCTTATCTGCACCAAAACAAAGAGTTTGTCGCTTTGCACGTCAAACTGAAATCGCCTTAACCTTTTTTGTATTCAAGACCCACGCGAACCTTCAAAGACTGCAACGAGTCAGAAATGTGACATGTCAGCCGTGAACAATACAAACAATTTCAGCAATTAAAGAGCAAAATATAAAGAATCGGGGCTGTGAAAATGATCCGATGTGTTTTAAAGCTAAAGACACGACGGACCTCTAAGATCGGGCCATCGCCCGGTTCGCAGCACATTTAGATCGATCCAAAGTGATGAATCTGTTGAGTGAGGCTGCGACGCTGCTGCTTCAAACTGTCGTAAAGGTTCAAAGAGAAGAAGACACTCGTCACAGTGACGTTGGCGCGGCGTTGCCTGCTGAGCAAACACAAAAGCAACATGTCCGACAACAGCAGCGCCGCCAAACCTCAGATCAGACGTCTGGAAGAAGGACGGAGAGTGTCTGCAACTGACTGAGCCTGTCTGATTCATAAACACCATGACATGCAGCTCTGACATTATACAGTCCACCTGTTCAGCACAAACAAGGAGGACTCCCTGGTCTGCTATGGAATATCTGTTTTTATAGACCTGGCTTTATTCTGATTCCTAACAGAAAATGAATGTCAGCATGAAATAAAGAGTAGGATCGCACCGAGATCGGATCGAACCGTATGCACTTGCAGCCCGTGCATCTGGATACATATCAGATCATCTGTAGGGGAGCGATGCACACCTCGATAGAGAATATAAAATATAAAATACACCTAAGGAGAGCGTCCAGCGGCAGAGGTGCAGTAGAAAGTGCTGGAGTGGAGTTTGGAGCAGGGAATATTAAAGGTTTCATCCATTTGGCGTCTGTCGCACGGGGCCGCAGACGTTGACCCTTTAAAGCAGGACTGCCGCCGCTCCTCGGGCATCAACGAGGATCCTGTGTGTGTGTGTGTGTGTGTGTGCATGTGCGTGGGCTTTTTATGAAACATGAGCATTTAGGGCGACATGTTTAGGTGCAGGTCCTGAGGGACGCCAGAGTGCTGCAGGGTCTGTGTTCGTGGTGGAGCGTACATGTATGTACATATGAGAGAGAGAGAGCACCTCCTCCTCTTAAGGTAACCTTTATACGTGTCCCATGTACAGCTACACACTGCCATCTACAGCTGCTGCTCTGCACCGAAAACACAGTTATCATCTGAAAACCCACACAGAGGAGCTGCACATGTGAACGTCCCGCAGCTGCAGAGAGACGTCCTCCAATTCGACTCACGCATCGTGAATCTTTTTAGTTTCAGACCAAAATGATGAACTTTACCTTTGTTGCATGTGGGAATGTACATGTGGACGTGTAAACATGCTGACATGTGACATGTCTGCACCCACGGGGGGTCCCCACAGTGACAAGAGCCCCTGGGGGTCAGTGGGTTTCCAGGTTAAAGTCAATGAGATATAAAAAGAGGTGCACACACACACACACACACACACACACACACACACGTGCACACACACACTGTGTTGTACAGTTAATCTGAGTCTATTTTTACTTTTGCACCCACCTGCCACGTCATAATATTAGACAGAGTGAATGAAGCTGAGGGAGGCGACTCGCACAACACACACACACACGCGCACGCACAACAGGAAACACTATACGGACCAACACTGCCATCTAGTGACGTTAAAGGCTTAACACAGACGCTGAACTGAGTGCGTCCCAGTCAAAGTGACCACTTGGAGCCGCTCGACTGTTATTCTTACACACGCGCGCGCACACACATTTACTTGTGCGTGTGCAACATGCAATACACAGCTGCGTTTCCACCGCAAACAAAGGGACGTTTTGCTTCCAATGATGTTATGTGGACACCCGACGCACCGACCCATCCGCCTGGTCTCCCGAGCTGAATAATTGATTTAATTAACGGGGAGTGAACGAGTTTGACGGAGCAGAGGACAGTTGTTTTCCTCCCAGCTGCATGTGAAGCTCTGCACCTTCCTGAAGCTCATGCAAATTCATACTTTATGTGCTATTTTCATAAAAATGTCATTTTAAGAAACATAAAAATGTGTTTTTGCCACCGAATCAGCTTAAATACACATATTTAGGTTTGTCACGAGGCTTATTATCATTATTATTATTGTTGTTGTTGTTGTTGTTACCCTGCACAAGACCAAAACCAACAACACTTCCTCCTCCTCTGCAGTGTTTGCAGCGCTGAAGATGCAACTGTGCAAAAACAAGTTGCAAACATTCGTTTTAGTTTCATTTGAAATGAGGTTTCCCAGGCCTCCGGCTGCTGCGGTCCTAAGAAAATGTTTCTCAAACAGTTTTCATTCACTTTGTCAGCAGCAACAGTTACAGTGTCGGTCGTATGTTGAGTATTTTACCACTTCACCTCTCCTCTCTGGCATTAAATTGAAGTTATGTCACCGTCCACCAGACTCCACTGATTAAAACACTCATTTTCCCTGCAGACCGCTGCTGATGCTGCTCTCGCGCTGCCTCCATCTACTGAGTTTGAATCAGTCCAGTGAATCTGCAGTGAAGCGGCACTTGCTGGTGTTACTGTGTGACCTCAGTGTTTTAAAGGATGTGTTTGCTTCACTGAACTACACTGAACAGTGCAGCGGTCAACCGGCAGCTCCTCTGTTCTGTGAGCTTAAATTGCAGGTTTTGTGAATGGAGTTTGGTGGATTTGAGAAGACGATATTCTAAATATAGTCTTCTCCAGTCTGGGAGCATGCAGACCTCCGTCCACTGCAGGTAACGCTCTTCATACAGCCACGCTGAACCATCCTACCACCATGATTATTAATGCCAATGCTTAGCTGAAATGTAATCATGAAAATGTTGAAAGTTTGATTTCACGCCATCTTTAGTTTGGATTCTTTGCTTCGTGACGCCGCTCTCTGCGTCACCCCGCCGCAGGTTGCATTAATAACCACCGGGCAGCTCAGCAGTGCATCACGGGCGCAACAGGCGGCTGCTCAGATTGAATCTGTGACCTTTCTGCTGACAAGAGGCTGTAACCGCCAATCCATCCCGCCTCCTGACCCCGACACCAGCGCCATCACACCGACAATAACAATGATGCATCCACATCCGCACGTGCACATCCATCCAACGAAGCAGGCCTGACTCTAAAATACTGAAACTACACATGTAGCAGTGGGAAAATAAACGAGTATTTATTGATTTATTTATTTATTGAATGACAGAAGTGTATGATTTCCAAAACACACACAGAAGTGACCAATCAGACGTCGTTATTCTTAATTACAGGCTGCATAAAAGACACTGGTTCGTGATCTTCAACTCAAAGCTGACATGATGTCTCACTAACATGAAGAATATGTGACTATACATCGCTTTGCTTATATATTCCTCTGTACAGATGAATGGCAGTGAGGGTATTTACAGTCGGACAAACAGAATAAGGGCTGCTGCTGCTGCTGCTGCTGAACTTCTGGTGCAAGCTGACGTCACCTGCAACAGGAAGTGCTGGAGGGACAAGGGTTTAGAAAGTGTGTGTAATTCAGAAACAAAGAAGTGAACCGGCTTTAATTAAATAAGCACAAAAAGACTTTTTAAAACTCTGCAGGACGGCGTGTAAACCGACCCACAGCGACACACGTCTGAGTGTCTCTGATGAGCTTTTAACAAGAGAGACACACATGATCATTTTCAGTGCTGCAGCACGGAAACAAAACATCAAAAATCTGTTTTTATCTGTACGATTTGGAGTTAAATTGAAGGCGAGCGGGTGAGCGGGTGCTGCGTAAAAGCTGCAAACCGGCATCGACCGCAGACAGAAACAGGTTGAACAGAGCGGGAATAATCACGAGTGAAGCAGAACTGTTGAGGAACAAAAGCCTAATTCAGCTTTTTGCTCAAGATGCCGATGATTTCTGAAAGGAAAAACAATAAATAGTTATTCAATCAAACAGATGCATGAAAATGCTGCAGGTCTATTACAATAAAACAGATTTAAGAGCGTGACATAAATGTTTAATGCTCATCGAATCACAGGAGAAGACAGTAAAGATGCTTTTTCTTCTTATTTTACGTTGATATTGTGATTTCACACACACACACACACACACACACGAGCCCCTCTGTGTTTGAAAAGAACCATGAAGACACTGAAAACGAGTTTGCAGAATCTTAGGTTGCAGATATTCATACAAGCCTTGATGTGTCGCGAGGCAGGAGGACGACAAAAGGACGCGCTGCTCCTTCCGCTTCACGGGCGTGTGTGAAATTACACATATGCTGCTGCGTGAAGACCTCGGCGTCTGCTCGTGGCTCCGGCTGCGTTTCGGGGTAACGCCGCCCTGTCGACGACAGGGGGCGACAAAGGCTCACACAAAAACAAAATGAAACGCAGATTACATTTTACATAGCCCTCCTGTCCCACGCCTGGCTTCACAGACAGGCCTACAGTACTGATGTCGGGGTTGGTCAGGTTGCTTTCACCGTTTCATGAGCTCTGCATCTACATTCTGGAAACGTCCGTCCGAACACTGTTGCAGATTTGAAGTGTTTGCAACACGATCACGCAACATTTCAATCTGTCGTCCACACACACACACACACACACACACCGTGCACAGTTCCTGCAGTGATTGACAGTGACTGAACAGCCGTAGCCCCTCGCCGTGCAAACCCTCCAACCCCGACTGTTCTCGCAACGCAGGTTTGATCGACAGCATGCAGCTCAGTGACGCCACGCTGCACCGTGTCTCCTCCACGCAGCAGATGTTCAACCCCCGCCCCCCCCCGGAGGCGCTCCTCAGTCCTCTGAGTCCAGACAAGGTCAGGACAGTTTGCGCTGACCCCTCCCGAGTCGCTGCCTTTTTTTAGGGTCTGGGTGTTGAATCTGCAGTCGTGGCCTGTAAAACAGTCAAGACGGCTACAGTGAAACCTTTTTTTTAATTTAAATGTCACTGTTATGATTCCCTGCTGCAAGCGATACTGCACTTCACTGTCAGCATGCAGAGCCATTAAAAGCTGCACTAGGCAAAACAAAAAAAAAACACAAGTCCAGCTGTGAAAACCACCCCGCTCTTCATGAGGAGCTTCAGACTGACTTGTGCCGGCGTGAGTTCCTCTCTGCTCGCAGGAAGTGATGAATTTAGATGAATTTAGCCAGAAGCGTGACCCCCAAACGGCCTGTTCTTCTCTAATCGCTTTGGTTTACTGCGATGCAAAGCATGTAGAGCGTTTTGTGCAGTTTACAGGCTTGTTTTTATATGTTTTCTACATTTCAGAGATAAGTAAAACACAGCTACCTCCTGCTGTCGTGTGCAAACGGCGTGCAAAGTTGCCCAGCGCAGCTTTTACAACCCAAACAATCTAATCAAGTCAGAAAGATTCAGATTTGAAGCTAGAGTCTGTCCCATCGCAGACCGTCCTCCATCTGTAGACGTACATTCAGGCCGGTCTACATTCCAACATCTTCTTGAAGGCCTTCCTGAAGCTGTCGTCCAGGAAGGCGTAGAGGAACGGGTTGAGGCAGGAGTTGGCGTAGCTCAGGCTGGTGATGAAGTAGGAGATGCCGATCAGCAGCGGCGTGGTCCTCAGGTCCGTCGTCAGAGCCACGATGGTGCTGAGGTGGAACGGCGTCCAGCAGAACAAGCACACGGCCAAGACGATGAACACCATGATGGTGACCTTCTTCTTGGCCTTGTCCAGCGCCTTGGCGTTGCTGTTGAGCCGCATGTTCCTCAGCTTGTAGAGCATCATGGTGTATAAGATACAGATGGTCGAGACCGGGATGGCGAAGCCCAGGATGAGCGTGTAGATCCGGCTCGCTTTGAACCACAGACTCTCAGGGCTGGGGAAGCTGAGCACGCAGCTCTTCCTCCCGTCGTTGGGGTTGACGTAGACGCCGGCGAAGACGGTGAAAGGCATGACGATGAGGATAACGAGGATCCAGACACACAGGGAGATTATTTTGGCGGCCCGGTAGGTGCGGTAAGGCATCCGCTTGGACCTCACCGTGGCCAGGACGACCAGGTAGCGGTCAATGCTCATCACGGTCAGGAAGTAGATGCTGGAGAAGATGTTGTAGTGGTCTATGCTGAGGATGACTTTGCACAAAACCTCACCGAAAGGCCAGTAGTGCAGCAAGTGTTCGGCTATGTTGATCGGCAACACCAAAGTGAACAAATCGTCGGCGATGGCCAGGTTCAGGATGAACATGTTGGTCACCGTCTTCATCTTGGGCGCTTTGAGGATCACGTAGATGACCGCCGTGTTGCCCGTCAGCCCCACGGCGCAGATGACAGTGTAGATGACCGGTAAAATGACGTAAAGGTCAGCGTAGAAGTAGAACTCGGGGGGGAGAGTGCAGTTCAGGTCGGTGTGGTTCCCCGACGTGAGCGAGTAGAAGTCCACGGAGTCGTTGCAGACTGGCGGTGCGCCGCCGGCGACGGACACGTTCTCCATGTTTGAAGCAGAACTGGGATGAAAGTTTGCAAACTAAGCGTCTGTGAGCATGGCGAGACGATTATCCACCAGTTTTAAATCAAAGTCAGCGTTTGTCCTCCTCGTTAGACATCACCTCCTGCAGGAGACACACATCAGTTACTGTACCAGGTAACAGGGAGCAGACCTGAGGTCCAGGGACCACCAGCAGGTCTCTGAGGAGATCCACGGGTTAATATCAGGTCAGTAGAGTCACTGCTGTTTTAGTTCTGTTACCAGAAAGGAATCATCTAACCTCCTGCTGCACTTTACCGCCACTGCTTCCTGTACAGACGGTAACGAAGTGAACTCAGTAAAATCAGGTACAAACTCATTTTCTCCGGAGTGAATCTCGCCAGTGGAGCGTCGGTCCGCGTTAACATGTGGATCCGTTCTGGGTCCTGAACGCCCCGCTTCATGCTCCCGGACTGCGCCGCGCTGCCTCGGTTTGGTTTCAGGGTTTCAGGTCTTTTAAAAACAAGATTTGACACTGTGCGTGTCTCCACTCCGGGTACTTCTCCTTCATGAAGTCGGCGTGAAAATCACATCCTGCCGAGGCTGCGCCGGTCCCCGCGCAATATATCCTTCCCCTCCTCCTCCCCTGACTCTCTCCTCCCCTGGTATCGACGATATAAGGTGGGGTTTTAAAGCCGGAACGTGTCCACGATAAGGTTTACGATGGTTATTTATGGTTTCGGGTCGTGATGTTTCCACTCGCCGCTTCCTGTGCGCTTTGGAGACGGTGCCTGGCTTTTACGCACGAGTGGCGCATCCCGAAATCTGGACAACAGAGAGATGATGGACATCAGTTAGTCGCCTTGCACACATTTTAAACATCACTGGACACAGAGTGGAAGCACTTAAGCGGGCTGCGGCGTTTACTGAAGCCGACAAAGTCCAGGCGGACCCGGATCAGACTTTGACCCGCTAACGGGTCTTCTCTCTTATTTACAGAACACGCATCGCGAACACACATCAAAAACTAAACTTGACTCTTTAAAGCGACAGAGTTTAGCCGCGCATGACGGTTCAAACTAAACGAACTCGCCTTTATTTCCGAACTCACGCGCGATAAGCGGGCAACAGGTGAGACGAACACGCATGGAGAACACGCAAAAAGGACGAGAGCATCGGTCTGATGGTGTCACTGCACATGATCTGCTATCAGAACCACTTACTGTGGGGCCAGTCGATGACACATCAACATCAATATCACGCATATTAAAGTGCGTGAAGTGAGTTCAGGCGGGTTTACTCTCCTCCGTGTGCCCGGTAAAGTCCCTCTCCTCCGGACTTACCTCTGTGGCAGACGCGCTGCTCTCTCCCTCTCTCCCTCTCTCTCCCTCTCTCTCTCTCTCTCTCTCTCTCTCACTCTCACTCTCTCTCTCACTCCTCGAAGGCAGCGGCTGACGTCACTCCCAGATGTCACTCGCGCGCCCTGTGCGCCTGCTGCCCGGTTGAACCGATGATGCGTTTACGTGTCCTCCTGCTGTCCAAGTGATTTTTCCTGCTCTGACGCTGCTGCCGGATGCTCCCGTGGCATCGCGGACTCCACAAGGCTCAGATTTAAAGTTTTAATGGAGGACAGCATTTAACTCCTTTAATTAAACGTTTCACTTAATTAACGACTTTACAGTGCTGCTGCCAGAGCGGGGTGGGACAAAAGACACTTCATGTTTCATTAAGATGATATTTCTGTGCCACACGGGTCACGTGACCGATCGTCGCGGTCTTTATTTCACAGGTGAACATTTATTTTTTTAAAAACCATGAAATGAACACAACATGACGCAGTGTGCAGGATATCAGTGCTGCTGTGCAAACTTATTCCCATGAGAGCTGGTCGTGAGTGTGGACACATCCACATATTATCAATAATAATAACAATAAACAGCCATTACTGGACAGGCATCTGGTGGCCGGACGCATGACTGTGAATCCTGATGTTCCTCCGTGTCTGGTTAGGCGACGT
Source organism: Datnioides undecimradiatus (assembly GCA_008933995.1). NCBI lineage: Eukaryota > Metazoa > Chordata > Actinopteri > Lobotiformes > Datnioididae > Datnioides > Datnioides undecimradiatus. The sequence goes on along the minus strand of WARS01000071.1, from coordinate 2,054,563 downwards.
GTTCGCCAAATCAGCTCCGCGGGTGATAATACGTCACTGTTGTGCCTCGTGCTGCCCTGAACTGACCCCAGAAACAATGAAAGCAGGTGTAACGTGTGAATTCAGTCAGCGGGGTCTTTCTTCCCCCCTCGCTTCTTCCTTTCTCCCGAACTTCAGAGAGCTCCACCCAGAGGAGGACACCGTGCAGTAGTTTCCCCAGGCTGAGTAGCGCTCCTCACGACCGGTTGATTCGCGGTTCCAACGAGGGTTTTTAATCACGCGTTTAACCCCAGCAGCTCAGCGACGGCAGGATTGGACGTGCCACCTCAGAAACACATCTCGCCGTGCTTTAAGTTGCCCACATGCCGTGTGTGTGTGTGTGTGTGTCTGCTCTGAATCACTGGACGCTAAACTAAAAAAAACTCTGAACTCGACATTTAAAGACGCTTTAAGTTCAGTTTACTCACTTTCTAGCACTTCCCTCGCTTTCAACGCGTTCCTCATTAGCAGCTGGAGTTTGCTTTGTTACCGTGGATACAGACGTGGTGACATGTGAGCTTGAGTTTGAGACTGCAAAGAATGTTTCTCAAAGAATGTAAAAACTGGTGTTTTTCACTGAGCGAAATGAGAATATTTCAGGTATGAACGCACTGATTGCACCGTCTGTAGCTGCTGCCAGGAGTCCAGGTGTTTGTGTTTGTCCCGATGCATCGTCTCCTAACGCCGTCTCATGGTACATTCTTCAATCACAGCCACTTTAGCTCCACAAGCAGGGCACGCAGGTTCAAAATCAGTCGATAAATGTAATAAATTAATGCACAGAACAGGTTAAAGTGGCAGTCGTGCAAAGAGGAGCAGTCCAGTGCTGCAGTGGCTGTCCAGAGTCCAGAGGCTTCACCACCACGTGTGCATGCCAGAGGCCGTCACAGCTGAAATCACAGGCTTTGTCCACGGTTTGGTGCAGGTCAGACAGAGAGTCTGGACCTGAACTCCGGATCCTGGCGTCTCAGTCGGCCTCCCCTCGACTCCACGTTGTCTGTGCACCTCTGTCGTGCAGCGATATGTCTGTCACCTTAAAGTAACTAAAAAATAGATTTAATTTCTCGTAGACAGAGTTTAGAAACCAACTAAATGAAAACCTTTCCATAAAAATCACATTCTGAACGTCGCTGAGTCATTTTTTTTGCACATTTGCATCTTTAATTTTGCAGTTTTTGCGGCGCAACAGCCTGCAGACATGTCGCCGGCGTCTCTGTCCGACTGTTCACGTTTGCTCATGTTTGACCTTGCGGGTTCTGCTTCCCAGTTAAGTGAGTAATTAGAGATACAGGCATTAGCAGCAACATGGCGTCAGCGATACGCAGTTTGCAGGCGACCATCTCATCCGCAGCTCAGCCGCCTCGGGCTTTATGACTCCTCGTCACAACCTTCCTCTTGACTTTAATCTCGTTCTCCTCTTCGCCGCTAAAAGTGGATTAAACGGGATGAAATCAACAAAGGATCACAGCTCTCATCCGGACTCAGGCGGAGGCCGCTCAGTCCCAGCGTTCCACGTGCAGTACAGTAAACACTTCTGCCTTAACCCCCCCCCCCAGTCATCCACGCTCTGATCTTTCACCTCGGCGCAGTATTTGAGATTTACACTTTACTTCCAACACGTCTGCGTCAAGCTTTTTCCTTTTTACTCTGAACCCGTCACTCAGCTGTTCTTCTAACCCCAGTGCTTCCTCCATCTCCCTGTAACTGAAGCCAAAATGCAGAAATAACATAAAAAGCATTGCATTCATTAGAAAAATGATCAGCCTTGTCTGCAGAACGTGCACGAGCATATATTTTGGCGTCTATATGAATTAATGCAGGGGCAGAATGCAGGTTTAGCAACTAAACGGGGTCACGTGCTGAAGACAAACGCCGGATTTCAGTTAAACATTCATGCATTTGTGTTAAATGTGAGCACTCTGTGTTGCTGAAGACCTTCAGGAGGAATAACATTAACAGAATTAGCCAAAACAAGCTAATTAGCGTCAAATACACATCATCTAATATTTCTAACTGAGGTGCAGAGAGACGAGCAGCTTCACACGGCAACCAAACACCTGGAGGTGACAAAGAAATCTGCTGCTGCTGAGATCAAGGGGAGCATTGTGATCCCGGTAACAGCTTCAGCGCAGCACTCGGTAATAACTCCTCCTGCTGTAGGAGAGTTCCCAGCAGCGAGCGAGGAGAGAAGCCGCATTAAATCACACGCGTGTTTTTCCAGGGAGCGGTATCTGAGTACACGATGCACCGCTTGATGTGTCGCGCTCTTCAGTCGCCTTCCAGGAAGAGTTCAGACCAAGTGAAACCTTTGTTTTTAATCAGTTCTGAAGTCAGAGCTTGGCGTGAGCTGTTTCTCTGGCGGGCAGAGATTCGCAGAACTACAAAGAAATGACGTTTGCACCCAGTGGCATTTCTCATTTCCTGCAAAGTGTCGCAACATCCAACGCGTAAACCTCCAGACCTGGGCAGAACCAACACAGCTGCAGCGGCGACCGAGGAATCTGACCCTGATGCAGGGACATGTTGATCAGCAGCACCCAGCAAGGACACGACTGCATGGGTGTATGAACGATTAAACGCTCGCACTGCAGCACAGGTGGAGGACACAGATGCACGGCCTCTTGCAAAGTCTGCAGGATGCGACGCCGCACCTTCCCTCTTCTGACGCTTTGTGTTTCAGCAGTATCAGCAACAACTGCATGGAAACAGGCCCAAAGATAAATCATAGAAAATAACAGAATTCATGATTAAATTTGCTTTGAAAGACATTTTATGATAGCATTTATAATATAACTGATGGTTTCATGGTTATTGGAGGACGCTTCATGTCGTGTTCGGCCCAGAATGGATCCATCCATCCATCCGTTTCACACCACATCCCACTTAATCTGTTCGGGGTCACTGCAGGGCCGGAGTGTACGGCAGTCTGCAGCGGAGGAGCTCATCTGCACCCGCGAGGAGTTTAGACTTTCTACTCCATTGATCCTGAATGTGTCTGGAGTCGAACCCGTTCGCCTGAGTCGTGTCCTCGCGCCGTTTTCTTCCTCCCCTTAATTGCACCGCACCGAGACGCTGAACGGCCTCCGATTTATGGCCGAGCGTCGGCGAACCGTCGCTGCTCAGTCAGAGTGAAAGATGCGTTTCGCGGCTCAAAGGCGTTGGGAGTTCAAACGCTGAAAGGTGTTTATGTCAGTCCTAAAAGCCCTGTCGACAGCAGCCGATGGGTGTGTTATTATATGACCTGACCCTGCTCTGTGTGTGTGTGTGTGTGTGTGTGTGTGTGTGTGTGTGTGTGTGTGTGTGTGTGAGGGATGGCTGGGAGGTTAAACGTACACTCAAACCGTGTATTTCAGATTTTCCCGGTGTATTGTTGTTTCCTCACGATTTACTCCTTCAGCCTGATTCCCAGACTGACTCTCAGTCCATTTGATGGAAGCTCATGCTCTGGATGCATGATCCTGCGCCTCCTGAACCTGCGTGTGTGTGCACAGAAACGTGCACAGACGTTCTTTTCTGCCGGTTTTTAAAGTTGCATCCAGGCCTGAATCTGTTCTCTGCAGCATATCGGACCAGGGTGCACGTGCACATGAGTCATTTCAGATATAGAACCGCCCTCAGTCCACAGTGTGCGCATCAATACTTTGTTCAACAGGAAGAACAAGAGGAGACAAAGTGCAAATTCATGCATTGTGTTCCCGCAGACCACTCGTTCATCACGCGTACCTGCAAAACCCCTATCGCAGTAATATCGCAGTCGTTATTATTAAATGTCAGAGGCATGATTGATACGATGCACCTGTAGAGCTCATATGGGAACAGAAGACTACAAGGATTGAGACGATGGCTCGAATGTTAAAACAACTTTCATATTATGCATTTACGAAGGACCCTGTATCTGACACCAGGTGTGTGGCTCAGGACCAACCACTCCACCCACTGGGTTCCGTTTAGATGACAAAGCTGGTAGACAGCACTTACTGCGGATTGTAACTCTAACAGCAGCATACCCCCTCCCATAATAACCCCTATTTGATACATAAGCACACATGGAAACTTCCAGAGAGCATAAACGTCCTCTCACGGACCCGGCCTGAATGATGAATCAGGCTCCGATGTTCTTATTTTGGCATCAGAGGACGCAGCCGCAGAGCAAAACACTGATTCAGATTCATATAAGAACAGTAAAAGCCAAATATACCAATAAATGGCCAGCGATGGCACAATAAAGCAATGCATTCCACGTAAAAGCCCAATAAACCAGCTGCTGATTGCTGCACGGATAAAACAATAAATCGAACAGAAGATGATAGAGCTGCTAAACGATCGCCGAGATCCTTCCAAACAAACCAACAGCCAACAGCCCCAGAAACACCGGTGTGTTGCCAGGTGCTCGGATCTAATAGCCAGTAGATCATCATGCTTGGAAAGCTTAGCAATAACACAGTGACGTCTGCGCGGATGCTCGTGCTCAGCGACGTGTTCGCTTCACTGCAGTCAGTCACTTCCACCGCCAAAGTGTCTTAGACCTGTAAACCTGCAGGACCAGAAGTTCAGTTCTAACATGTCTGATGTTTAAAAGTCTGCTTGGCTCAGTTTAAAGAGAAAAACACTTATTTTCTAATGTTTTCACGCTGCCATGCTGCAGAAGGGTTTTTCTCTGCAGAGACAAAGACACGAGCCAACGTTTAATCAAACATCTGAGAATTATGCTAAATTCGGGACTGAAGATGCACTTTCTGCCTCAGAGAAGGACCCGAAAGCGGTTTAAGAAGCTTCCTGCGCCGACTGCCCAACAACAAACAGGAAGGCTCAAAGGATTTCACAGTGTTTCGCGCATTGTCAGCCAAAAAATAGAAATTAGTTTGGTGGAAACTGTGTTTTTTAGTGCGTGATGACAGTAAAATTAACCATAATTTTAAAAAAAGCCAATGTTTTTATGTGTTATTGCATAAATTAACACAAAACTACTGTCGTTGTTACTCCTGTTTGTGTAACTGTTGGTTTAAATTATAGTTTGGGCCTTTGTTAAAGCACTATATAAATAAACTTTACATATATACTTACATAGTACATAGGCCTGCAGCATTACATCCTAGACTCATGCATTTGCAGGGAAAGTGCATGTGTGTGTGTTTGCATGTGTGACACGGAGCACTCACCACCTAAAAGCTGGACCAACCACCACTCCCACATGAAATATTAGTACTTATGCACACCCTGACACACGCACTACACATTACTCTTACACACACACACGCACTTAGGCTGGTTTTAGACAGCGTCAGTTGTTTATGGCGGCCTGAACCCAGTTTAGTGAAAAAGTCATTTCTGCTGAGAGCGGTGCGGAGGTTAAAGGAGGGAGGGAGGAAGGCGAGACGAGCGTTTGCTTCTCTCTTTGTTTTCAGGGCTTTTTATGTTTTTCCTTCATCCGTCTTGACGCAGGAGAACTGTTGAGGCAACATCTGAGCCGACGCAGCACGGCAAGTCAAATCAAGGACTGGAAATACGGACCGAGGCGCAAAGTGGCACACCATTAAAGTTAAAGAAATGGAATAAAAAGAGAAGGGGAGCCGGTAAAGGAGTCAAATAAAGCGACTGAGATAGAGATCAGGAGGCTAAATAAAAGATGGGGAGGATCTGAGCTGAAGACGGGGAGCGATGGCGAGATGAGACAGATAAAGTGAGGTGATGGAGGGAAGAACAAAGGCCCGGCCTGAAAATAACAGAGATTATCAGCACTCTGCTTCCATCAGCAGCTGCTCTGAGTAGCGTTTCAGCCCGGGCTGTATCCGCCTCCTGTCAGCTTCCCATCTGCTCAGGCAAATTGTTTTCCAAAGTAATGATACCGATCGCGGCTCAGCCACAGAGCTAAGATCGACTCTTAGACCGACCACCTGCAAATGATGTCTTTGTCATTGTCCTAAGGAGCAGCTCATGAATGTCCTGCTGCCACTGCTGCTGCTTTGTGTTTGACTCTCTCTCCGGGCCAGAGCGTAAAAGCTGTGAGCACCTGTGAACGTCCACCGGGGTTTTTCCGCTGCACAGCAACGTAAGGTTGTTTGCCCTGTTGGAGGTCCTGCCCACTGTGGCTGCTCCTGTTTGCACACTTCCTCCCTGCCATCCGCTGCACAGATAGCGCCGCAGCTGCCTGATTAGCGCCGCTGACACGCCGCATTTCCTGTAGCCTCCTGCAGCAGCTTGCATTGGCAGTAACTGAGCTCACAGCAAAATGAGGCTGATAACCGAATGCATGAACACCAACTTGCTGTGAGTAGAAGAAGAAGAAGAAGAAGAAGCCACCACAGTTTGTCCAAGTAATGGCAGCACAGCTTTGGACGGCGATCGCCTGCTGTGAAGCCAGAAGGTGCGGTGTGGAGTTGAAGCTCGGTGTGTGGTGGAGATGGATGTCGGCCATCTTTGTAGTGCACCTAACTGCCAGTTAATGCAAAAATGGTCAAACAGGTGTCAGGTGGGCGGCGGTGAGGCGGGGCCGAATGACGCATGGTCGCTGAAACACAGCAGACAGCTGGTGGATAGCTGTCAGTCAAAGAAGCCCCGCCCCTTCATTCTGCATAACTTCAGGTGTTAATCTGATTTAAAGGAGTGAGTTCTATATAAATTCAGCCCGTACAGTCGTCATGAACGGGGAAACTAGCTGCAGAGACCAAACCGTTGTTTGTACCAGGCTGTAAACATGTTTACTGCTGCATTTTAACATGGGGGTCTATGGGGACTGACTCGCTGCTGGAGCCTCCGGTGGACGCTCAGGGAGCTGCAGCTCTGACGCTGCAGCTGCAGGGTTCAGCCCTGAAGGTTGCTGCTCGGTCTACATCCTGCATCCTTGCACGAGCATAAACAGCCATATTATTCTAAAACATCTGCCTGAACTTCACAAACATCCCAGTGATTCCACGGCACCTAAAGAAACTCCAGCAACTCTGTCAGTCCCGTCAACGCCGTTCAGTGGGTGATGTTGGAAGTGCCGCCCAGGAACGCGCCAGCTGTTCTGAGAGCAGTTTGTGCCATTCATGTAATCATTATTAAATTTGGGTTTATTGTCCTGGAGTTGTTCATTCTGGCAAACCACGCCGGACAGCTGTAATAAATGGAATTAGGCACAAATGGATGACACATTTACAGAGAGCACACTGCGCTCTCATTAGTTTTCCCCAGGTGTACTGTGTTATTATACCCAGAGCTACATGTAGAAAGACAGAACACTCTGTTTACCTTAAGCTGGAACCAACTCTATTCATGTTTTTGTAGTTTTTAAAACCAATTTTACACCAAAAAACAAGAATTTCCATTGAAACGTGTCTGTTTTTTACATGAAACAAGCAAAATGCATTTAAGATCACTTATATTTCAATCCCATGTGTCATCACCGTCCCTCTAGAGTCTCCAAGCGATGAAAGATGAGAGAAAAACAGAAGCCAAATGAAAATTATAGACCTTGAAACCTTAAAACAGCTCTGAATGGTTTCTTTCATGTCAGATATTAAGTGCAACAACAGGAATTTGACAGCAGCGTGAGGCGCTTTATGTAAAAGTGTCATTAATGTTACTGTCGATGTCAGTGCAGTAAATAAAACACTCATTTCAAATTTTTCCAACGCCACGCTTTTTATATTTTTAGGTAAATTCCCTGCGTTTGTTTTAATCCATCAAGGAGCTAAAGAGACACACAGCTCGAGATCAAGGAGACACGGAGACCTTGGGATCTGACAGAGGCAGCAGACGCCCACTGTCACACCATGACTGACAGCATCAGGTGAAAACAAACTACGCCACCTGTCTCAAAGGACAGTGGGCGTCGAAGTTCTTGGTGCACGAACTGCAACATCAAATACCCTCTGGAGATGGTAACTTCAAGCGATTGATTGCGAAATGTAAAATGCCCCGCCGCCCCACATCTCCACTCTGCAGCCCCGTCCTCGGTTCCCCACACACTGACGTCTCATGATTAAACAAAAGGCAAAATGAGGTCCCTGCAGCCCTTTCTGAAGAGCTCAATGCAGATCTGACAGCTTTTGTTGTGCTGTCTTGTCTGTTTCACATGTGTTAAACATGCTTTCCGTTCCTGTCAGCTTCTCAGTCCTGTTACAACTAATGAGACTTTCACTGCTCCATCTAACTGACGTGATTTCACCGTATCACAGTGAAGGTGATGATGGTGATGATGGTGATGATGATGGTGTTGATGATGATGATGATGATGGTGTTGATGATGATGATGATGATCATGATGATGGTGTTGATGATGATGATGATCATGATGATGGTGTTGATGATGATGATGATGATGATGATCATGATGATGATGATGATCATGATGTTGATGATGATGATGATCATGATGATGATGATGATCATGATGTTGATGATGATGATGGTGTTGATGATGATGATGGTGTTGATGATGATCATGATGATGATGATGGTGTTGATGGTGTTGATGATGATCATGATGTTGATGATGATGATGATCATGATGTTGATGATGATGATGATGATGATGGTGTTGATGATGATGATGATGATGGTGTTGATGATGATCATGATGTTGATGATGATGATGGTGTTGATGATGATCATGATGTTGATGATGATGATGATCATGATGATGATGATGATCATGATGTTGATGATGATCATGATGTTGATGATGATGATGATCATGATGATGATGATGATCATGATGTTGATGATGATGATGGTGTTGATGATGATGATGGTGTTGATGATGATCATGATGATGATGATGGTGTTGATGGTGTTGATGATGATCATGATGATGATGATGATCATGATGTTGATGATGATGATGATCATGATGATGATGATGATGATGGTGTTGATGATGATGATGGTGTTGATGATGATGATGGTGTTGATGATGATCATGATGATGATGATGGTGTTGATGGTGTTGATGATGATCATGATGTTGATGATGATGATGATCATGATGTTGATGATGATGATGATGATGATGGTGTTGATGATGATGATGATGATGGTGTTGATGATGATCATGATGTTGATGATGATGATGATGATGGTGTTGATGATGATGATGATGATCATGATGTTGATGATGATGATCATGATGTTGATGATGATGATGATCATGATGATGATAGTGATAGTGTTGATGATAATGGCCCAATGGTGGTAATGATGGTGGTAATTATGGTTCTGATGGTGGTGGGGATGCCCATCATGATGCTAATGTTGATGATGAAGACCATGATGATAGTCATGATCATGGTCTTGATGGTGTTGATGACTTATTATTATTATTATTATTATTATTATTATTATTATTATTATCTGTAAGAATCACCCTTAGAGGAGAAAACAATGGGGTTTTGGTTATTTTCACAAAATATTTCATTATTTCTTAAAAACATTAATATGTACTGCTTGGTATTGGTTAGCGACATGCTAATTTTCAAACCTTGATATCCACATTCTGGTTTTCTAGTTTTATTACATTTGACACTTGTGATTTAACATATCATATGTGTCCAATAGTCCATCATGGGCAACACTGAAGCGTGTTGTGCAGATTTTAGGATAACGCAACAGCAGGTTTGTTTGATCCAACAAGTTCAACGAGTTTTAAAGGTGCAGAGGCTGTTATACATGTTTCTCTGTGTCCGTGTCAGTCTTTCAACAGGTATTCACCAGACGTCAATCAAAACAGGCTTCAACTATTTTACCACTGAACTGGTCTCTGGCACTTCCTGGTTATACCTTGGAGTTGCTTTCTTCTGACCTGTTCTCAGCTCAAGGTCTTTAGACAAGAACCTGCTGCCTGTTCCTGTATCTAGATTCACTATTGCTAATTATCTTCCCTAGAATTATATTTTTATGTATTTTATGTCATTGTTTTTCGAATAAATCTCTTTATTACATTGGCTTTGCTGTATAAATAAACCAGGTGTGTCACTTTGTTGATACTTGATGAAACGAGGTTAAGTGGATTTGCAGACGAGCCTGTTGAGTGTCTGCGAGCAGCCAGGCGGCGATGACAAGGTCCCGCTTTATGTGACTGAATATTAATATGGCTGCACACAATGTACAGCTCAGGACAGCGGTGGGCAACGGAGGCGGATAGAGGCGTCAGAGCTATTAATTCTCTCCACTTCCTGTGTTCCTGCCTCGCTGAGGGTTAGGGTTAGTGTTTCATCAAGCTAAGGAAACAGTAATTTGAAGTAATTGCCCGTGTGAATGTGTTTCTGTGTGACCTCCTATGTCTTAAAGGTAAAGTTCAGGGTTAATGCTAAACTACAGAAGCAGCTGAATCGATGTGCACAGTTTCCTGGAGATGAGTTGTTTCTGGGTATTTTCACAAAGTCTTCTACAGCTGCACAGAGGCATAAACTCCAGAGGAACTTTCAGCTGTTTCAGTGAGCCCAGCACTACGTTTACATCCAACTCTGAACATGTACTCATCTCATCTGAACGAAAGCCTCTCTGTTTCACTGCCAGATTTGAAGACTTGGCGAGGACAATCATTGCACAGTGTCTCGAGTGATTCACGAGGTGTCTCCTAAACAGCAATCATCTGTGTGCTTCTCTTCTTACAACTCTTCTTTCCTGAGATCTCCACTCCTTCCTCCCCTCCTCATCCTTTCTCTCACACCAGCTTCGACCCTCTCCTCGTCTTTTACCCTGCAGTGCCAGTCCCTCCTGTTCATGCTTGTTCTTTCCTCCAACTCGTCTCCACCCTGTCGCCTGTCGAGGCGATTAGCCTTGTCGCTTTGGTTGCCTGGTAACCTGACTAATGACAGTTGGGTAATTCGCCACCGCAGGTTCAGCTGTCCACAAGGAGGAGAGGTGGAAGAGGTTTTCTGTGTACGCCTGCTGTCAGAAGGTAGAAGAAGAAAGCATATTAATTGGTCGCATGTTTGTTTTAATTTTTGATTTAACACAGATTCAAAACCCTGAAAATGTTCTGGATCACGACACCATGTGTGTGCAAAGAGCAGCAGTGTGTAAAAGATCTGCTCTCTCATCTTCAATAACTTTTCTGAGTGTCTGACCCAGATGCAGACCAATAAAAATGCTCTCTTTCAGCTTTGCAAACATGACCAGTACACAGATAATCCCATTCTACCTCTAATTCACTGCAGCGGGGTGGAGAAATGGGCCCTTCAGAGCTAAATGAGTTATCTGCGAATCGCTCCGAGTCTGGCTTCAGTCTGTGGCTTCCTGCTGCTTCAGGCTGGACAGTTTGTAGGCGAGGTAAATACTGAGCAGACATCTCACGGCGTGTCTGGGTGAATGTGTCAGCGAACCGCAAACGTAGCATGTAGCACCATTTTACAATGTTCAAATCTAATTCATTGAAACATGGAGAGTTGCAGTGATTCACAGCTGGATACTGGCCTCCAGGTTCAGGTGTTTGCCCCCTTGACATGGTTTGAGGTGGCAAACAAGCAAGGACACTCCACCGTCCCATTCTGTTAGCTAGCTAGCTAATCATTCTTAGCTCTGTGCTGCTAAAAGTTGATTGATGGGTACATGTCATGATATTATGGGTTAAAATTAAAGCTTATGTAGATGCATACAGTCATATTTCTAAGTTTTACACTCAGCTAACATGATCAGACTTTGATATAAGAGTACAAAAATACAGATTTTCTTTGTATGTGTTATCAAAAAGATGCAATGTATGACCCAAAATTTGATCTAAAACAGACTAAACTGCATGTGTGGTGCACTTCTCACTAGCCTGGTTGACAGCCAGCTGATAGCAGTTCTAAGCACAGTAACACAGTTTGCAGTGTGGCCATAATGCATACATATACTCATATAAATGCAGTGTAATACAGTGGATGTAAAGTCTACACAGCCTCATGAAATTGCAGTTTAAAAGTGTAAAGACAGAAGGAACGGTGATGTAAAAGTCAGCCAGGCTCCATCTTTGTTGTGACCTTATAACAAACAAGAATTACACCCTGGTTGCATGAGTCTGCACAACCCGCCCAACTAATGCTTTGCTGAATCACCAGCAGCAAGTCTTTGTATTAACTTTGCAGATTTAGACATTGTTTTAATTTGACCCAACTCCTCTATGCTCAAGTTCCCTCAGGTTGTGAGAGGATCTCTTTGGGTTTGCTGGGCTGTGACTGGGCCAGTTCAACGCCATGAATTTCCTTTTCTGCAGCCTCGGTCCACTTGGGTTTCGTGCTTTGAGTCATTGTCATGTTGCACTCTGTAATTCCTCTTCATCTGGAGCTTTTAGCTGGAGCCAGCCGGTTCGACGCCAAAACATCTTGATATTTGGAGCTTTTTATCAGCACTTCTGCCTCTGACTCAGACCCGAAGCCTGACGTTACCACTGCCATGCTTCAGAGTCAGTGTGCTGTTGTTTGGATGATGAGCTGTGCTGGCTTCGCACCAAACATGTCTTTTTTAGGTATCAAGGAAAAAAAGAAAAGTTAAACCCCTGTCTCATCAGACCAGGACACATTTACCCACATGGTTTAGGGGTAAGTGAATGCATCTTTTAACAGAATTCAAACAGACTTGGATCTTGTCTTTGCTACCCAGATCTACAGCCTGGACATGTGTATAATACAGGAAAGGACTGACCAGAAACTGCCAGAACTTCCTGTAGTTCCTTCAACACTGCTGTTGCCTCTTGGTCGCCTCCCTAACTCTCCTTTCTCCTCGTCCTCTGATCGACTTTTGAGGCTTTCTCCTGATCTTTGCACCTCCTCTGTGGTGCCACGCATTCTCCACTTATTGATCCCGGTTTTGACAAAGTTTTCCGTTTTCTTTTACATCTTCTCCTGAGTGTCTGTACCACTCAAAAAGCACAGTTCCTTTGATTGCTTAAAATCGAACATCACTAAAGCCCCTGTTATTACAGCAGGGTGTGCAGACTTGCTGTTATTCCTGTCTTTACCTTTCATAAGGGTGTTTCTGCAGCAGGGGAATACTGATGGCTGCAGCGTTACAGCAGCCTGACCTTTGTCTCTCCTGAATTAATCGGCAGCGAGCGAGTGACATGTCCTCACGACTGACATTATCCTTAAGGTTTCAAGGGAGCGCTAGTGAGTTAGCCAATCGAAGAGTTGCTGCTAACTTCAAGCAACTTGTGCAGCTGCATCAAGGTCATCCACACTTGTCTCAATTACCCTGTCACAATTTCTCAGGGATGTAGCCAGGCAACTGGATATCTTTAGCAATATCACAGACCTGCCTATTTAACAACTTTCACTTTCTGGGCTATGGTTCATAACAGCACCCACGTTTCCTTGTGTGCAGGGCAACAGCGTCGGGTGATTCATTAATCCACATATTAGTGGTGCACACATTAGAAGTTGCATTAAGATGCATTTCAGGGGTTTAATGTGGAGTTCAGTGACCATTGTTTCCGTCCATGCATATACGTCTGTGTGGACCTGTCATTGTTGTGGTGTCTGAGTGTATGATTGGCTGCAGGTGAGTTGGTTAATTGACTGATTGGGTGATTGATTGAGCACATTGTTTCAGGGAAGCCGACTGGTTCCTGTCTCTAAGTTGCCATTTAACAACCAGCATCCTCCAGTTCCTGTGGGCTCTCCTCTCTCCACTTGTGACCAGTCTGCCTGCAGAGTGTCGTGATCAGGAAGTGTATTTTAAATAAATCTAAAGGTGATCAAAAAGCTTTATTCCTGGTGGTTCTTGGGAGTTGGGAAGAGGGAAGTCGTCGTGTCTTTGTCCTGTTTCCCGTCTGTGTCACTGCAGGCCAGACAGCCCTGATTGAGTTGACCTGTGTCTCGTTAGCCTTCCCTCCCTGGTGTATTCAGTTGGAGTGCTCACCTCAGGTGCCGCCTTGTCTGTGTACCTTCTGTCTGGTGGTCCGGCCTTTTTCCCCGTGGGCATCAGACTTTGTTATTTCATTGAACATTGGCTGGATTTCTTGGTTTTCTTTCAGTCTTGCCTGCTCCTCTACAGATTCATTAACCTGCCTTTTTAGAACTTGTGTTTTATGAAATCAATGAAATTGACGCAGCATCTTGGTCCAACCCTTGGTTTCCCTGTTTCTGGTGACGGTACCACATTGCACTTTGGAGTTGCATGTTGGACCACGACAACCGTGTTGTCACAGAATCATGTTTATGAGCACAAGAAAAAGCAGGAAAATGTCGACCTTAAAACACAAAGCAGATCGAGACTCATTTCTGCTGCGCTCCCTGTGTATAGAGTTTGTCTGTTCCTGGCTCTTCGTCAGATCGTTCATTGTGCTCAGATGGTTTTTTTCATTTATCCTGGATTTTTACTCTTCCCGCTGCCTCATTGATGTGTTCGTGTGACTTTGAATTTCCTTTTTGCTTGGTTTCCACCACCCTTCCCTACCTCCTCCTCTCTTAAGCCTTGTGATTTATGTTTATTGCGTAATCATTGCACTGCACCAGCTCCGCCTCTGTCCGCAACTGGGTCCAACCCCTACTTGACCTATCTTCTGTTGGGCAGCATTTGTAACATCAGTAGCCATCCCTTCAATATTGTTGCAGTATCAATAGAGGTATTCGATCAAAAACGTTGTCATTTGATCTTCTTCGCTGAGTAACTGCATCTGCACCAACCCTGGCCTATAGAATGCCTGAAACAACAACAGGGGGACTACTGGTTAGCTTATATCTGGTTAGCAGTGCTAGCTAAATAATCATCTAGTGCTGTTTTTGTTAGTGGCACCAAAGCGAAATGATCTCACGATGCACCCTCAGGGTATTCTTCTCTGGCCAGGCGTGCTTGTTTGTAACAACTTTTGCATTCTGAGTTGATGAATTCTGCAAAACAAAGACGGTGCAGACTGATTTCTTTGCATTTTGCTTCAAATGACCTTGGTCCTATTCAGCATTGGTTGGCTGTGCAGTGAATGGGTGAAGAGAAGGTGCATTTATAGCTTTTTGTTCAACCTTAACAGGCAAATTGCTTTCCTATCCGCCTCTCGTTCACCTGCCAAACGGTGGCAGAGCTTCAGTGCAGGGCACCGGCCTGCTCGCTGAGAGCAGTCTGAATCCAGGTCTTTTCACAGCAGACATTTGGACTCGTCACGGCATAAAAAGCACAGACATAACTGATAACACCGACTATTCCTTCTATTCATACAATCCTTAGGCTTAACACAGTGACACTGAGTCACCATGTAAATACCAGGACTCACCAGCTCAACGTAATCCAACCATTACTAATTCTTTTATTTACACCCACTGCGTCCCACTGTGATGTGTCCAAACGTCTGCTGATTGGGAAACCTGGAAGGGAAAGCACAACACCTTTTGTTAATGATGTTTTGCACTGAAGCCAATCCTCCCGTCTGCCCTACCAGCCAGCGAGTCTAATCAGTCTAATGTACCATGCAGCTGCAACCTTACTTAAGGCTGATGTTGCATGCAGTCTGCAATTTAATAAACTTTGTTTTTAGGTCCAGTACATTTGTTCAGTCTTTGTAGCTCCTGTTCGTTTCTGGGTTGTTTGCAGGATTAACAGCCACCGTTGAGCTCGAGTTCAGGCTGTTTGGCTGCACTAATACAAAGAAAAGCAGCCTAGACTGAGGTTGGACAGCACAGTGATGGTCCAACACAAGGGAATCCATTTCAGGGATTTAGGATTAATGGACAAATCCCAGACTGCTACTTGACATTCCCTCCGTGATATCAATCAGAAACACGTCAGCTCCCCAGTTGCTTATACTCTTTTTTATAGCAGAGTGGATTGCAAACACAGACACGAGGTTAGTCCAGGAAACAAAGAAAGAGGAGCCTCTTCGTCTCCTCCATAATTACCATCACAATCATCGTCATCATCCCCAGCATCCTTTTTAATGTTTGGATGAGGCAACCAGGAGATTGAAGATAAATATAGAAGCAGGACACAGACAAAGGATGGACAAAGGAGAGGGTGGAGGTGGTGGGCGTTAGTTGAAGCGTGGCTGTAACTGATCCCGACAAACGGCTCCGTCGCGCTCTTTGCTGGACACAAACACATAAAATCAGAGCGTGGTTTCTGTTTAATGATGGCTTTAATGTTTTAAAAATGAGCAAACTGCTGCAAAGTGCAAACAGCCTTTCAGATACTCGTGCAGAACGTCATCGTCTTCGCTGCTTGTGTTTCTTGCATCGACTGACCTTGCAGTAACTCTTTTTAACGACATTGATTAGACCGTTGCAGTTTGAAATATATAGAAATTGTCCTCTCATGCATTTTATTTTCATACATAGATTTTAATCAATTAATTAATTAAAAAGCCATCATGACCAGCTTCAACAGAGAGAGATAGATCTGTGCACAGCATGGCCGGTACAGAAGGTCCGGACCACTTGTGCATCAGAGGAACAAGCAAAACCAGGGCTGCGGCAACCTAAAGGATAATTAAATTAGGCTAAATTTGGGAGCAAAAGTTAAATAATGTGAAATTAAAATGGTAAAAATTCAGAAAACGGCCAGAAAATCTCGATCTGTCAGCCCCTGCAGTGATAAACCTTCAGTTAAGGACCAGAACATTCATTTTGCCTTTTTATCCTGTACCTGTGTCTTTGTCTCTGGCCTGACTCTTCAGTTTTCAGTTGTCCAGTTGTCGTGTCAGGTGTGACCACCCATCTGAGCCCATCTGTGGTTCCCTGTGAGGGTTCAGGGCAAACCCGATGTCTTGCACCTGGACTGACTTCAGTCCACCTCTCAGGCTCGATCAGCATCCTCGCATTCGATTTGGTTTTCTTCTTCGGTTTGCCTCCAATCCATCACACAAACATTCGACGCTGCACCCGCCACTGACTTACAGATTCATTTCTTATGTTGTGTTTGTCTTAGTTTCCGGTAAAACTCTATTAAAATGACTCAATCAGCCCACTGAGCTGTGGACAAAAGGAAAAATTCTGTTCATTTACATTTTAATAGTTTTCAAAAACACCTGATGCATTGCGCTTTGAATTGGTGCCGTCCAGAATAAACAGACCTTCCCTTGACTGAGCGACGCCGTTGAAATGCACACTGCCAATTTCATGACCCGGTGGGCCAAACGTGAAAACAATGCATCACGAGCAGAGCCTGGTGACAAATCGAGCGTCTACCTGGACGGACATGAACTCCTTTTCGATTCAGCGACGCCGCTCTGAATCCGCTCGCTGTGGCTGCGCTGAGCGACGGAGATCGGCATGTTGAGTTGACTGCGCAGCAGCCGGACGGGGAGCATTGACTGCATGCAGAGGGTCCATGCTTTGCATTAAAATGCTCCCATCTCGAGGGCTTCCCAACAGTCTGCATGAGTCTTTGGACAAAACTACACTTGCTTGTTATGCTGGCTTTATTTCCTTGTTCCCTCTTGCAAAGCTCTATGTAAATCAGAGACTTTCCAATAGCACATTAAAGATTCATGATGCCATCATAATTTGTTATTTTGTTTGCAGCTCTCCTGTGCCTGTCGTGTATGAATTCATTGGCTTGAATAGAGAGTTAGTCCTGCCAGCCGAAGACGAGCTCGACAGCAAACACACACACACACACACACACACACACTCTCGCTCTGCTTATTCACTGCTTCTTTCTCTGTCGTTGTCTTGCTGACATCACTATCTCTTTCCCCCATGCATCCAGGCTTCACTCATCCTGTCTGCCTCTCGCTCATTACCTCCATCACCGTCCTCTAACCTGCCTCTCTAATGCATCACAGGCACTCAGTAACAGAGTCCATTTACTTCAGAGTTGTTCCTCTGAATGCTTTCTGTTGTTGGTTTCCGTCTGGCAATCCAGTTACGGTGCATTAATGTTAATTACTCCTTAATTGGGCCTTTTATCTTGTTTAGGCTTTTAGCGTGCCGTTGCCATGTGTCAACAGTCAATCTGCTTTGTCGAGTGCCAAAACAAACTCAATGAAGTGGTCTTAAAAGTGCAGTTTATTACTCTACTTTTAAATACTAATGATTTTCTAAAGTATGTGTTGCTGAAAGATGAAAAATCTCAATGTCTGGCACTGAAAATATTCATATTTGGTCCAAAAAATAGTGCACAGTGATGTAAATGCAGTGGAAATACAAGTTCTTTTGACATTACAACATCCAGACACAACAGACGGCCAAAGTCGAGATTAACTAAAGTGCATCCGAAGCCTTTCAAATGAATAGCAGTGAGTCAACAGTCAGTGTAATGGAAAGAAGCAATAATGGCAATAATCCAAAATGGCAAACGTGGAAAACTGCATCCTGTCCTGCCAATAACCCGCCCTGTGTCTAAGAAATTGTATATATTGTAAATTGCATTGTTATGTACTCAAAAACATCTTCGTTACTGTTTAACCGTTTTATGATTTGGCACCAGCAGTCTAGACCTCAACAGCAGAGTCTAGACCTCAACAGCAGATTTTAGTGCCACAGTCCTATAACGGGCTAAAACTGTCGCTGATTTAAATTCGCCTGCCGTCCCTGCAAAGCTGTCACCTCGTGCAGCGATGCGGCGCTCCTGGGAAAAGCAGGTGGGTCATTAGCATGGCTAGCTGGCTAACAGCAGAGTCACAGCTTGGTATTACACTCCTGTAATGGACTTCCATAATGAAATTAGACTCTGCAGTCACTGCATCCATGCTGCATCCCTCCTTCTTTACTTGTAATAGAAAAATGAATATCAGCAATCAGCATTTCCTGAATCAGAAGCCCATGTGTTCAGGATTTCTCTTTCCCATGACTTAAACCTACCAATAACACTGCGGCAACAAATGATGCAAGATCTGATGGAAGCATCCAAACTCTGTCCTGTGAGAATATGACAGATAAATAGCAAATAGATGCAGGGCCGCACATGTTTTTATCTCACTTTGACCCAAGTGCATGTATGTCAAGCGCCCTCGAGGCAAGTAGAAGTAATCGTTACTGTCTGTGCTGTGTATGTATGTTAATGGGACGGAGTCGGGAGAGAGGAGGGCGACCCTGCAGAGGCCAGTTTACCCGAAGAAAGTCAACAATGCACGTGCGCGTGTGCATGCTCCCTGCACCATTATTATTGGTGTAGCAGAGGAACTTATACGGTCCACATTAGCGCCGTCAGAAGTTAGTGTTAGTGAGTGCTTTAGTCAGAAACAAGGAAACGTTTTGTGCGTTTCCAGTGATTCATACATAAAAAAGGCTCGTAAGAAAAAAACAAAAATATATATATATAATTTCTTCCTTCTCGCTTGTGTTTTTGTTTCCTGAACCACAAGGAAAGAGAGAGAGAAACGGAAACGCTTTTGTTTTGGCATCTTAGTCATCTGAAGCTAAAGCATGGAGGCAGATGATGGCGACCAACCAATCAACCCCCAGCCAGGTTCTCTGTTCCAGCCCCAAAAGGAGCTGAGTCATTAATCAACACGTGGGCTGGCCAAAATGAACAAAAAGAGGAAAGCAAATTCAGAGAAGAAGAAATAAACTCATGAGAAGAGGACGGATGGACCTATCAGATCACAACAGAAGCAGCAGAACAGAAACCAAAACAAGTTTCAGATGCAACAAAGCAGCCGCTCCCTCTTTACTGAGCTCGTCCCGTCCAACCCGACGAGATTCACCTGTGGGAAGCACAAAACATGCTGAGTCATAATTACACCCATCATGACCGGCAGCCGGGGGAGCGTTGACCTGTGTAATTAATCTTTTGTGCCCAGGCCTCACTCAGACAACTGTGGCCACACACGCAGCTGAGATGTGAGCCGAGGAGCATTCACCATGACTAAAAAGGCAGAAAAGTTTATTTAAAGTTTAATTTACTTTGTTTCTCAGTTTTATGCAGTTACCTCACATTAAAAGTTTACCAAAGAAAGGAGGGATTACGCTTTTTAAGCCACTGGATGAAAACATCTGTGCAGGAAGTGGAAAAATACATAATATATAAGAGAAACGTGCCATAAACTGCCCTTTGGTCCAATGCACAGCTTAGCTCTTTGTGTAATCCCTTGTTTGGACCTTGAACCTTTCATTTTCTGTTTTCTGTTAATGCCCAACATCAAAAACACTTTGTCATATTGTGTTTCTATTGCATTTGTGCAGCCGTTCTCCAAAAACGTCTCCTGTTATGGGACCAAAGTTCACCGCAGGGCGAGTATGAAGTTAAATTAAATCTTTTAAGAAGCCGTTTGGTCAGCTGGGTGCATCCATGTGCCGATGCCCTCCAGTATGGCTGAATTTACATAAAGGCAACAGCATAATTATGAAGTCTACAGGTTTGGCTCTTTCTGCAGATAATAAATACATAAAATAATGAAATGAAAGCAAATTCTTCATCTTGTTTAAATGGTAGCAGGGTCACCTTTGCTTCATATATCAGGTAAAAGTCCAAAAGTGAATTTCGGTGAGAGTCCTCGCACTGCCCCACTCCCGGTACTCATGCTTGATGAGCTGCTGTCCATTTTTTAATACCACTTCTGTTTGTTTCCATGTCCAGAACTTTATTTACCCCTCTGCATTCCTCTGCCTCCCCATTCTCCTCCCAAATCCCATCTCCACCACTCCCATATTCTCTTTCTCGGCACAGCTTTGATCTATGATTGAGCGCCGCGTTCAGCCTTGCAGACTACAGCGGGTCAGAGATGCAGCCTTTCACATTCCCAACTCATGTTCTTTTCTTTGCTCTTATCGTTGAAATATACAGAATATCGTGCTTGGGGGCCAACTTTTCAGCTCCAAACAAAAGTGGAGTGAGCCAAGACCTCTTCTGACACTGAAACATCAACATTTCAATGACTAAATCCATTTTCCAGTATGTAAAAACTCCAATAACATCTTTTCTATGAGCTTTGGGATATAAAAAAAAGATTGGTTGGGTATTTTGTGATTTATGGTACTTTCAATTATTGTAATGAAGGGTTGTTCTAGTAGATCTTGCTGAACATGCACCCTTTATGGCTGAACCAGCAGATGTTCTTGAGAGCTTTGATGAGAGGTTAACACCAGGTCAGCCAAGTAGTTTGACCTTCAGGAGTTGTTCATGGCTCAGAACTTCAGATCGAAGTGTTTATAGAGCTGAGAGTCTGTGAAATAGATCAGGTCGGTTTCATCACGCTCTCATTCTGCTTTGTCCTCTGCTAATTTCTCAAAATGCACGTTTTTTTTTCTACTCAACCTGCGGTAATATCTGGCAATGTCATCATTAGGCCGTGAAAAGACTCTTTCATTCAGAGCGCTGACGCGTCGGAGTGCTGCTGGCTAAAAACCAAGGCGGTAATGAGGGTGCAGGAGATAAAACATGGGCGTTAATTTGTTTGACTGCCCGTTATCCTTTTTCTTCTTCTCCTCCTGATTTGTCACATTCACCTTTTAACCTTTCCAGTTTGTTCGGGTAACATCTTGAAATACTCTCGCCTGTTTCATCGCTTCAGCCCTTCATCCTGACGTTACATTCTTCCGTCTCAATCCATCTTCTCTTCGTTTCCCTTTATTTTCCTTCTTTTGTTCATTCTCCTCATGGACTTTTGGTTTCCTATTCTTTTCATTGCTTTTTACCTCCACTGGACACTGTGTGCATCTTTCATCCGTCCATGCAGTCCAAATCAGAAGACCTCCCCACAGCAGTGTAATTCAGCCGGGTGCTCGTCAAGCACATGCAACGTGAGGAGAATGAATCAAAGGTGTGATTTGGAAGATCTGTTGGTATATCACCTAGGTACGATTGCAATACATCAATGTAAATGTCCACTTTTCCATCACGTGGAGATTTAAGGCTCATGTAAAAACAGATTGAGTAAAACCCTCCAGTGGGCAAATAATCTGATCTTTGAGTTAATCTGGTTTTGCTGGTCTCCACAGTCGGTCAACGGATGCAGCTGAGTCTAATATCCACTCATCTGTGGCTGACGAACCAACCCAATCCGCTCCCTGGTTTGTTCGAGCTCATTGTTGGAGTTGCGCCGTCACTGATCCTTACGTAAATGTCTTTTCTTTGTCCCCTAAAAGTCGTCTGACTCTTGTTTTGCCCCGACAGGAATCATTAAACATTTCATTTTGTTTTCTCTTTTTCTAGCCCAAGCCGAATGTCTGTTATCTCTACCCTCGGAGAATACCCTCGTAAATGTCATCAGTGTTGGCTGCATCTCAGTTGTTCTCTGTCTTTCATGTTACTCCCTCCCTTTTATCAGATGCAGCACTCTCCCGTCTCTCTCTCTCTCTCTCTCTCAGTGGGCGCTTGCTTCAAGTGTGTTTTCAAATTGGCACTCCGGGCACCTCGTTGCTGTCTGGTCATAAAAGCATGTGTTGCTGAATTGGCAGTCGAAGTGCCTGAGCTGAAACTGGGGCAAATTTAACATATGATACGACCAGTGACGAATATGCTACACGGCCCACACAGCTCCATGTTGTGTCTATATTCACAGAATGACAAATGGGAGACACTCCGCATCCTCCAGGAGCAGCGTTGCCAACTTTGCCAGTTTGTTAGATTTGGCAGTTCTGAGGATAATTAAGTCACTCGTCTTCACTCTGTGTGGAGAGGAGCCTGAACAGTCCTGCATTAAGCCGGTCCCTCCTTCAAAGGGATGAGCCTGGGTGAATATATCATGCATCGGTGGCATCTCAGAGAGACAGGAAGCCAGGTAGCGCTCCTGTGTCTCAGTGGAGCTGATGCATATTCTGGTGGACTCAGACGATGGAAACAATTCCCATCCAACCCTGACTAGAAAGAAGAAGTAGTGGCCAAAACAAGATGGCTCCTATATGTTTCCCTGTAAAGGTTAAAAGAGGTTAATGGCGTGAAAGGCCTTGTGGTGACTGATGTAACTGACTGTAAACACTGTGGCACCACCCATAACTACCCAGCAGGTTCTTACTGTGTTGAGTTTGCATGTTCGCTCCGTTCCTGCCACCAACCCAAAACATGCAAGACAGATGAACTGGGAACTTTAAATTGACCATATGTGTGAATGAGTGTGTCTGTCTATGACCAGTGACTGCTGGGATAGGCTGCAGCACCCACTGATGGCTCAATGAACAGCATTTAACCTGTGTTTATACCATGCATGCCCAGTTACCTTACATGTCCATAGAAGGAGAGGGGCTGCTTTGATGTTGCTTGTTGGCTGGTGATACCCTCTAGATGAGTCAGGCTGCAAACAGTTGTTATCTCAGCGTTGATGCAGCATTTAGTGCTGTGAGCGAGCAGCTTGTAGGACAGCTGTTGTTTGTTTGGGGCGGTTACAGTGTTAGCAGGTAAGTGCTACCTTGCTTGTAAAGTTAGAAGAAGTTGTACCTGATGATTGCACTCAAGTAAAAGTACTGTTACTTTAAAAGTATGAAGGAGGTGGGTTAAAACGTAAAGACAACTGCTAACAAGGCTGCACAGACAGACGGTTGGTTTGGTTGGTTTAAACAAAATGGATAAAGCAACCTTACACAAAGTAATGTGGAAACAGAATGATCAATCTCAGGCTAAGAGAATAGGTCCTGGGGTAGAGGTAATGGATGCTGAACCCAGAAGGACTCTTCTCCTGCCCTCTGCCAGTATCTGAATGTGATTTGTATCCGCCTGGAAATGACCAATCACTGCCTCACTGTCTGCCTTTTAGACGTTCTGACATTTCGGGACGCTGCAGCGCTGTAGCTCCATGGGTCTTAAGAGTCCTGCCGGCCCCCTAACCTGATTCTGAAAGAGGTTTTTGGGTGGCCTCTTATTTGATTTGGGTCAGTGGGAGAGGAGCGAGTGATAACACGGTAGTTTTGTAAGAGCAGCAATTACATTTGGATCGATACGGGCAATAAAACTGAATGCTTTCTAACCCCAGCCTCTTAGCTGCGGCTTCACTTGAAGGGGAAAAAGCATCCTGCTCCACCGCCGTGTGTTCACATTGTTGAAGTTCTAAATCCAATATGTTGTCTTGTTTTCTGAGTTTTGCTGTTATTGTATTTGCTCTTCCTCTCTGTCTGCCTCACACGATGCATCGGTTCACTTCACAGCCACAAACCTGCGAGGTCTTTTCTTCCATTATCTCACTTCCTCTTAGGCTGGCGCCTCAATTGAAATGTTACAACACTTTCTCATCCAGATGAAAGTCTCTGTCGCTTGCCTAGAGACAGCGGCTTATCCACATGTATCCTCCCCATCCCCTGGCACAAGAAGAAGAGAGTAGTTTAAAGTGGCTGCAGAGTTTTTGAGGCGCAATGGATCACAGCTGTGTCCTTCATTAATATTATTATAAGCAGTGGCAGTAGCATTAAGTATTTAAAAGGCACCCATTACACTGGGAATCCAGTTAAAGTTACTCAGATTTAAGAAGTTAAACCTCCACTAAAATAAGATTTTATGCTTCCCGATTGTTTAACATCAAACTTTGCTCACGTCCAACAACCAGTTTGGACCATGTTGGAAAACATGTTTACCTTTTTTTTTTTTAATATCTAATCATAAAAAACTGATTAATTGGTCATCAGTTAAGACTTTTGGCCGATGTGAAGGGTTAAAGCACATCCTCTCAACACTGGCTGTTTTGGAGACCAGGACAACAGTCAAAGGATTGATTTTAATGACTCTTTGCTCTTGTTATCTTCCTCATTATTGCAGGTTCAAGTGAAATGCACCATGATGTGAAATGTCCTTTTAGTAAACCATAAAAGCAGGCCGATGGAAGAAATCAATACCTGCACCTTCTGCTGGGTGCTTTTTTTTTTTGAAAAGGGACACTGTTCAAAGAGATAATTGTTGGATGAAACGCTGTAACTGAAACACGGACACAGATCCAGAGACCTCGTGGGGGCGTTTGAAGTGCGGTGATGAAGTTTTTTAGTTCCACTTAGGGTGGAGGGTAAAGAGCAAGATGAAAGGAAGCTGCAGAACGGTCTGGTCTGATTATTCTACCAACGCTGGTTCGGTTTCTGTTGAATGAAGTACACCAAGATCAGAAACCAACAAGTCGTCCGACCTAAATAAAACGAACAAATCATTAGGGCTTTCCAAATTAACCCACAGGAGTAACCCACACACGAATGGGTTTATGAGCTAGGGAAACAAAAGGTTTCACATCTTCACAGACTCCTGTCGATTGAGACCAAGAGCCTCGTACCCAAGCAGCAGGAAGACACATCGGCTAATTTCAGCTGAGCTCAAGCTCCCGGTAAGAAAAGTGCAGATTAAATGTTTTGGAGAAGATGCAGTTAAGCATTTTTAAAACCCAGCTGTTTATTTTATCAGCAGTTAGATGATCTTGAATGCCACTTGAGTGCATTTACACTAGCAACGGCTAGCTAGCTAACAAACGCTAACCTGAAAATCAGCTGTACTTTCTTCCTTTCGAGGGCCATGTGACGGGTCCATGTTGCACAATGGACTTCAGCAACTACGACAAGCAAATAAAGGGCTTCACCTCCCTCTAAAGACTGAATCAGTGTAACTCCACATGTCTGTGATGACGCGTCTGCTCTCCAACGGTGTCCAAACATCGTTTCCCACCTGCTGGCAGTGTTTCGCTTCAGCTGCATACAATCTAAATGTTGCTTCATCTGGACTTTAAATTGTATAGCTGTGCAGCTGGCCCATGATGCATGATGTGAAATGTGAAACTGGGTCTAAAACTGCATGGGAATACAATATTTGACAAAGAAAGGAACATTTTGTGACACTGTGATCGTGGTTTGACCGTTTACTGACTTCCTGTCACAGTTCTGCTTCCACAGGCCCCTTCATTGCTTTTTTCCTTGCATCCACCCGGTGCCCTGCAACCTTCCCCCATCATCTGAATGCCCCACCCACCATCACACCTGTTCCCACTTCCCTCATCTGCTTCCCTGTCCACCTCCACACCTGAATCCTATTCCCTCTGTCAGTTTGTCAAAGTTGCACCGTAGTCTATATATACCTTCACCTTCAGCTGTCACATCCTGCCTCCGCTGTCTGTGTTTGGGTCCCGTTTCGTGGGATCTTTCACCAAAATCACATCTGCTTTTTAGATTTATGTTGAAACTGGAGCAAACGTTGTGGTTCCAGAAGTCATTCTTAGTTTTAGGGCAATGTTACACACCTTCAAATGCTGGTTTAACAACATCTCAATGACTATATTTGGACGTGTGGTTAGAAATGTTGGTTTGCAACGTTTAAAACTATGGTCTTTATGATAATTGTTACTGCAGTTTAAACATAATAAAGATTAAAAACAGAAATAATGCATTTTGTTACGTGAAGAAATGTGCAATTTTCAAGAAATGTTGAAAATGTCAATTTCAAAACTTTTAAAAAAGCTCAAAACTAATTCAAAACATCACCAAACTGCTTCCTTCCATCAAGTCTGATGAATGTACAGGTCTTCCTTCAGTAGGAATCCTGTTTTAAGTAAATGGCTTTTAATCCTCAGCCAATCACACTCATGCCTAGTTTCAAATCACAAGCTGTCTGCAGCCCTCATAACTGTGCTTTATTTATTTTCCTGAATGAGGAATGATGAATTATGATGTGCGTCTGATCCTGAGAGCAGGCGAGTGGTTTTTATAATTTAGGACTCACTTCCCCAGTTTTTCAGTTTCTTCTCTGACCTCCATCACTTCTGCCGTACCGAAACGAGTGATAGGCGGTGTAATTCCTCTCCGCTCGCTGACAGGTCAACAGAAGACGGAGGGAAAAAGCATATAGATCCGTTTTTCACTCCCTGACGGGGCGGCGGCTGAAAAACACATTTATCTTTTCCTCGTATTCTTCCTCCAAGTTCAGAGTGACCCTCCGCTCTTTTGTGTTTCTGCCTGACAATGGGAAGCTCAGAGCGCCCAGTATCACTCGCCCAAAGACTCCTTTTGTTGGGTTTGTAAAGACGTGTTTATTAGGCCACCGAGCCACAGAGATGGAACCCTGCGGCCAATCGAACAAATGGTGGTTCTTTAAATGTAAAAACTGCACAAATTGGCCTGAAGTCATAATCAGCAGTGAAAAACATGGTGGTCTGAATCAGAAATGACTACAAATGTATGCGTCAATACATAATCTTACATACACTTCTCATTTCCTTGATGCTTTGCTCAAAGTCAGGGTTAAAAACTCAGCAAATCCAAATTTACTTTGGACAAACTTCACCAAAAAAGCCCAAATTATCATTTGTCAAGTTCTGCATGAGGCTGAGCTGCGAAGACAAACGCACCGAGTGGAAGCGACATCCAGTTTGAGCGTGAGGTTTAAATAAAAAGGTCACATCTGACAGATATGAATAACATTTGCATGCTTTGGGTGAGACATCAATGAGGAATGTGGCAGAATACATCTCCTTTATCGTCCTTTTCAATTTACCCGGCTCTTATCTCTCACAAGGTGACGACAAAACCACTCGAGCCCTTTTTATTTTAGTTTTGTTGGCGGCTAAAACCCTTTTAATCAAAGTAGGTGTTTAACAACTCCGGGCTGCAAACAGAATATATATAAACCTCGTCATGTTTGATGAACTGTTTAGTCTGATACTGACGTTTTCCTTGGTGACGTGGGTCCGGCCCTGGCTTTTACCTTTCATGTGTGTCTTGACTTTGCCGTTTTGGTCAAGTTTTCTTTCAAAAGAAGATTTATGACCACACTCGGTCAGATGAGGTAAAACACCAGGCCTTTACTGTGAGTTGAATGATTGTGTATAGGACTCTGAACGGTGTTTTCCCGGTACACATCACTGAAATATGGGCTGTATGAATGAAAAAGGAGAGGGATCCTTTCTTTGATCCCTGTTTTGCGAAGTGACGTCTTCCGTCGCTAAGACCGATGATGATGATTCAGAGGCTGCGAAGGGAGAGATGAGGTTTACGCGTGCCTGGTCAAACAGATATGAGTTACAAGGTGGAACAGTAAACAGGATTTGCAAAGAATGCCGCTGCAAATTGTCGCCGGCTCAACGCAGGATTTTATCTCCCGCCCGTCGTGCACCTGCATTTTCAGCTGTTTGCGGGTGCTTCGAAGCAAAAACCCGAGTCAGGTTTGAAAAGTCACACCCGGCGTTTAACACGCAGAAGTAAACAGCACAGATTTTTGTGTGACCATGGTGAACCACGACGTTAATCTGGATTGTTCACCGATTGCAAAGCATCAAGTCACTGTTCATGATGATTCAGCTTGCAGACAGCAGAGCAGAGAAGACATATGGAGGGGATGTTGGTGGTATATGCAGTCGCATGGTGTGCATTTTAATCACTTAACCACCGGGAAACACTTCAACCACTTTGTCTGATAAGACCTCTAGACAGGTTGAAGGTTGAGTTATGTTGTGATATCATCAGGCAGTCGGCTGTACGCACCAATAATGATCGCTCTGCTTTCGTTGAGCCATTGCTTTTCCCTTTTTTGAAAGGTGTTGGACATTTTTGGAAAATGTACTTTTTAACACTTAACTAAAACCAAGTGGAAACCCATCAGGATGAGCCTGCACGGTGTTGCTCGGAGCACCTATGGAACTGGACCTCCTCCAGTGCAGACACTATGATATGTTACAGTAAGATAAGCACAGGCAGAAATACTAAAAAAACGAGCCTTGGCTGAATTTCATCTTGCAGCCTTGGTTTCAGGGTCCCCGCATTGTGGATGCCGTGTCATTGTCACAGTGCCATGACTCACCTGGGACAGCTGAATGGAACGGAGTCATCATTAATATTATTACGCCTGTGCTTTTCCTGCTAGGACATGTCAAAATGTCTGCTGTGAAAAAGGGGCCTATTCAGACACTCAGCCTGTTCTCGGTTTCAGGGCCCGTCACCTTCCTTTTTAGATATTGGTTTGCACTGAATCAATTGTTTGCCTGCTTTTAATGGGGTAAATCAGTATTTTTGAAGTCAGTTGTATGAACACAGGCCTCCAATGGCCTGGTGCAGGAAGCTAAGCAACATGCTACTGCATGCATTGAATCGTGACAGTTGCTGGTCTACCCCTACCTTAATCAGTTATTTTGTTTATTATGTGATTCATTATGTGTTATTGTGTGATTTTGGTGTTTTTCTAAAGGCTCATTTTCTGTTGTGATGTCTGACAGAAAGTGGAGAAGATACTGTAAATATAAACTTACTGATTTTTTTTTTTTTTTTTTTTAGTTTATCTGTTGTTTGTGCATTGCTTAGCTTCCCCTGCAGCTTTTCTAAACCGGGGGCTGATTTGTCTGATATCTTCAGTGGGCGACACACCGAATATGGATGAATAACCTTAACTGCACCTTTTTAAATGGATTCGCTGAACAGCTTTGAACCAGAATGAGAAGTTTTAACTAAAGCTGGACTTTAATCAAGTGCACAGCTTTAACTTTGACATTTCCATTTAAGACCTTCGGTGAAAATCAGCCTCCTAGCCGTTATTAGACCTCGTTTTGCTTCTCAGAAGCCAGTGAGAATCATTAACTGAGCAGCAATTTCCTCCCTACAGCTCCCACTGAACCTCATGATTATAAGAACTTATACACTGACCCAACCCTCCTCTCTTAAGAATACCAGTTTGGTTCAATCGTGTATGTACTGTCCAAGAAATGTGTCAAGCAGGAAGAAGAAGGAGGAGGAGGAGGAAAAGCAGAAGAGAAGGAGAAGAAGAGTAGAAGAGAAGAGGAAGGAGAATAAGAGGGAGGAAGAAGCAGGAACATGAAGGAGATCAAGAAGGTGAAGAAGGGAAGGCAGAGATGAAAAGAAAAGCAAAGTGAAGGAGAAGAAAAGGGTGAGGGGCAGAGTAAGGAAGAGAAGAACACAAATAAGTAGAAGAAGAGGCAGGAGGATAAGAAAAAGAAGAAGAAGGTGTGGAAGGGAAGGCAAAAATGTAGATGGAGAAGTTGTGGAGAAGAAGTAAGAGAAGCAGGAGGAGAAGAAGGACAAGGTGTGGAAGGGAAGGTGAAAATGAAGGAGGATGACGACAAGAATGAGGAGAACAAGAAGGAAAAGAAAGTCAAGAAGAGAGGCAAAGACAAAAAGCTGAGAAAGAATAAAAGGAAGGTGAAGAAGATGATGGTGGAGCAGAAGAAGGAAGATCAACCTCGATGCATCAAAATCGGATTATTCTGAGACGTGAACATCTTTCATTTCATATAAAGTCACTTTTCATCTTCTCTGCTGGGTTTAGATCTTTGAAGAAGAGAACAGAGTCTTTCATATATAACTACCATGAGTTTGATTGTCAGATGTGTCTCATTTCATTTATGTAAGCCGCCCACATCAATGTCATACTCACATAATCATCATTCAGTGTGCAGTTAATGAAGGTTTGTGTCCTTACATCCGTGTGTGTGTGTGTGTGTGTGTGTGTGTGTGTTTGTTGAGATGATAGCTTAAGTGTGTTGAGTCAGGACAGTGTCAAGAGGGAATAATATTGGCGAGATGAGGAGCGGGAGAGCGCTTCTCTCCGTTCGTCGCTCGTTCACTGTCCTCAAGTGCAGACCAAATTACTTGCCATTGTTTGGAAAATGGAGTCTGGCGCTGAGGTGGCGTCTGGCTCTTTTCATGTTTGTGAATATAAAGCGGTGATGCATTTGGCTGCACTCGAACTGTTTATCCACAGCGGCTTTTGAAGTGCTCGGAGCTCGTACGTCCTCAGGTTTGCGCCTCAAGCTAACTGTCATTGCAACTTCTTTATAATAAATCTGGAAATGCGTGAGTCACATGCTTTTGTTATGTATCGGTTAAAGGGCTACTTTGAAGAGGTGAAACGGGTGGAAGTAATAGATTACTTTACTGTGCTAGTTGCTTATTTGTGCGTTTAAAATCAGGTTTTTCATTTTACTTGAGTACTTTTACTTAAAACTATCGAACGCTGCTACATTCCCAGTTTGAGGACTTCTCGCTGCACAAGGCTCAAAGACTGACTCCAAATCAGATGAAAACCCAACAGCATGTCGCTCTTTTTCAGCTGTTTTGCTGTTGTTGGAAAGGCCAGGTTCATTTCTGATCATCGCTGGCATGCACAGGCTGCAACATCTGTGCAAAACACACACGATGATGACAAGAATGCAACACAGCAATATTCACTTTTATTTAAAATGTCTCTACAGTGAAAGACGAGCGCGGGCCGCAGTAAACCTCCATCAGGTGTCTCAGAAACGAGGCCCCAGCTCGCTGAAGTGGCACTGATCTGGGAACAGATTTCACCTGAACGTGTCGCAAGTTTGGATGCACGGCGCTGATCCAATCACGACGCTGTTGATGCTGTGGATGTGGTGGAGGAGGAGAGTCAGCGTACAGCACAGCATGTACCTATAGAAACACCATTTGTCAACAGTTGTAAATCTGAAATCTCTTTCCAGCTGCGTTATCAGCGTAAACACAGCTGCCGCTAATAAAAATTAATAACAGGTGGTTTTAATAATGGCTACCAAACACTCCTAATCAGCTTTATTGGCACTTGTTTGCTACGGTGCGTCAGTCTTACCCTTTTTCAATTGACGCTATTAGCCGCAGCTGTGTTTACCCGGCTGTGACAAAACACACATCCCTGTGTGTGTGTGTGTGTGTGTGTGTGTATATATCTGCACTCTTATTGCATTTTATAAGGCTTTTATTAAAAATGACTGACCACCTCCAAGGCTTCGGGTGTGGTCGAGTGTGGAGGTGTTAGCACGCAGGGTAGTAGCACTTAGCAGTTAGCTCCAACATGCAAAGCTCCCTTTAGCATTATCACATTTCAGATTATTTATAATAAGTCTTGTCTCTGCAAATTGCTTATTTAGGTTATTGATCTAAATGCATTTGACTGTTATCATTAGAGTGAAGTCAATAACATGGATTATTGTTGCGATAACTTATGAAATGGACCAACACTTCTCCACATGGGGACCCCGGACCTGTTCGTTTGCTGGGAAACTACAAACTGTTTAACATTTGACAACAAAACTGTGAACTGTACGGCGAGTGTGTGTGTGTGTGTGTGTGAGAGAGACAGGATGGTGAAGGCGTGGGAGGATGTGTTGGCGTGATGATAAAGGTTTGGTATCGCTGCTTTAAACAACAAAATGACAGATATGAAACCTTGGTTATGATGGACGAGATCTCATTACCTCCCGAGTGCCACAATTTCAGGGAATAGTGTCGTTTTATCAGTGAAATGACAAACGGCTGCAGGCTGCACGGCAACGGCAGTGTCTTGGCTCCCATGACAACCAGCGGCTTCATTTTCCCTAATGATGGCTCAACATCACTTCCCGCCGCCTGCGTACCAAGGACCCTTTCACCCTGAACTCTTCGCTTTAACATATCTCCCTGCGCGTGCGTATGTGTGCATGCATGTGTAGCTGCGGGTGACAAGTGAAAGACGTGTGTGTGACCTCTAAGCCTCGTGTGATTGCTTCTCTGCTCTGCACAAATGGTGCCAGGTTGCACGCACACACACAGGAGTCACTGAGACACATGATGTGAAGTCGCCTGATTCAAATCAGCCGAATCAACACTGGAAAAGTGAAAGATCGGCTGTGACTGCCTGAAGCGATCTGCGGAAATGTACTTTATCCATTAAGCGCTGAACACAGAGGAAATCATTTCCGTATTTAAAAGGAAATTTATTCTGAAATTCGACAATTTGACCGATATACATCGTTTTCCTGCCACGTAACGTCTCTTGAATCTAGGTCCTTTGACGCAGCTCTGATGATGCCACAGTTACAGGGGAGCAACGTAGCCCGAAGTGTGTGTGAGACGTTTGGGTGACTGAACAATCACTGATTTCACACACACACACGTTTTTCTACAAAGGAATAGAAAAGCCTATCATATTTTAAAATCCTCTCTCTTTAATTGTTTCACATGAAAGGAAAACACTTTTAGATCGCGTCCCTCATCATAATGTGCACTTAAAATATGAAAAATATCAAATTCTTTGTAGTTTTAAATCAAAATACAATCGTATTTTCTTCCAAAATACGTAAAGCTTCAACTACACAATGATAACACCAGCCAATCAGTCAATCTTCCACCTTTTAGATGCACAGATCTGAGATTCGCATGCTGTCCCTGCTCCGACAGCGGGGCCTTGACAGAGCTGAAGCGCCGTCACTCCTCATGTTTGCCACTTTCCAACACCCAAATCCGAGTTCCTCCGAACATTAGCTCCCGCCTGTCGATCCCGTTTGGCTCTGAAAGTACGTCGCGGTGCAGGAATCGATAAAGCAGCATCAAAATTCAGAAGGGAAGAGGCAGAAAAACCCTTTTATGTGCCGCGGCGCAGACTGCAGCACGTCTCAGCGTGATAATCATATATTATAATAAAAGCACGCTGCAACAGATTCTAAGCTTAATTAGATTTTAACACATATGCATAATGTAAGAGACGGCACTCGTGAGCTACACACCTTTATTTATCTCTGTATATTTCTGTTTAAAGAGACGAGAGCAGCTGAAACCACCGGTCACAGGGAGTCTGTGGACTGTTTGTGCACTTTGGATGTTGGACCTCAACTTGCAGCTGAGCTGGATGTGATGTCGGACGCGTTGGAGTCATTTTTCTTTCTTTAAACCATGTTTTTTTTGGCTTTTTAATCTTTCCATGAGTCAGCCAGACACTGGGAATTGATTAAGCTTCATCCCATTTGAGCTAAAGCTGCTGTCGTGTTGTATTTTGCAGCTTTTGAACTTCCTCCTTAAAAAAATATGACTTTGTCTCCAGGTTCGATTGGACTTCCTGAGGAGCGCCGCTCTCTCCAGACGCTGCTCGTGCCAGATGAATCAACCTGAAGCTAAAAGCGGGGGTTTTATTCCAAACTTGGAGTACAATGCTCTGCAGGGCTCATCGTAGCTAACCCTAATTTACGGGGATTTGTTGTGTCGCGGCATGTCGCAGCCCTTTAGGTTTAACCCTCCTGATCTGTCTCTACAGCTCAGTCCCAACTGGATTTTCCACAAAACCCCGCAGGTCTCCTCCCGGTCCACACTTCCACTCTGACGTCAAAGGTGCCGACCTGTGGCTCCCCGGTCCTGGAGGGTGCACAGGTGTGGGGCTCACTGCGAGACGCGGTGACTCACCGGGATGTCTGCTGTTTGTTCTCTGCTGGTGATCTGATGTCGAGGACCGCGAACACGCACGCACACACACACATGCACAAACAAAGCCGAGGGCTGTGTCGAACGAATTGTTCTTTGTTTCACTTTTTAAAGTTCGTACGCAGGGTTTTCAGCTAAAAGTGAGGATCCACAGCAACATGCATCTGGGAACAAGGCAATGACTTCCTACTTTCTAACTTCCTCTTTGTCTCTTTGATCTTGATTCCTCCTGAAGACCGTTAAGCATGAGCAGATGTTTCATGAGTTTCTGATTGATGCTGTTGACGACAAAAGTCACCCAGACTCTTCTCATGATCGTGGCATAAACACAGCGGCCGGTGAAGTCTCCGTTACATCCAGCTAAATACCGTTTTCCACATATCGCTCTTTCATCCCACTCAAACTTAACTGCAAAGTGTTAAAACAGTTGCTAAGAAAGATGGCCGCGGTGAAAGGAATGCATTGTTCGGCTGTATCGATGCACGGGGAGACAGAAACGTGTGGGAGGGAAACAAAAGGCAAAAGTGTTGAATCTGTGAGACGGTGATGTGCAAAAGAACCTGAAAGAAGCTTCGCTGCAGTGGGAGTCAAAGCTCCCGCTGTGAAAAAAGCCCGGAAATGCTGGTTTTTAACATTTATACAGGGAACATTTTGACAAACGGGCATAAAATCAGTTGCAACACGCAGGCGACAACGCTGCAAACTGTATAAATGCACATTTTTATCCAAAAGGCAACGATTTCCATGATGTGTCGTCACCGACGATTTGTATGAAAAGTCTCAGCTTCAAAGAGGAGTCCTCTACTGAGGTTAAAAGGTCAGATCATTACAATGATATCAGTGATATCTGATCCGTCTGCATCAGGTCACTTCTATCTGCACACATACTTTTGATGAAATGACATCTTATCAAGGTCGAGTGAATGAAAGACGGACGCTGCGTTCACCTGCAGCAGGTTGCACAAGGGGAAATGCGTTCTCATTAGGCGAGTACACGCTGCTTTTGTAAATAAGAGCGAAAAACTGAATATTTTGTGCATTTTCATTAAATCTTTGAAGCTATTGTGAGATCAGATCAGGGTTTCTTGGTCTTTGAGTCGCAGTTTGAAATGTCATTTAGAGCGCTGTCACTGCTGAGTGTCAGTAACTCTGCCAGGAGCACCGAGAAACCTTCAGAAACAAGCGGCAGAAGGATGTTTCTGAAGAGACGGGGACAGAAACAGGGACGGGAGCACAACGGCTACATGGCAACAAATAACAATCAGACAAACAACAGCCGCGTAGCAACAGAAACAATCAGATAAACAAAGTGTGAGGCCTAATTATAGTGGGGAGCTAATGGCTAAACAGCAGGAAGATGCTAATGGTCAGGAAACTGGCAGAGGTGGACAAACAGTAGCTGCTGGTGAACAGGTGTGTATCCTTCTTCTTCTTCTGCTGCTGCTACTATAATAATAAAGTAATAAATATGTATGAGTTTAACCTCATTTTCAGGAGGTTTTAGATGTTGTGAACCTCAAACCCGTCACCTTTCCCCGTTTTAATCCATCTGATCTTTAATCAAACATCAAATGTGGAACCAGCCTGTATCCAGAGCTTCTGACACCATCGTCCACTCACGCTGAACATCCATGAGCTGAGCCACGGAAACAAGCCCAGAGCGAGCTGACTCATAATCCATAATACGGCCAGCTTGTCTGAGATGTGTTTCTGACGTCAACGCTTCGAGATCACGCTGGAGAGCAGGGAAAGAACAAAGGCGGAGAGCATACAGAACCGAATGAGTTGGTGTGGAGATTACGCTGTTATTGGAAGGTACCAAAAGGCCCCAGGCCACGTCTCAGCAGACACCGACAGGAACCTTCACGAGCCTTCAGTCCAGAGGAATCCTCAGAGGACTTCAGAGGAAGCGTTTGCTGCCGTGTGACTGGACCTTCAGGCCGCCGATCTGGTGGCGTGACTCAGGTTTCCACGGCTGTCTGCTTGACTGAGTGGGAGGAAGTGGACAGATGTCCTTCCCGTTTGGTTGATGAGCGAGAAAACACGCGTGCAAACACACACACACACACACACACACACACAGCTGCAGATCTCGAATGAGGAGAGCCTGTAAAAACAGAAATGAAAGTCTATAATTAGATTTCTCTGAATGCAGCCATGAAGAGGACAGAGACTGAGTCTGCTGCCCCCAAGTGGCCGGAAAACCTGTGGATTTATCACAATTAGCAGCTTTCACCTGGTAAAGTTGGTGTTACAGGAAAACATATCGATTAAAGCCGTCATGCTGTCTCAAACTGAAACCAGCAGTTCCTCAAAGATGTGGACCAGCTGGTGGACCACGCACTTCTTATTTTATTGTGTCCACGCTGCAAGAACCCTTAAAACGGACTGTGACGGACTTATTTAGCTCCTGCTTAAGATTCAGTGTCCCACAGCGAGACATGTGCACGATGACTGACGACTATAATCGACTGAAGTGAAGTCCAGGCTTGATGTTGTTGTAGGAGGGCGTGAAGGTACTCTGCCTGATATTTTTCAAGACATTTCACTAAAATCCCCCAAAATCCCAACCAGTTTGTGGCAGCAGAGCAAACCGAGATCACACGTGATCATCCTCTGGGGACCACGAATTTCAAAAGAATTCACATAAAAGTTAAAAGCTTGGATCAAAACCTCAAAGAAAAACCATCCCATAGGAACTTTCAGCCTTAAATTGGCCTAAAGTGGTGAACAGACTTCATGATTGTGTTGCAAAGTTTAATATCAGTGGTTTAACGTCAAACAGTGGCTTCTTTTATCATGTTGCCTCGTGTTTTGTATGTAAAACCTTAATCTTTACGGTAACTGCAGTCGTTTAATGGATGGAGATGATTAAAAATATAAAGTTGGATAAACTTAACAGACCAAATTGTTTGTTTTAAGCACTGTGTTGCGTTCCTTTGCATGGATTACTTGTATTTTAGCTAAATTCTTGGTGTTTATGTGCAGTTTTCATCAAAATATGTTAACAAATTAGTTATTTAAACACAGCAAAAAGCAACCGAATGGCAAAATCTCTGCTGTATCTCTTTTGAAAACGAAATGAAATAATAAATTTCATCTTCATTAATAATAACAGTAACTTTTCTGCAGTCACCTGATGCTGCCACGTTAACCTCTGTGGACAGAAGCTTCTGGTTTATCGGTAAAATCTTGGAAATGTTCACTGATTGCTGCCGAACGGATCGAACGCAGAGGCTGATATGTCAGATAAAGGAAATGGGGAAATGAAAGGACTGCCGGTGTTTGCTGTGGTAGCGTTTTGTTTTGACAGCGCACGACATTATCAATGCAAACACAGACTGCAAAGGCTGCAAATGACACTACAGAGCTCTCAATGTGCGATGACAGCCGTGCCGCCGCCGCCGAGGCGACGATGTCGCTTCAGAAGAAGGTTGAGGAGGATCTTAATTGGAAGGAAACACAGATTTCATCCTTTAATATGCAGCAAAAGCCAAAGAAACAGAGCCGATCGGAGATGTGAGCAGAGGGATGAGGAGAGGCCCACAGACCTGTCGACGAAGCGAAATGATAAAAGGATGACAGAAAATTACTTCGAGAGAGAGAAACAAAGAGAGAGAGGTAGAGAATTTGTGATCCAACATGCCGAGGGATGAGGAAGCAGCCAGGCATCTGATGATAACGTCTGACAGCGGCTCTGCGATGCGCCTGAGGGACGGAGGGTGGGAATCAAACAGCGGAACGGGAGCGAAAGAAAGGGAAGTGAGAAGAGATTAATAGAAAGGGGGGAAAAGGTGAGCAGGAGCAGAGAAACGAAGGGAACAGGTGTGAAACACTGAAGAGCTGGAAATACGAGGTCAACCAAGGGGA
Source organism: Datnioides undecimradiatus (assembly GCA_008933995.1). Classification (NCBI taxonomy): domain Eukaryota; kingdom Metazoa; phylum Chordata; class Actinopteri; order Lobotiformes; family Datnioididae; genus Datnioides; species Datnioides undecimradiatus. The sequence goes on along the minus strand of WARS01000071.1, from coordinate 2,016,779 downwards.
ATGCGAATGAACCCAAGAGGTGTTTCATCTGAAATGATCACATTAGGACAGAGTCTGATCATTTGTAATTCCTATAATCCTTCAAATGAACCTTTAAGGTCTTTGCTTTAACTTACTCTGAATTAAAGCTGCAGAGTTTAAACGAGCGTCCGATGGACCACACAGCGCTGATTAAACCTCTCACCCACGGGTTAATCTCCCTTTAACACTATGCAAGGTTTTTAAATCTGGTGTGTGGTGTGACATCATGACGAGGCGTGAGTAATCGGACCAGCATTGCAAGCACATCAGTCCTGTTCCTGTACGTACTCCCCCTGCCACAAGGGGGCGACAAAAGCCCCACTTTATAGCTTTAAATGTTGATTTCCCAATGTAATGCTCATTCACTGCACGACAGATTAGACTGAATTCAACTTTATCGTCACTGTGCAGCGTACACGGTACAAAGCCAGTGAAATACAGTTTGCATCTAAGTGCAAAAGGACAGTATTATGTACAGAAGGTGCAGGTATATAGTATAAAGTGCTGCAGCATGAATGATGCTGGTATATACAGATGACTTTGTGCGCAATATACAGACTAAATGAACGTATAAACTCGTGTTTTTCTCCCTCCCAACATCTTTTTAAAGCAAATGCAGGGTGTCCTGAGTTGTTACCAGTCTCCAGAGTCTGAATAAGTGACAATCAGATTGATTTTTCTGTTGCTACCTGTTGACCAACATAGTTCTTCTCTCTTTTGAATTCCTCTTTAGCTTCAGAGCTGAAACGACAGTTTACACAAGAGCAGACGAAGTGTCAAGGATGCAGAAACCAACACTTGATTCAATCAGTGCTTCTGCACATTGACTCTCAAAGTAATAATCAGCTGATAGAAACAGCGTTGAATCACTGATGTTAAGCCGGTCTGCAGGTCAAGCACGCTATAAGTGATGATGCTTCTCTAATGGAAACCTGCGCATATGAAACGATTATTCAGCGTATGCACTCTTTTAAGGCTTGCTGAGACCACGAAGTAACATAAATACTGAAATAAAAGATAAAGTAGTTCTTTAAACTGTTTATAACATCAAATCATAACTAGTGTCTCATCAGCTTGAAGCTAAATCACTTTAAATTTTTGGTCTTTTTTGTATCAAAGTTATTATTTTGTATTAAAATCATAAAAACAAAATTTATTCTTTTGTTTTTTTACATGACAACAACTCTTTAACACCTCACTCCTGTAAGAAAACACACTTAATGTAGGTAAGTGTTGTTATTCAAATTATAAATGTTTCACATATATGACATTATCATCGACATACGTGCAAACAAATTTTAGCTGAATCGCAGGATAAAAAAAACCTCCCCATGGCTAATTTACTCATTTTTAGTCAAAGTTGTTTTCTTATTCACTTTTGCAAAGATCTTAAAAATCATTTTAAGACTTTTATTTTAAGTTTAAAGATGGGAAAAGAAACCATAACAAAGAAATGTGACGCCTTGTTGGTGGTAATCATTTTAGTTTCATCAACAAAGAAAGATATTACAGCCTAAAACCTTTTGTATAGTGACCACAAAACATTAATAATTGAATAACCTAAGTCATAAACTCTGGTAAAAAACTAAAAAAGCATGTAAAGTGCATCATTTATTGAAGGAATAACTGTCCCTCACAACTCCACCACAGTTTGAGCGCCAGAAGGGGAAAAACTCAAGTTTCTGTGGTTTCATCTGCTGTCTCCTTAGGTTTCTTTGATATTACATCAGGACTGCTTCTTACAAACCACCGTAAGATTGAAGAGCATTGTCCCATATGTTCACTGTAATAAAAGGTCATGCTAGGAGCGAGATGCCACCGTGCTGGAGGAAAAACTGTAAAGTAGGAGAATCTGTTTTGTGCCTTTTGTGATTTTTTTTACTCTGATATTTGAGGCTTTTGCTGTTTTTATGGAGCGGACTAGCTCCTGGTGATCTGAAATATGATCACATGCTGTGATAGACAGTCATTCGTGGAGCTAATTTGGTTTTTAGCATAAAGATTAATCTGATTTCACACAAGTAACACCTCAGTTGTGCATCAGTGGCTCCGGAAACATCCATCTGTCCACTTTCACAACAACTCTGACCTTCATTGCAGCTGTCAGAGTCCTGAGCACCAGGACAAACTGTCCTCACCGGCCTGAGTGATAACATGAATACATCCATACATTCACAGTTAACGCACAACAGCTCTCAGGAGTCTATTAAAGCTCTTTCTATTTAGATTTATTTATACTTTGATCCTCAGATTGCCTGTAAAATACAATTGCCAGGAGCTGCGAAGGAGGTTCTGGTCAGAATATGATGGAGGCCATTCCTTTCAATTCAGTGTCAGCGCCTGACTGCTAATGGAGAAAACCAAGTGTATATCATGTCAAAGCCTCTGTCACTGAGCTGTGGCAAAGAGATAAAGAGGAGGAGATGGCCATCAGGGAATGGAGGTGGATCAACCTTTTACCAGATCCTCACCTCTTCAAACGGTTGCTTAAGGATTAAGTTCAAGTTGAGGTCGGCGAGGAGGATCAGGGAGATCTCGTAACGACTCTTTAGACAAATGCAAGTGAGTCTGTGCGTGTACGCAGCCTGCATTAATGAGATCTGTACATTATGCAGCAGGTAGATGAAAGCAACAAAGCTTTCCATTTACGCCCGAGGTCCAAACAAACAGAGCTGAGCAACAACACGTACCACCGTCCACAGAGACCCCAGCAACTTCTAAAAGACATTTTGCATTTTATTTAACACAAGTTGGTAGAATTCGATCAACCAAAGGTTAAAAACACAGTTTGCAAACTGCAGTTGGTGCTGATGTTACTGTATATAGTTACTGTGATATAAAGCTTTGACTTATTAGCTCTTGCAATGTTAAGTGTCACCATCAAAAGCAGCAACAGCAGAACGGGGACGATACAGTACATACCCTCTAAATACGTATCTGTGCACATCTCTGGCTAACAAGTGCGTTTACCATAAAGTGCACATTCCTGTTTTCTTTATACTCGCATAAGCAGTTTGCTGAAATGTGCAAAACTATGAAAACAAACGATGACGGATGTCGGACCGAACTATAAGCACCAAGCAAGCTGCGCTAGTTCGCTGCTAACAGGAACCTGTTTATTTAGATGACACAATACAAATCAACACGTAACTGTAATTTCACTACTTTTAACAGTAACTCGAAATGTAACTAATTACTTTTTCACATAATATAATATAACTACTGTATAACCAAGACAATACATATGTAGCTTGCATGAAGTAGCACTAGTCACTGTTGCCCCCTGGTGGTCGGTGGTACTGACATTTATCACCACAGTGATTGGTAATAATATATATCTTTCAGTGCATACAAAAGTTATTTTCCTTAGTAACTAATTACTTTTATATGCGGTAATTGGTTAATACATATAAATACTCTTTACATAATTAATCTGAACAACCCTGAACTCCACAGATGCATATTTACACTTGTTAGTGAAATTTATTTGTAACTGGACCTCAGAGAAATTATCTAAGATGAGTTTTTATGATTTTTTAAAAATTTCCAGGGGATATTTTTGATTTATTTAATTACCAGTGGTTTGTCAGAACTTAATTTTTATTTTACGACTTGTTGAAATCCCCAGAAAGCTTTAGGCTGGAAATGGTTTGTCTCCAGGTGACATCCAGATCTTTCCTCTTAAACTGCAAGGAGTCCGAATCCTGCAGGCACAAGACTTTCATCTTGCTGAGCTGCCACACCAGCTCAGACTGGACCACCACATGAATTCACTTGAGTTTCATCTGTAATCCCTGCCTTTCATTTCACACTCTTTCTTTCCACAATTGATTTGACTGCGGGGAGACTTTAAACAGCTGATCAAAGAGACAACATGCCCACACGCAGAGAGGAAGACTGCAAATCAGCGTGCTTCTTTCGTTTGTCCTTTATGCAGCCGCACACACACACACACACACTTGAAATATTCATTCACAGATACTGCATGCATGCACACATTAGCATGCAAAGCAAGTGCAAAACAGGCACACATTAGCATGCAACATCAAAGCTGCAACACTCTGAACAAAACAGGTCCCACAGTGCAAATCACAGCCCCAGCGTCCGTGATATCGAGCACAAGCTCTCTTATGAACCCCATCAAAGTGCCCGGGGAGAGCTGCATGTTTGCCAAGTTCTGTCTTCTTAACAAATAAAACCCGACTTTATTTAAATGAAACGATGCAGCAGCACTTCTCCCCGCGCGAGAGCCGCAGCGGCTTTCGCTTAAATGCTGCAGCAGCAGATTTGACTTTTAATAAGAGAGGGTGAACAAACTATATCTGAACTTAAAGGAGAGTCACAGAGAGCTGAGCAGCTGTGTGTGTGTGTGTGTGTTGGTTGAATTTGCTGAACACACAGCGAGGGCTAACAGCGCAGCCTCTTAACCTCAGCTGGAACCACGGGGGGTGAAACTTGCTCTGTGTTTGGTTTTCATTCTTCACAAACTTCAGCAAAGTTCAGACCCAGAAGGGAGCCGACGCTTTCCCAACTGGAAAACAAGTTTTGGATTAAGACATCGCCGCGTTTGGGATTTGCTGCTGGCTTAACGAACCGAGCCTCAAACCGAACCACGGGCCGCAAAACGAACTGTGATGGAAGCAGAGAGGGGTGACGGGAACGCAGGACAGCGTGAAGCGGCGCAGGGCGACGTCCGTCCGTCCGTCTGTCCGTCGGCTTAGTCGATGCTCTCTGCTCTGATCAGAGAAGCCGGTGTTACAGCCTCATCCACTGTGATGCACCCTGCATGCACTCCTTTTCACTTGGGCGGCTCATTTAATTAAAAAAAGGCATTTTCGCAGATAAGCACAATTGCATGGGTCACATCTTCAGGTTGGAAAACACAGATTTCCACCTTCACGTCACATCCCCATGTCTTCAAATGTCCATTTCCTTTCCCAAAGCTGACGCTGCTGTCATACCTAACATGCTGCGGCTTCATGAGATGTATTTCAGCAACATCCTTAATCCTGACCTCGGAGCGTGAAGAGGCCGCTCACGCACAGGTTGCACAGCAAAAAGAAAATCTTGCACTGTGGGAGCAACGCTGGAAGCCAGGCGCTCTGCTACGGGTAATCAGACTCGGAGGGTTTGCGGCGGCGGAGCCCTGAGCCAACCGTGCGCCCATCAGAGAGGAAACTCCCACTAAAAGCTTAAAACTTTGGAAAACATGCACTTGAAATTGGGTCACTCAGATTGCTAATCTCGAAAAATGCATTTGCCGCTTCACTTGGATGTTTGACCGTGCAGAGTTTGACACTGGATGCTGTTTTCCAGACCAGCATCACGGAGTTTTGTGAAAACATGGAACAGGAAACGTAATCCATAAGTTTGTGCACACGGACGTGAATGAATTTGCAGGTTTGCAGACAGAAATAACAACAGGCGTAAATGTCTGACCGAAAAACAAAACGAAAAACAACTATTCAGAACCTAAAAATGGTCAAAAATACATTTAAATCAAATAATTAAAAATAAATGAACGCCCTTCTTGCACAAGCCTGCACACCGCGCCCACCTGATACTTTGTGAAAGCACCTTTTGCATCTGTAGCAGCCGCTTGATCTTCACATCGTATACTCCTGTGACCGACCAGCACCTGAGTGCAAGTGCTGATGGGCATGGAGAGTTCAGTTCTCATGTTAACAGGAGGCAGCAGGACAAACAGGTTCCTACCACATGTGTCGTTGTGCTTCTCTTGGAGGTTGTGTTCATGCACTTTAAACTTCTCTGTTGCATGTAAATCAGAACAACATGCTGACGACCACAGATTAGAGGTAAAAGAGCAGACGTTCTGACATTAGACTGTCTGATCTGTTAAAATGTGGACACTGAAGCTCATAAAACACCATTTTTAACAAGATACGTCTCTCAGTGTTGCTGCAACACTGCAAAAACATATTCATCAGCTCATGTTCAGCTTCATTTCCCGGTGTAATAGAAACACAGTGAAGTTCTCCTGCCCCTCTCTGCCTCGACACACACCCTCACAACCGCACCACGGGGGCACGTTTACGTGAAGGTTTTTCAGTCTAATCAGAGAAAGAGCTCGAGTTTCGGCTTTAATAAGTAAAAATATATATTTTATATTTCACATACAGGCGAGCAAATGCTGCTGCCTGACATGATCTCACCCTCGCTCTGTGCGGAGCTGACAGGAAGTGCGGTGAAGTTTGCGACTGTATCCGTGGCCTTTCAAACGTGCCCTTTTCAAAAAGTATCCTTCTCCTCTTCACTGACATGCGAGCGCACACAGACACAGCCATCGCTGACATTTTCTTGCCACCTGCCTGTGACACACACACTCACACACACACACAGTGCAGAGCAGCTGCTGCAGGTGGAGGATGGAGGAGCTGCTTCAGCTTCACAGTGTAACTAAAGTGAGACACAAACTCTTTTCTGTCAGCAACCTTGAGGCACCAATGAAATGTCTCTCTGTACGGGCTGAAACGTCAGATTCATGATGTTTAACACCTGATCTAATGCATCAAGCTGCGTTTGCATGAAAAAGCCAGACAGTCGTGGAAAGATTGGCATGAAACTGTTTATAAATGGGTCAGGACATGGAGGTACTTCCTGGTTTGGGTTTAAAACAACTACGGGAAGCTTTGCTAAACACAGGAAGTGAGATAAAGATGTTGCATTAAACTCTTTTATCTGTATGACATTTGCAGGTTAAATGATGTGAAATAAACCAGGAAATGACGTCAGACATTGCTGTTTCATTCATTTCCTGTTTGGTGACACCAGGCTGAGTGTAGGCATTTGAAAATGGCGTCATGACATCATGCTCCCTTTCCACAGCATCACTAACTGATTAAAATCAAACTGATCAGAATGAGCTGTGCTGCAGCCAGACACCAGGGGGCGGGGCTTATGAGCTGTGCTGCAGCCAGACACCAGGGGGCGGGGCTTATGAGCTGTGCTGCAGCCAGACACCAGGGGGCGGGGCTTATGAGCTGACACTTGAAATCAACTGTTAATGTGTCCTTTATACACCTGTATCTGTATGAAACAGTAGGTAAGACACTGACATTCAGAAGCCTCCTGCAAACATACGGCGATGTGGCTTTTTCAGACCCTGGACTCACCCGAACGTGTCACCAGGAGCCAGTAAATAGTCCGATCACTCTGTCACAGCAGCTCCTGTCATGTTATAACTAACTTACCAACATAATGATGAAGAGTGAAACTTTTAATGAGCCTGCGTTGAGCACTCAGACTAATCTCTCTCCAGCAGCCGTTACGTAACTGTGATACAAGCACAAGAAGTAATGAGCCACGGGCACGCTCTTATTAGGTGCCATACATGCCAATATGGCTTCGGTTTAATGAGACTGAGTCCCAGAATGACATTAAAGTTGGTTTTTATGATTCCAGTCCCAAAAAAAGTTTCTAAACTGTGTCAAAGGACACGGAAACGTCAGGTTGAAAGGAAGCTCTTTACTCTCAGAGCGCTTCTCCCCCGGTGAAGCCAGGCAGCCTCCTTGGATCGCTCTCTGACGCCTCTTCCTCTCCATGTTTTATTAACTCGATACACAAAGCTCTCCTGTCTGTGTGGGACTCATGGCCTAGAGGGATGAAGGCCGGTTTGAAACAGAGGAGCCACGCCGCGCCGCCACTGCTGCGCTCGTTGCTGAGGGCTGAATTACGTCCTGCCTCAGTAATAATTCAGCAGCCTGCTGCTCGGTGTGCACGCTCAACAGGAAACAATAAAAAGACCCGAGCACGCACAGGCAGTCTTTGTTTAATTTGGGGATAATTCATTGCACTTTGCTTCATTTTCAAAAACACAACCCTCGCTGTGTTGTGGTTTCAGTTTTTGGCTACTTCCTGTTTTATTTTGAAGAGCTCCTCTCCTTCATGTGTCTCTGTGCACTTACTTCCTGTGTTCAGATCAATAGCCGCACCTGCGTCTTGTTAGCATCCCTTCCCAGATTAGTTTGTGTGTGTCTATACAGTGTTGTCACCTGTCAGATCATGGACTTACATGTCCCTTAGCTGTGTTCTCAGTGTTTCCCCCGTCTTTCAACCGTCCCTGGTTTGAATTTATGTTTCTGCCGCTGTTTCGTGTTCTGAGTCTGCATTTGCATCCATCCCCTCAGTATTTCTCTGTTTCCTGTTTGGGACATAATAACGGGACTTCTGAAGTGTTGTGTTTTACATATAAACGTATCATCTGAGCTCTTTAAATAGACGTCACAGCTAGTTATAATATGGATATGTGCCTAGAGGCTGCGCGAGGTGCCAGCACATTGTTGCAGAAAACAAACCTGATTTAAATATGGCCGACATCCCCTTCAAAAGAAGATCTCTGATGCGGCGAAACACTGATTAGCCATGGTTAGCTTGTTTGCTATGTGGTCTTACGTATATCACGGGACTTACTAACTAACAAATACAATCCCTGTTGACCTCCATCCCCTTCAGAGTAGTAACCTTGTGCAGAGGTGCACAAGGTTAATCCAAGAAAATCCATTTCTATGTCAACTGAGAATAGTAAACAATCTAGTCATGACCACTGGCGCTCGGTCACCTCTCAGGGTTTGTGGTAGATTTACCGCTGAAAGTGATTTTTCCAAAACAGCCCATGCTAATGGTTTAACTGTGTCCGGTGGATCAATGCATTATGCTCATGCATCCACAGAACTAAAACCTGATCACAACAGGGTTCATGTCATGTTTAAGTTGTATTGGTTGTGATGAAAACATCTATAATTGATGTGGTTCACAAAATGTATTTTTTATTTGATCTACTCTGATCATAATTAGCTTAGCTGTAAATCCCATGACATGTGGCATCAGTCTATTGAATGAATATTACATGCTTATGTGCCTGTTGTTGTAAAAATAAACATGAAATAATGACATATTCCAGGTAAGAGGAGCTTTGATGTACCGCGGGAGTATTAATGGATCGTCATGATTCACATTGGTTTGAACGCTGATGTTCATATGTTCTGTGTTATTTTGGTCTTTGGTGTAAAGCTGCAGGGAGAAACTGCTGCTTCCTAATTGGCATCTGCAAACATAAATGTACTGCTGAGACACGTTTTAGTGCAAAGCTACAGTGTGTCTTGCCAGTAAAGTTCAAACAATGTCAGGAAAGTTGCATTTGCAGCTGAAGTACCAAGAAACCTCTGACTGGAAGATAAAGACGTCATTAAACATCATTTAGGGTTAAAGGCTTTAAAGCTTGCTGCTGTTCAAAGTGTGAGATCTAATTTGCATTTTCTTTTAAGAACATTGAACAACCAGAATATTTAGATGTGCTTACTTAGTCCACGCTTGTTGCTGCTCGGTAATGACACTGTTAATGCTCAGCTTCATAACCTCTGCCAAACATAAAGCAGCCGAGGAGCGTGTTCCTCCGTCTGCACACAAACAACATGAAAAAACCCCTTTCAAACTTCATTTTGTGGCATTTTGTGTGCAGGCAATACACGATCCCTCCTATTAACATCTGCAGGGAGCAGATCCATAGTCAAAGCAACGTTCGTTGTCATAGTAACAATATAAACACTTGGTTACCCTCGTGAAGTTTGGTTCATTTTAGGTAAAAAAGAAAGTAAACTAAATAAATAAACGATGCCTCAATTAAAATACATTCTAAATAATAAAAAAAGAATAAATACATAAATAAATTAAACAAATCAATGATGCATGTTAAACTGCTGCTGTGCAGTAAAATAACTAACCTGTGGATTCACACGGGACACAAACGCCCGGTGTTTGCATGAAGCATTGTTCCACTTTTAGATCTGATTAATATTGATTGGTCAAGCGCAATATAACGTGCAATCATAATGTAGTTTGACTACTTTCATAACTAGCAAATGCAACACCCCCGTTGGCCTCGACCCCCTTCCGAGTAGTAACCTTGTGCAGCGACGCACTGCTCGTCTGTGGATCGCCCAGTGGAAGTCCAGCTTTGCAGCACGGACACAGGAAGAAGACTACATATTTATGTTAAACCCCCAAAATCCATTTCTGTGTAGACACTGATGAAGACTGTGTCATGTGGTTAAAGCCCAGAAAAACCAGTGAGTGGACCTTTTAGTTGGGATCATCTCTGCATCATGCATTTCACATTTGGAGCACCATGTCCGTGTGCAAAAAGCTTTAAAGCATGCATGCATCGGATTCATTCTGCCCTTAACTTTGCAGCATCAAAGTGTCTGTAAGTGTTAAATAAATAACTGGAACCTGAATTAAACATATTATATAAAATATTATCTTTTTCCCTATTATATCCAGAAACTGTCAGGTCCTATTGCGGCTTCATTAACTTAAAGTACGTTTTAAAACTGTGTGAAGCTCCAGACTCAGATCAGCTGCAGAGCAGATGTGTGCGTTCTGTTCTGGCGACACTTTTACTGCGAAACGTGACATTTAAAATTGATCGTTGCAGCTGAAAATATTCGACTGTGACACTCTGAGTGTGCTGCTGTCTGCAGGGTGCACACAAATCAAGTTTAGGGTTGATGCTGACTCCGGAGCTGGGAGGTTAGCATGTCACCGTTTACAGCGGCCGTGTGTCATCGCCGCCTCGTTTCATGACAAAGGTAATTGAAATAACTGCAGGAGACCCACTAAAGAGAGCCGATCCGATGGCCGCTGCAGCGTTTCTCCTCTGTCACTCTGCATGTTTACTTATTGATTTTAAAATTTGCTCCCTGAATCTTTTGCCATTGACACGAACACACACACACACACACACACACACTCAGGCGACCACAGATGCTCCTCCACACTCCTCAGCTTCAGTCTCTCTAATGGTTTTGACAGAGGAGGAAAAGGTCAAAATACTTCCTTGGTAAATATGAGCCCCCCCTCTGTGCACACACACACACACACACACACACTCGAATACAACACATCTTCCATCAGCAAGTGTTACTAACTGTGCATACATTGGTACAAAGAAGCTTGATTAACCATTTTGGACTGATTATCCGGTCCTGATCCTGCATAACGATGCAGCAGAACTGAATCCATCTCTACTTTCATTGGATGCCAGACTATAACCCAGCTCTCCAGCTATCAAACGTCCTTTTTTCCTCTCTCCGTCACAAACCAGCTCATGTTTGTGTCTCTGCCTTTTGTGCAGCAGAACAACAGCTCATCAAGCGCAGGCTTCTCTGCCACAAATGAAACAAAACTAATTTTACATTTATAGTGGTTTTTTAAATCAACTCATTCAATAAAAAAAACACTTTTTGGGCCCAAAATGAGCAGAAAGTAGGATTTTTGCTGCAGTGCTTAAGTCCGTGCGTCACATTTTACTTTGTGCAGGGTTGACCGAGTGTGCAAGTGTTAAACTTGTCACCAAAACCTGCCAGGTGCATGACCCAGGTGTTTGTCTGCAGCCCTAAATTACTGAATAGTGGTGGTTTAGCGCTGATTAAATGTTTTATTTCAAATGTGTTTGACATTTGCTGGAGGTCCAGGAGGAGGAGGAGGTAACATCTCCTCGTGCCCACGTGCAGTTAAAGTTGTAAAAGCGATGCACTAAAACCACCTGGTTAGGTCACAGGAAGGTAAAGCACACGGGGACAGTTACGTCATTGGAAACTGGTGCATGTATCGTCTTACATGACGACAGCACGGACGACCCTGTGGCTCCATCCGTCCATTTTCTATAACTGCTGATCCCTCACAGGGTGACGGGGGTGCTGGAGCCTAACCCAGCGGTCACTGGGCAGGACTCGAGCCTCACTAACACTGTGTATATTCTCATCCTGCCTCCTGAGATGGTGCGTCTGATTAATGTTTCTGGCCAAGTACAACAGAGTGGGCTCCAAGTAAGGTGATACTGATGCCGGCTGAGTCAATGCAGCACCTCCCCGATCGGCCGCAGGCGGCAGGTTGAAACGACAGCAAACCTGGTTTTCTCTGATCATCTGCAGATGGAAATGACGCCGGGTCCAGGAGTATCCCAGACCCAGGTGTGTTCTCAGCCTCTGCGTCACCTGTTACAGTCATGAAACGTGCAGCTTGTCTCATGTTTATCAGTAACGGCCGCTGATTAACGAGTTCGAGCTGATAACAAGAGCAAATACTGTTCAATACCCAGCACCGCCTGCTCACCACCTGGGAGCAAACGAAGCTTGACGGAAGTTGACTGATTATCTTCACTCTTTGTTTCTCCACCTGTCTCGCTCCTTCTCCTTCTCCCGGGTGATTCGCTGTCAGTCAGACCCGTCATACCTGGCTTCGACCTCTGCGAGCCAAGCATCTCGTCACTGTTGACATTTAATACACTTCCCCGCTTCCTCCCTGCTGCCGCCGTCAGCTGGCGTTTCGGACAGATCCACGTGACCCTTTACAGTATTTTAATGGTCAAATGAACGTAACCTTTATGAATTCATGACACAAAAACACAAAATGAACCTCTCTAATAAAATCTAAATATCTTATCTCATGGACAGTTCCTCTTCTACAACTTAACCATCTCCACTTTGCACAATATTAATATTTAACTCCAGCAACTCAGCAGATAAACCTCCACAGGATATCTAACCATCCTTTGCACCCAGCTGGTCCAGGACTGTGGAGGCTGTCTGTACCCAGGTGTTAAGGGTACTAAGGTACTCCCCCCTCCAGTGGAAACCCCATACTCCCTCCTGATTGTGACTGTGGTAAAGTGACAGCGATGCATCATTAAAGAACTGTACGCACTGCAGGTCTGCAGAGCAAACACTGGTTGCATCCTTCAGACTAAAGGCAAAAGAAAAGCATCCGCCGCCTGATTTAAGTGGATCTTTAATTAGCTCCCTGCGTGCGACGCGTTTAGCAGCGCGGCGTGCTAAATGAGCGTTCGTGTTCAGGTGTTGGAGCGCTCACGTGTGCTTTAAGAGCTGACAAGGACTGTCCAAATGCAGCGTGGGCTCATGGCTGCTGATTACTCTCAACCAGCTGCAGCTGCGTGTCATTGCTGTGAAATCTCCTTTTTGCACCTCCAGCTGGAGGTGCGCTCGCTCCGGCTGGCTCCAGCACCACCCGGGTTTGTTTACAGGAAGTAAAAGTGGCCACAGCTTTGAAGTATACGGCATCTAAGCCCTTCAATGAGGCGTGTGTTCATTTTAGACGACTCAGTGTGTGTCTGAAGTTATTCATTCCATATTTGAATTCTTTTAAAAGCTTTTTTCCTTGTCTCCTCGGCTGCAACTCGTGAAAACATGGCATTTTATTACTGTTTGGTGTGAGAGAAGCTTATTTTAGAGAGAATCAGTTGCGCAATGATCTCAAGAATGGAAAAAGATGCTAAATAAACAATAAAAGAGTGTAAAAAAGAAATACAACACACATGCAACGGATGACTGTGAGCGATGTACAAAGGGAAATCTTGCTCCGAGCTTGACTTTTGCTTCTTCACCTGCAGCACAACTGCTCAACAGATGGTTTCAGATGATAAGAAAAAGCAGGCAACACTTGTTAAACGTCTAATTTGGCGCTTTAGCGTTTTAAATTTCCTGCAAATTTATGTATTAACGTCTCAATTAAGGGAAGGAGGCAGCAGCGTGACTCACTACACACACACACACACACACACGTTCTCACGGTTAAAAGCACCTTCAAACCCCCCCGATGAGATCAATGCAGCGAGCTCGCGGAGCCAAAGATTAATGACTCTGCTTGTTTATTAAAGAAGAGTCTCAGAGAGGGAAATGTTCATTAGCGCAGTTTGCCAGTCGAGATGCACTCGGAGCCAATCGGCTGGAGAGATGCAGGGCGTCGATCAATCTCAGATGAGTGCGCAACGGCTTTTAATTAGTCCTAATTGTATCCCTTCATCTCTGCGCTTCGTGAAACTTCCAATAAGAATATCTGGAAATGATGTTAGAGTAACTGCTAACAGAGCCCTGACGGGAACACGCTGCTGTTTCCTGTTCAAACACGGATTTTCAGCTTCAAACACACAAAGAGTGAAGGTGCAGAGACAGATTTCACAGATATGCGTGAGGAACTGTGTTTTGCAGAGCAGATCCTGAACGTCTGAGGTTTAAACTCCGGCCTCTGGTTTTAAAGCCTCTCCTCTGCGCACCCAGCATCCGCCGTTACGTCTCCGCTGCATCTTCTGTGAGATAAGACCACGTGTCACTCCCATGACTGGAGGAAAACATCCCCAGAGAGCATGATCAGGGCACGTTTCCTCTAAAACGTGTCACATAAATGAATTTAGAGGTCCATAAACATGTTCTATAGGAGAAGTGTTTGTTTGCAGAGGAGGGTTTGGTGTAAACTGACGCTGTAGATCAACTCGTTTCACCGTCGGCGGTGACATGCGGAGGCACCTGAGTAGCGAAGCGAGCGGAGCAGCTCGTCATTACACTCCGGGGAGCAGTTGTCGTCTTTGCATCGCCCAGTTCGTGATCATATAACTTTGCTGTTTCCTCAATCAGTCCTCTGCTGGGCGGCCATAAAACAATAAAACTAATTATTTCTTTTTCGCATCTTGACGGATGGTCGGCGTCTCTCTCTCTCTCTCTCTCTCTCTCTCTCCAGCACCAAACAGGAAGCAGCACACCAGGTACTTTCTATGGTAAAACTCCCCAAATACCATCCCACACACATGATAAACTGTGATTTAACAGCGATATAAGTCTGTGTTTAACTCAGCGTTCATCTGATCAGCCAACCAGCTCTTACTTTAGTTTAAAATCTTAATTCGTCTGAGAGCAGCCGGTCAGAGAGATGTTGGCGAGCTGAGCCGTCAAAACCCAAAACAGAGACATGTAGAAATGACGTTGATGTGTTTTATTGATGCCGAATCGACAAGAAGACGGACAACAAATGACTCCTTTTCATATTTTGCTCCCAAAGTTTTATATTTCACCTAAAATGTAAAGAACTGTTAAAATATGATGTTTTTAAATGGACGTTTGGTGTAAACCTTTAATCCAGACAAAGTGTGTGTGACGTCGGCTGCTGTTAAGTGCTGGTTTGATTAATGGTTTAATAATGTGTGTATTGATACCTGCAGGTGGTGGATCGGGCTCATTATCAGCCAATTAGAGCCTTTCTAGCAGCAGTATGCAGTGTGTGTGTGTGTGTGTGTGTGTGTGTGTTAGCTTTCCTAATTAAACACGATGTGCTTGGTGTGTTTATTAATGACTCCTGATGAAACCTAAAAGATCAGCGTTCACGTTGCCCTTTAGCTTCCCCTCTGCATTCACACGTGTTCAGCCAGCTCACGTGTCCCTCGGCACGCTGGCGTTTCACGCCAGGCCGCCTGCAGGACTGAAACGCACATGTGATTCATTCAAACCAGCTCGGTGTATTTTCACAAGTGTGCCTCCGTCTTTAACGTAGAAGTGACAGTGCAGAGTCAGGGAAGACAGAAAGACACCAGGGACTTGGTGTGCATGGTGCAGACTCTGAAACATCTGCAAAGTCAGAGCACGTTTTACTATAAAATATGCAAAATCAAATGAGCTTTATAGTGACAGAGCAGGTTTATTTGGCTGTTATCAAGCCTCTACATTGCAGGAAAAGACATTTTCAGGTGTTTATTAAATGAAAACACTCCTGTGATACCTCCTCCTGCCCGGCGCTGACCGTGCAACCCCACTTAATTAAACCCAACTTTTAACTAACTCGATGCTCATGGTGGCATCGGTGTGTGGATGGCAGTCACGATTTGTTCAATTTGAAATATAAATATGCATAGATATATGAATATAAATAAATTACCAGTTTGCACAAACATTCATGGTTCCCAGAGGCTGAACCCTGCAGACTTTGTTGTTTCCTTATAGCAGCAGCAGCATTTTAAAAGCACAGTGTGAGTCACACATTCATCATGTTTCCATTCATTCATTCACGTCACACTCAGGACGAATCATAATAACTTTGCTGATTCTTTAACTTTTCTCTAAAACCTATGAAAATGCACTTCATCCTCATGCACCCCGCGCTTATGACTGAACACCTGCAAAACTCATGACGTTCGGCTCCAGGCATGCTTTTCGTTTAGCGCTAATTAGCAAATGGTAGCATGCTAACACAACTACAATAAAGATGGTAAACCCTGAATCTACTCGACATCACAATGTTTGCATTGCAGTTTTGCACATTTAGCTCAAAGCACAGACTAACTGCAGCATCAGGACGTCACCAGACTCTGTCTTTTTAATGAAATCTCATATTTAATTTAAGTGTTGGGGCGACTAACCAGCAAAGTGTACAGCAGCCTGCTTAGGAACTGGCTGCTACTTGCTGATCAATGGACGCTAAAGGTATTACGCATAATTTCCACATTTTACACTGATAATTATGATCAATCGTTCAGCTGAGTGACTGCGCCCGGCCTGAACTGCCGCTGCAGCCGCTGACAGTTGCGGCGATTCAACGAGCGACCTTTCAGCTCCGACCACAAAGCGACTCAGTCATTATTCGTCTGCTTTTAAACCAATAAAACGGTGTCGTCACACGCGCGATCGTCTCCGACTGCTTTAACCCACGACATCCACTCCTGTTGTCTCTCCATTCAGTTCCTGTTTGCATTTCCACGGGCCAGTTTTGCATCAATTAGCTTCCAGGACCTTTCATTCTGAGCCTCACGGATGTGGAACAATGCACGGCTCCTGCACAATATTCACAGGTGATATGAACATGAATATGGTCATTTCTGGGTATAATTAAACCTTTTCATTCACAGAAACATGAAGTTGAAGGGGATACAGTCTGTTTCTGCAGGGATGAGTGCGAGACGGGTTCAGCTGATGTTAGCTGTGCTCGACAGAAGCTTGAGGATTCCCTCTCCCTCTCCCCGACCTTCGCCGTGCGCTGTAATTTGCCTCGACATGACCATAATAATGTTACGCACTGGCAGAAACAAATGAAATGGGTTTTGCGGATATGATCTGAGCAGACGTTGTGTAGCGGGGCTGTAAAGCGTGCCCTCGTACGTGCTGATAGCAGAGCGCGGGGCTGCTGATGGCTCTTTTAAAACGTAGCCGTCGTTGCATATGAGCTGTGCAAGAGACATCGCATTCAGGAGGCAGGGCTGAAAAACACGCGGCGTAGGAATCGTTCCTATCCCAGGTGAGGCGCGACACACTCTCATCACATTTCACATGAAAGAGGCGAAGGAGGGAAGTTAAAGTTTGATCACCGGTGGTGTTTTATTTGAAAAATGTCATCGATTTCCCGCTTTTGGGACGTAGCGCTGATGGAGTCTGGCTGCAGTTCAGGTCTTCTCAACATTAAGTGTCATTATGCAGACACGAGCACACGCGAACCCCAGGTGGGGCTCGAGCGCCTGCCCTTTTGAACTCTGACTATACACCTGAGCTCCAGTTCGTCCTCCCTTGTCAAGTTACTGCACAGAGATCTCTGCAGAGCGGCATCAGCGTCCACCGGTGACAGCCACACAATGATGCCATCCTCACAACTATCTAATCTGGTGTGAAACTGTGTCATCACTGAAAGCGAGTGGACACCTGAAGGCTAATTAGTAGTTTGAAGGCAGTGTTTGACTGTGTTAATCATTATGCACGCTCACTCTGTGTCTATTTGCGGACAGGGGGTTGGCGTTTGTGTGCATGAGGGATCGGAGAGACAGTAGGTAAAGCAGCTGAGCTCGGGTTGGAGCTAACGAATAAGAGCCGGGGGAGGAGATGTTGCAGCAGACTCCTGGTGTGATGTTTGCAGAGAGGATAAAACGAGGAGACACTGGGAAGGATTAAGGAACGAGGAGCGTGCAGCGAGCAGGAGGAGAAGCAGTTCGGTCTCTGGGTCGTGGTCACTGAGGATCCTCCACAGTTTGATGCAGATTTGCAGAAACAATCGCTTTTTATTGCAAATCGCATTTTGTTGTATGATTCTCCCATTTTACACATTTACACAATTTCTATCTGATGTTCTGTTGCATCCACCAACACTCACTCACCCACAGAGCTCCCGTCTCCCACTCGTCACACTCTGCTCGATCTCTTCTCCTGCTGACAGGATGTTTGTCTGTTATTCATCAGACTTGATGTTTTAGGATCCCCAGCAGCTTTGCCCTGAAGCACGCCCTGTCTTCCAGCGGTCCACGCTGATGTAATGATTCTAAAAATGTGAAAATCATTGTGAAAGTGTGGCTTCTCTTAAGGAGGCACATGCACTGATATGAATCATGCTAAACAGAGCTTTGGCTCAAGTCTGCTCGGCCTTGCCTTCATCCTGGAGATCTCGGATATCCGCCTCCCATGGTCACTCGTTTTCTAGGAGACCCAGGTGAGAGGCGGGGAGCGGTCCCTCAGGTAAATACATCATGAAAGGCAACAGCCGGAGGAGGAGGAGGAAATAACCAGGAGCAGAGAGAGTCAGAGGAGACTGAAAAGGATAAAAACACACACTTTGTTGCTTGTTTAGCAGCCTCTTATGGTGCTTAGACGACTGTTTGTATCGTGATGCTTACCTCGCCTCCAAAGGGACTCTGGGAAGACGAGAGCGTTTGTTTCTGTCTTACATTGCCGCTGCTGCGGGGCTTGGAGAGCTGGCAGGAAAGGATGCTTGAGGGAAACATTTGGGCTCTTGGCAAAGCCTCAAAGGTGCGTTGCTGAATGGGTTTACAGCCGAGCCACTTAACGCTGTCAGTGTTTTCCTCCGGCTGACGGTTTAGACAAAGTGTATCGAGCAGGCGGTGTAAGAGATCTGAATTCCCAGCCTTCCTCATGCCGGATTAACCCGTGTGATGAACTGTGACGCCAGATAATGTTTTTATTTTGCTTCTTTGAGCCGTTTCCATTCATTAATTATCAGGGCGAACCTGCAAATACAGCAAGTTTATGATGTATTAGGCGTTTTCAGCGCCTCTGCCTCGGAGAAAAGAGGCTTATCAGAGTCTGCGTGACATGATACAAACTCTGACTCGCTCTCATTTGGATGCAAAGGAAACTCTCACACATTTGGAATTTAAATTGGGGGGGGGAGGGGGGACTGGAACAATCATTTCATCTCAAAAGAAGATTACATTTTATGTCATTTGCATAACAGTGGGATGGAAATATATCTGTCCGCGGAGACGTATGCAACCTGAAGAGAAGTGAACTCAAAATAAAGCTGAAGGAAACATGAAAATAACTTTTGAAAATGCAAAACAATGAGATTAAAGTTAGTCTGAGAGCCTCCGAAATCCACCTCGGGCACTTTTCCAAACACTAATGAGGGAAAACTGCACATTGCACCAGGATCAACCACGGTTGCATAGACAGCTGTATTAACAATCCCACTGCCATATCCTCACGTTAGCATTAGCATCTGTTAGCATTAGCATTAACATATATAGTATAGTAGGAAAGGCAAGGTGCCTTACCAGAAGGAAGCTGAATTGTTGTGAATCACAACAATTTAATCTTCAAACGTGTTAAAATTTACGCATAAAATGGTGAAAAATAAAAAGCGTCCCACAGGATTACGCTTGATCGAAAACTTGAGAAATGTTTACATGAGCTAAAGAAAATCTATTAAACCAGAATAAATTTGAGTAAAATGTGCAAAGAAAGATTACCTGAAATTTTAAGTAAATGTGTCAAAATGTGTAAAAATATTGAGTATTTTGTCTTAAAAAGCGTTAAAATCATATAAACAAGGTCCTGTGGTATAGCTTTATTGATCCCTACACTCTTTTACTTGAGATTAGGTTTGTTATTGGGAAAAATAAAGTGATTAATGATTGAAGACAGACATTTAAGGTTTAATCCAACTCAACTGACATGTAGAGTTGAGTATCGTCAGCATAGCAGTGATCACTGATTGCGCTGTTACATCTATAATAGGTCTGGCACCACCTCCACTGCTTAAAAATGAGATTATTCTGGTTTCTGCCACTCCTTCACTGCATTTTGTGCACATATAAATAACAGAAAAAGAAGAAGAAGTAGGCATCAGACTGAGCTGAGGGGGATTTACACCAAACCACAATCGCTCAAAACTCTGAAACCAAGATCAAAGAGAGCTTTGCCGTGCTTGGTGGTGTTTTCAGAGCCCGGGAAGATCAGGCTTCTGTGAAAATTGCTGCTCTGATGATTGGACTTTACTTGTCCGATGGCGCCTCGCTTGCTCTTCTCCTGCAGGATCATGTAATTGGGAGGCGGAGTTGCCCACTTTGGCTGACGGAGGGGCACCTGCACCCAACGCTCCCCAGTCACTATTACAGCTGCCACCTTAGTCCTCTCAGAGAAACTCCCTCCGTGTGCTTTGTGCGGCGACTCTACACCGAGTTCATGATGTGACAGACCTTTTTCAGCGTCTCCATTCTTTGCTGAATAAAGAAGCTTATCAGCGTCTGAGTTTATTGCTTATCCCTCAAATAACTTCACCCAGACTTGCTCATTTGGATGCAAAAGAAACTCTATTGAAATTCAAATCTAGTTAGAGTCCTATAAGAGTGAGAGACGAAGTTTCCGACTGGGAAACTGAGCAGAAACTGAAAAGAAGATGAGAAGAAGTTAAAATAGACCCTGAAGGGATCATCGAAAGTGACCTTTGCAGATGCAAAGAAATGAAAGGTTTAAGCTTGTGGTAGAGTTATATAAAACGTATGTTCGGAGTCATATTCCTTTTTAGGACTGATCATTATCAACATAAATGTTTTGAGGTTTTTGCCCTTAGCTCAGTTTTAAATATTAGATGGAGCATTAGAAGACAAAGGAGCAGGGCTGATAGAGCTGCAGGAGAAAGGCCGAACACCTCCATCTCTGCAGCAGCTTTGGGCTGATTATACATGGCAATTCTAGAAGAAGTGGCGCGAGAGACGCCCATTTCAAGTGACACATAAATGATTGCTGTGACTGATGGGGAAATGCAATCAAGTATAGGCTGTAGAAATGAAGTAGGGCCCGGACTGAGTGGTGGGTTTGCATTAAACCTCAATCACACAGAGGTTTCAGACCAAGATGAAAGAGAAGTTTGTTGTGCTCGATGGTCTGAGTGCTATTAAGATGGGGATCTCTGATGAATGTGGACGTCCTGGTTTTCTTTGATTATCTCCTTTCATAGGACTTGTGGAAAAGGGGATAGAACCAGGTATTTGGAAACTATGACGCCCACACCAAGATTGCTTCATGGTCCACCTCAGAAGGCCTGCGGGGCAAACTAGCTGGTGCACCTGTGGAGGGGCACTACATGCACGAAAGGGGCAATCAAAACTGAAACTTCCTGCCGTTCCTGCTCACATCTCCAGGCATTAAAGCAGGAAAGAAGTGGTAAAGCAGATTAAAACTCGCCTCCTGTTTGGCATCTTCGTGTGATGGCTGAGATCTCAGTCCTCTCACTTTTCTGACTTTTCACGTCCACATCTCGTTGTTTTACGCAGTTTAGTTCATGTTTTTACCAACAAATCTGCAAATTTAGTTGCATTTTTGTGTCTCTCCTTCTATTTATGCAAACCTGGAGCGTTATACTTTAGGCTTTTCCCTAAAGGTCTCATGCACGGCAACTTAGGTGGATTCTTCAAAGGAGCTTCACAGGAGCTCAGTGAAGTAGCGGGGCCAAATCACAAAGTTCAAATGTTTTTGCTAAAATGTGTTCAGACCCCCTTGTACCAATTAGTCTAGCTGCCACATTCAGCACCAGCTGCAGACGCTGTGAACTTTGGCTGACGCTGTAATAAAGTGCACTGCAGCAATCTGAACGAGGAGAGCCATTAGGAGAAGGAGAAGGACTGGAGACAGTTTGGTAAGCTTGGACAGCGGGGGCCATGAGTCATGCATCGAAGGGAGTAAAGTGGTTTTGTAAGTGTAAGAGTGGAGGCAGGTACGGGGCAATCAGGTGGGTACACTCTCAGCAGACTGGTGGGTTCAACAACATCCTCCATCATCCCAGAGCCAGACCCCTCCATAGAAGAGCTGGATACGCAATTGTTCCACATAAAATGATTTGACTGAAAAGCGGGAAACTCTTCGTCTGCTCTCATGTTTTTTATTAAGACTGACAGAAACAGAAACGACCGAATCACGAAAACATGTGTTTACGTCTCCACCCCTCCTCTTTGTTCTCATCTCTTGCCTTCGCCCAGCCGTCCGTCACATCTCCCCCTTTTTTTTTTTTCTTTTTTGGAGCCGTTTTTATCAAATTATGCTGCGTTTACCAGATGCCTCTCCAGGGCCCGACATCAAACAAACACGATCCCTTTACTTCTGCAGAAGCTGTTAACTGGTTCAAAGGCCTCCAGCTGCGAAGGGTAAGTACAGTACTTAGCAGGAGGCCAAAGCGGAGGCAGCAACATGAAAGGGGGGGGAAAGAGGGACACGGAGCTGTGGACGTGCTGTAGTTTCACTCTCTCATCAGTCAATATGATACTTGTAATGCTGCGATTACGTTTCCTCTGAGTCCTAATGGAAATAGTGGTTAATGCATGCCTGTGTTTATCATAATGTGATAATAGCGGTAGTAATGTTGCAGGGAATCAGTGGGGAAACATGACGCGACATGACTGATCCAGATCTGACTAATTAAACATTGTTCAATCACAGTCTACCTAAAAATGAACTATACCTAAATATTAATCCCCCCGCAGCTGTAGCGAGGAGTGGATCACGCCTGAGTCCGCTCATTAATCAGGACCCGGAGCTGAAGAGCCTGAGGAGCGCGGCTGAGCGTTTCTATTGGCCCAGATGAAAGCTTGTTGCTCGACCACAGCCTGTGTTGTGCACTTTGATTGGCAGATTAGCTTCCTCGTTCCTCTGTGGTGATTTTGTTGCATTTTGGCCAAAAAACAGTTTTTCAGACCAGGCCGTAAATGTTCACGTACGTTGTAAAGTTTGACATTTTACCATTTGGATCTACGGGCAGTCGAAACACTACGGGAGCCTGAGTGGACATTTTTAAAAAAAAACACGGTGGCTCACTTTGAGCCAATGCAACAGTAAAATAATAAAAGTAATGAACTGATTTCTGGAGAACTTAAACACATCAGCACAGTTGAAAAACACCGGCTCATCTTGTGACTGTTGTCTCCTATTGGAAGTTTTTTAATTGGCACAGTAACAATGCTTTATAAAATAAGTTTAGTATCAGAATCTCGTGCAAATATTCATTCATTTATTCCTTCATTCAAAGACAGGTCTAGTTTTTCTGTTCTGGACGAGCAGGAGGCTGCATCAAACACTGAGCGTCTCCTCCGTCCTCACGTGGCTCCTCCAGGGAGGCGTCAAACACTGACATCACAGCCACAAACACTAAAGACTTCAGTGTTTGTCCTCAGTCTGCTCCCGTCCCCGTAAGCGGTCTTTTATCAAAGTGCCAGGGCCGGTGTGGAGATATTAAAATGTAAAGATCTGTTTACCTCCTCCTCCAGACTCCTTTCTTTCCTCCTTCTTCTACTCCAACGCCTCTTCTTCTTAGGTTTGAATAGAAACGATGCATCTTAGCTTTGACAAATGAAGCCTTGCATCATCAGGCGATATTTAAAAAATGATTTCTGGACTCGTTTAACCATAATTTTATGATTTACTAACATGAAAACACACATGCAGTTAATTTAAAATGCATTATAGCCAAATACCTGTGAAGTAGCAGCAGACGGTCTTTCGTCTGCATCAGCAGCATCATCTGTTCAAAGACCTAACTGATTACAACAGGTCCAATGCTTTCACCTGACCAGTGAAGACTGCAGATTGATTAGCCAGCTCTGCAAAATGATTGGTTACACAGGAAAACACCAAAGGAGCCCAATCATGGGGTTTGTTGGAGATATTGGGGTTAAAGATTGGACTAAATCAAGCATTTCAGGCTGGAAACTCAACTTTTTGGGTTATATTTAGTGTTTTCAACTCTCCTCTTGGACATCTGAAGGTCTCCTGTATTTGGCGCGATCATTCGAACTGTAACCGCGTCTGTTTCTGCAGAAAAAACGCCTCTCGCATTTCCACTTCCTGTCTCATTTGCTTGCGTTTTACCTTTTACTTTCTTCAGTCCACAGGAAGTTTGCAGGTCAATGGGGAAAGTGCTCTTTCAGCATCGCCCTCCTTTTTAAACTCACAATTACCGCACATTCATCATCGAGGCTGCCAATCATCCCCTACGTTCCTGTGTAATTATGCCACATTATAGGACTGAGGCAAACACGTCGCCGGTGCACTTCTCCCTTAAGTGCATGTGTTCCTGTCAGAGCCTCTCTGTTTCACAGCTCCCTGATGAGGCCCATATGTGGGCAGTGGATTTCCATATTAAATGACTGAATATGACTTTCTTGTGGCTCTGCAGCTCGTTCAGAGTGTGATTTTTCTCAGTAATGGATTTCACGTCTTTGCTCCTGTTGCGGCGATGCTGCCCACATCTCGCTGCTCTGTCCTCAAACCAAGGATAAACTACCACCACAGGAGCTTTTAATGTCTATTAACCAGTCCTGCACTTAATTTTGGAAATTACGCTGCCAAGACCTCAGTTAAATGACACACAACACTCACTTTTCAGTAAAGAACAACACTTTGGACCATAGAAAGGTGTTTGTTTAGCCAGGACTCTGGTTTCAGCACCTTTGCTCACAGGTTTAAATGACATTTTAATCATTTTATCCTTCATGTTTGAACTGAAAACACCTCAAACTCCTTTAAGCAAATTCAGTTCTGTTAGCACAGATACTGGAAACAGGAATCAGGGTGATGGTCCACTTTGATTCCCCCCAAACCCAAAAACAGTTCAGTTCCAGCGACTCCAGGAGAAGCTACGACACGTTAACCTTCAGCGGAACGTGCT
This sequence comes from Datnioides undecimradiatus, assembly GCA_008933995.1. Taxonomy (NCBI): domain Eukaryota; kingdom Metazoa; phylum Chordata; class Actinopteri; order Lobotiformes; family Datnioididae; genus Datnioides; species Datnioides undecimradiatus. Next base: position 1,992,026 of record WARS01000071.1, on the reverse strand, counting down.
CCATCAGTCACATCGCTCCCGTCCCGCAGCAGCTCCACTGGCTCCCGGTTAGACATCGTGTTGGTTTCAAGATCCTGTTGCTCACCTTTAAGGCCGACCACAACCTTTCTGAACTCCTGCACCGTCAGGTCTTCTTCATCCATCCACCTCACTGTCCCACCTGCTTCATCACGTGAAGACACATCTGTTCAAACGGGCTTTCACGACCCGATTTGTTTTCTTTGCCCTTTTACAGTTTTATATCTTTGTAATGCTTATTTATTTGTTGTTTGTTGCTGTTATTATCGCTGTTATTAACTCGTGGTTCGTTCCTAAAGTGTTATTTTCATGTGTGCATCTACATTGATTGTGACCGATTTGTGTTTTGGGCTCTCAGCACTGCTAAAACCCAGGTGACAACCAGTCCCTGAAGGCATCCTGTGTGCACATGCTGCCGTGCAACTGGTCAAAAAATAACCTCTGCACAGCTTCGTTCCTCTGCTGTGGCGCCTGCCAGTGTCTGATTGGCTGCAGGTGAGTCGGTTAATTGAAGTGCAGGTTGTTCTGAGGAGCTGATTGGTTCCAGCCTGCATGTTTGCCGTTTAAAGGACGCCTTCCCTCAGCCCCTGGGGGCTCTGCACTTCCAGCAAAGCTGCTTCTCAGGAAGTATATTTTGAATAAACACATACTTTATTCCTGCTTGTTCTTGTGAGCTGTGAGGACGAGAGTCTCATTCGTTCTGTGACGCCCGGGTTTCCCCGAGGCCAGATTTTAGCACTGCCTCAAACTCTTTCTCAGATTCCCAATTTGCATTTCGTTGTTCGGCGATGGATCTGCATCCACGCGGTCTGCATTATAACAATGGTGTATTATTTATTTAACATCGTGCACAGTCTGCGTTTGTATGCAGGCCACAGGTTGCCTGCAGTCTCAATGCGAGCTTCTCTTGCAGGGGAAGACATAGTGCAGTGCATTTCATTGTTTAACCGAGTTGTCTCGACTCTACGTGGAAACTTCACAAGCGTTCACCAACTGATGTATCAGCTCCAAACTGTGGTGGAAAGTCCTCATTTATCCTCTTTTATGCATAAAATGAAACAACAACAACTTCCTAAATTCATTTTTCATCCATCTTTAACGTGAGATGCATCACCATTAACAAACAAACTCGATGTGGGTTCTTCATTAGTGGCTGCATTAGTCATCATTGTGTTCCTCTGCTTGTTTTGATGCCGTTTTGCAGACTTTGCACAGCTCGCAGTTGTTTGAAGTAACACAATATCCTTATGTGCGATGGCAGGTTTGCAGCTTATTTAGACTAACTGGCTGCATGTGTTTGACATAAACGTCATTTGCATAATTAGCGCGGGTTGCTTTTACACTTGTGACGCGTTCCCCGAGGCCACGCAGACACAGACACATCGTCACATCAGCTGCCTCAAATGTTAATGTGCAGCTCCTGAATCAAAGCTGGTGTCAGATTACAACACAAGCTGGGATCTCCTCTGCTCTTCTCTGTTAGTGTGACATAAAACGCTCCACCTGGAGTGAGATTACAGCCGTTTGCACGTTCTTCATTATTATGATGCTGAGTTTGCAGAAGCTTCTGAGAGCATCGAGCAAACTGCAGTTTGTCAGTCAAGTTACTCGTTATGCACCATTTTGGGGCTCATACCTGCAGTTTCCACTGTGGTCCATGACAGGGTGTAGTTTGCAGCGGTGTTAGAAAGGTCTGTGATCTCTTCGTCTGTTTAGAGGAATGATAAGGTGAACCACCAGGAACAGAGGTCCATGGAAACGCTCTGCTGGGAGAGAGGAGAGCCCACAGGTGGGCCTTTAAATGGCAAGAACCAATCAGCTCCCAGGAACAATCTGAACTCAGCCAATCAGACACTCAGACATGATCTACGCATGCACATGGTTAAAACATGAAAACATGACGTGCACATTTCAGTGTAATGGAGTCCGGTGCAACACCAGCAGCAAACACCTCAGTATTAAACCATCGGGGCGTTTTAAAAACTGATTACAAACAGGGTCGAGGAAGTGTTGACGTTAACTCGATGTTAGCTTTGATTGAGTCGCTGTTGCTATGGTTACACTTTTTATAAACAGGCTGGCTAATGACCGTTTGCCTGGAGCTACTTAGTAGGTGACCATTGTTGGGAATAAAGCCAATCAGATCCCAGTGTTCACCCACACGATGGTATAATGGAATATAGTTTGTACAATATGAGTTTGTCTAAAGGACGACTTCTGAATTCTTATTTAAGCTCCGTTGTGAGTTGAGTTCCATCTTCCTTTAAACCCAAAGCATCTGCTTCTCCTTCTGATGCATCTGACAAAGAAAACAGAAACTCCCCCCAAAGGAGCGAACTGCACTTTTCACACCTGTCAGAGTGAAGCCGACAGGGATTCGTCCTCGGTGCCAACCTAGAAAAGTCTCGTGCACGGTGTCTGTGGTCAGGTTTAGGAGGTTAAAAGTAAAAACATGTCCTTGGTGATATTATATTTTATATATAGGACAAGAATCATTATTTGACTTGGATATTAATATGTGCAGACAAATCGCAGGCCTAATGCAAGCAACTTAAACCCGTTATTGTGAATGGTTCTGCAGTGACTGGTGGCTGTCGTCATGACAACAGGAGCAAACGAGGAAGTAACGCAACATGAAGCGCAGCAGAGGCTGCAGCTGTAACTTTACCTACTTATGTACTTGCATAACAAAACCAACATACTAGCTAAAGCAACCAAGCTACGTCAGTACGGATAGCACTGATTTAAAGCCGATCCTTAGCAGCTGATGCTCAGCTTCATGGCTGATTCATGATATTTGGTAAAATACTAATTTAGAATAGCCAAATAATCATCAGATAGACAGATACTTTATCCAGTGGCAGCTTGAGAGTTGTGCAAACAGCATGTATCAACAAAATCTCAATATAAGAGTGATAAAAATAAGATATATATATATATACAGTATATATTCCTGCAAGCTAATCAATTAGCTGTGCAGATACACAGTTTAAAATATACTGTAAATTCAGATGTACATTATGTTCATGATACTGAACAGTGGTATCTTTGTCAGAGCAATAAAACAGTGGAAACGAAGTGAAACAGCTTCAGTCTCTGTTTCCCAGTGAGCACTTGTTTTGTCTTAAAGCTGCTCTGATGTTATTCTTTGTGTTTGTGTGTCTCCGGTTTGTGTGTCGCTGCTCTGCGCGTGCTTTCAGCGCAATAACTGTCAGGTCATAACAATGCACGAACACAAGCTGCACCCCAGAGAATATATGAGCGCTGATTCTAATTTGAACATGAAGGACTTGCGGCGTGAACCCGATCTGAGCGCGCCACGCTCTCAGACGGCGTTTCCCATATTGCACAAAGGGGAAATGAAATGGAGCCGAAAGCCTCTCAGAGTGCTGCGGGACACTCCCATCATCCTTCAGTAATTATTCCTGCTTTTATCTGCGCCTGAGACGTGCACCTCTGAGCGCGGGGCCACTGCAGCCCGCGACTGAAAATGAGTTTAAAAGCGGCGAATGTTTTCCCCGTCGGTGGATGTTTCAGCCTTCGGTGCAGAAAATGGGTTTCACGTGGGATTGTAATCATTTGTGTGTGATGTGAGGATTTGCAGCTAACGTCCTTTATGCATTTAGGTGTGTGTCTGAGGATATCGATGCAGTAGCAGCAGGAGAACCCGCAACACAGTGATCACTTTATAAGACCTCTAATTTGCCTGCTGCCTGCTGGAACGAAGAGCTGAAGCTGTTGCTCGTGGCCTGCAAACTGATATTAATATTCTGGTTCTCGGTTGATGGTCATGCATGGGTCCAGGTGTGGTCTTTGCTCCTCTCATAAAGATAAATGATTTTATGTCACAGGTCAAAGGTTGCATGATGCAAGTTTGGTGAAGTGCGTCCCAGGACAGCTGGAGGAAACAAGGACGCCAAATGGAAGCTAGGTTGCTAAAAGTGGGCGCAGCCGGGTGGGAAAGGGGGCATTATTGTTGCATCTCTGGCTGAAACCATCTCAGGTGCTTTGCCTCAGACAGTATAGCTGTGATTGAATGAAAACAGCCACATTCAGACCAGCAGAGGCGGGATGGGGTTCAGAGAGCCGACCGCAAGGCTCAGGCAGGAAATGAGAGAGTTGAGGAGAACAGAGACAGAAACAGGTTTGGACACAGTGAAGCCAGACAAGGACTAACAAGTTTGAAAGCTGTGCAGACTCACTCTGGGGCTGATTCAAGCTCTGTCAGAGTCTGTCTGAGGAAAACACAACATGTTTCAGGGCTGGACACGGGCAGGGATGCTCTAAAAGTCTCTAACAGGAAAACAGGAGCACGGCTGTTAGAGCCGTGCTGCTGAGGGGCCCAGACGCTTCAAACCAGGACTGGAAACACAGCAGGTTTAATGAAAAGACACGAGTAGAGATCATGCTGATGCTGATGCTCACCCTTCACTCTCAGATTGCATGCATGTATGTAATGAGAAGTGACTTATGAATCTGGAAAATGTGCATTAAAGACAGAAAAGGGTCTTCATTCACGCAGCATCCAGGAGCTGACACCTGCCAGATGAACATGTCAGCGGGAAAACAAACCATGATCAGACTAACAGAAGAAAACCTGGTTTTATTTCTCAGCCGGAGCGGCACAACAACTGAAATGTTCGGGTACAAAAGCATCTTCTGCTTCCCTCCACTCTCCTGCTTTTGCATATTTGGAACAAGATGTGTAAACAAGTTTTATAAATAATAAAAATCATAACCTGGAGCCAAAAAAACACAGAACTGAGCCTCTAATCTCCCAAATACATGTACGTTTCAGGAAAAACTGCCTGAAACACAACGACTTTGTCAACTTCAAGCCCGCATTACTATGACAAACACACACACCACCTTTAAGCACATTTAACTCGCCCTGAACCGCCCTGAGTTGAGGAGAGATGTGACGGAAAGCTCCTGGGAAGTAGGAGGCTGGCCCTGCAGTTTGACCCGTGCACGCTGCTCAGTTATCGGGTGCAGCAGCAGCAGCGGCGGCTGTGACACGTGGCTCATCGAGGCAGTTGAGGCGTTTATCCTCTGAGCAGCCTGCTAATCGGCATGCTAACGTGGTAGCTGCGACCACCACGATAGCATGCTGATTAGCAGAAAATAACCAAACCTCACCATTTGCACAGATCACTTTATTAGCATGCTAACAGTTGCTAATTAGCACCGTATGCAAAGACAAAGCTTGAATTCTTGAATTCTACTGGACAAATTTACATTTTACCAAACTGATGTCGTTGTTTATTTGTTGTTTGTCTACTTAACACGAGCCGTGCACATAAACAGAGATTCCTGTAAATGCACCAGTAGCTATTTTTCATCTGGACAGATGTTACAGGGTTAGGACGGGCAGGACATTCATAATGCGTGCATAATAATTAAAAAAAGCATGCAAAACAATAACATGAGGCTGATTAACGTTAACAGCTACATGGACTATGTTAGGCTGCATCGTTAGAGACTAATTAAAACATGCAAAGCAGAAACACGCACATTAAAACGCAGACGTGCACCGCTTCTGTTGCCACCTGAGCCCTGAAACAAAGTGTAATACCTGTGTAGAGTCGAATGTGTTTGTGAAACCCTGCAGTCTGCTGTGTTAGATTAGGTTCAGTAGAGGTTTCATCCTTTGAGAAATGTGCATGTGTGTAGCAACACATGCTAAAGCTAAAGGAGATGTTGAGAATATCAGATGATGTCATCTCCTGGGAAACATGGCACTTTCATGACTATCCAGCCCCGCGCGCCGAGGATTGTCTGGCATCTCCTGACTCACATTCATCTGTGATTTGCGTCTTTGTTCTTCTTCTCTGCTCTTATTTCTCTTTCTCAACTTGTTTCCCTCTTATGCACGCTTCCCTTTGTTCCTGTTCCAGCTCTCTGCAACTACAGGGAGAGGTGCGAGCTCTTTGATCTTCAGCTGAAGCTGGGGCGAGCGCCGTTGGGGTTCGGAGATGTAGTTTTAATTATTGTCAGTATTAAACGTAGACATGTCAGCATGGATCTTTGCAGTGTTGCCAAGGTAACTTGTAGAAGTATCAGTGATGAAGCTTGTTTTATCACCCGGACTATCGACACATGTTGGCACATGTTGGCTCTTATAATCCCTCATAGTTTCTCCATTCACCTTCCATCTATTATCCTTTCATCTCAGCTCACGTCTCTCCCTCAGACCTCATATCCTCTCATGATCTCTTTCTCTTTAACCTCTGATCTCATCTCTTCCCGTCACCGACCTTTTCTAGATCACTTCCCGTCCTTCCTCCTCTTCTCTGCGCCGCCATCCCCCGCTATCTTCCCACTCTCGCTCCTCATTTTCTCTCTTCCTTCTGTCGTGTTATCTCACGTCGTTCGTAAGTGCCTCCTCCTTTTGACTGTCACCTCTCCGGCTACATCTCTATCTGTGCTGTCATTTCTAATCTCACCTCGTCAGCCGCCGTGCTCTGCTCACCTCCACGTTACCCTCCCATTTCTGCAATTTCTCCGCTTTTTTTTTTCAAAGTTCACCAGATGCCATTACCTGGTTGTTGTCCACTCTGCAGCCCCTCTGGGTGCTTTCTCGCCTCCCCAGAGACCCGAGGCATTTTTCTTTCTTCAGCTGAAGAAAAAGCAGCTTCAATAAGGTGGAAAAATCCAGCAGAGAGAAGAAGAGCAAGGAGGAAAGCGTCTTCAGTAGTAAAGGTTACGTGTTGGAGATGATTCTTTATGAATCTGTGAGACCTGCAGCTACCTCATGAAAAATTTAACAGTTGTGGTGTGAAACACTGTTTTTTTAAATATCAGCATTTGAATCCACAGGTTTTCAGCTTTGGTAGAAACACTTGGAGCAGATTAAAGTGTTTAACATAATGCATAAAAGATAAACTTGTAAAAACACAAACATAAGAGAGGATGCTAACAGCGGTGAATAACAACGTGATGCATCAACACAACTGTTGCTCCCCACCAGCACCAGCTGCTGGATCTGCATCTGGTGATGGCGACTTATTCCTCTTGTCTAAGATGAAATTCACCACTTTGACTCTGATCCAAATACAACGTAGCAGGACTTCCAGGGGAAGATTTAAGCATGCCAGGATCACTGGGAGCAGAGCGTCACTGCACAAGGTTACTACTCTGTAACTCTGTTCCACTGTTTCACAATACAGTTTGTGCAAAGACATTTATGTGGCGTCGGTACGTGGCAAGAAGGCTTGAAAGGTTACAATGGTTAATCTATCCAAGGATCCCCTTCCCTGCACAAGGTTACTACTCTGGACAACAAAGTTACTACTCTGTAACCTTGTGCACTACTCTGTAGGCTTGAGCAGGGAATGGAGGGCACATTTAAATGAGTCTGGTTTTGCTTGTTTTAGGAGCAATAACTACCATTTTTAATGCATGTTTGTGCATCTGTGAGTCATATTTCTGTCCTTACGTGCATTTCCTCACCTGACAATAAACAACACTCACACCCTCCAGTGATTGTGATTTGCTATCTATAAGTTCCCTTTCATGTTCTTGAAATGTCAGTACCTTGACATGATGCACTTATATTGTTCCTGCTCTCAAACATGGGTGAAATAGCATATATAATATAAATACATACCCCGGTTTTTAATCGTTATTGTTTTGAAACGTTGCGCTCTTTGTGTGTCCGAGGAGCAGGTCTGCTGCAGACTGTAATGCTACAAATCTTCTTTGTGCCACCTGTCCTTGATTTGCAGAAACTGATTTTTATTTTCCACAATACAGTTTGTGCAAAGACATTTATGTGGAGTCGGTATGTGGCAGGAAGGCTTGAAAGGTTACGGCAGTTAATCTAAAAATACGGACTCTGTAGATCCCCTCCAGGATAGCTGTGGGAAAACCTATTTTTCTCAAACACAACCTCAATCAGACCCTGAGGTTTAGGATTTTCTACATTATATGCTGTCTTGAAATCACTGACATGCATTATCAGATGGCATGCTTGACATCATAAGTCCCTGCTTCACTTAAAAACTAATGCATAAAACAAATTGCGCCCTTGCAGACCAGTAAACTTCGTGTCTGTGGTCCATATGGACATACAGCAGGGAAATTATGGCTTCAAAGGTAGAAAAAAATGCGTGGAACTCCTGTTTTATCAGGTGTTTACAGAAAGATTTGCACAAAAACATCTAAAGATGTCTTTCAACAACAACATCTGTCAGTTTTTTCAATACAGAGACGCTGTAGTGGCTCCAAAGAGGCTTTGAGCTTCAGTAACTCGGTTCTTCCTGATCAGTTTGATGGCGGGGTGTCATTTTGTTTTCTTTGTTAAAATAAAGGAGCTTTGTTGTTTCTTCATCCAGGACTCTAGTTCCCCATGTTTTGGTGCCTAAACGATGATTAGGAACAACAGTTTTTGAAGTCGGTCCAGTATTGATCAGCAGTTAGCAGGAAACGGGATATAAAGTCCAATTTAGGACCCTGCACCCTGTCAATGTGTGCACTAAAAGTGTTAGTTTGTGTGAATTACAGACTCAGATGATTGTTGTTCAAATTGCCCAACAACATTATGACAGGAAAAGTCTGGAGCTAATGCTGGAGCTAATGCTATTAGCTAAAGTTACTGCACTGACCTGCAGCAGGAAGCAGAAAGGCAGGTTCTGTAATGCAGTAATAATAATAATAATAATGATGCATGTTGCACATTAAAACCTGTAACCTGGCTCACAGCTCAATCAACACTGCATCAGTTTCAAAACGTGTTCTCCCTGGTAGTCACCAAGCACCAAAATACGGAGAAATGGTGTCCAGTTGGACAAATACGCTCTTTGAAAGTGCAACTGTCAAACTGGACTATAAAACTAAAGCTGGGAATACACATTTCACACAACTGCCCAGATTTATCCATAAAGTCCAGTCCTATCCTCACTCCTTAGAGCTTTTTTTTTTGAGATGAACTTCTTCTGTGGTACTCTCAGGTCAAGAAAACAGCTAAAAACACATTTCGTTATCAGGAAATGTAGAATAAAATAAATGTATCAGCTAATCTTTAGTCATTTGCAAAGAGCTCACCTGACATTGTCTGTAAATCCACCAGGTGCCTTGTAGACAAGTCTGTTGTTTTGTCATCCTCTAGGCTGGTTGCTTGAGATGACCTTATCTCCTCCACCATCTGAGCAAGGATCTTCACAGCTCCATCCATTTTCCTTGTGACTGATGGTTGTTTCTTTGATCCACAGAGGAAAGGAGGTAATATAACGTCTGATCTGAATCCCATCGGCAGCTTTCTTTTAGAGACAGGAGGAAGTCATGTGACCCATCATTGAGAACACTGTGAAACGGTTGCGGTCTGGTTATGTTTAAGCGCCACAACAGCTCAGGTATCACGATTTGGGCTCAAATACGTAGTTTTAGGGTCGGTGCCACCAAAGTTAGAGACGTCATGTGATGTAAAGTTAAATCGAAGTCGGTGTTGATGGTTGGTTTCATCCATCCAGCCTGGCCTCCTCCATATGCAGGCTTCCCTTCCTTCCCTTGCTTCCTTCACCTGACTTTGCACATCAAAACATTGTGCTAGAAGGCTGTTTCCAGGAACGCTGCTGCAGGGTTGTACCCACATCATAGTTTGATGCTTTGAGACGTGTTGCATGCACACGGTGTTAGTTGTGAATATACACCTATTCCCTGAAGCTGTATTCCATCTATGGCTGTCTTCTTAACAAACTCCTTGTGGTCCAGCTCTTGGGCCACTTGGGACCTCCGCTTCAGAAAGCTGTTACCAACTTCCAGCGATCATCAAAAGAAGGTCGCGAGGTGAAGAATTGCATTTCAGAGCTTCACCTCAGCGCGACCGTGCCTCTCCCCGAACGCTTGGAGCAATCTCCTCGATGACTTTATCCTCACCTGGGTCCAAGTGTTTTGTATTAATGGCGCACATGTTGTCGATACCTCACTATAATATCTTAATATCTCTTCTTTAGCCTCACAGTCACACTTGTATTCTCTGTGCGCTCATTTAAGAGACGTAAATCATGCCAGGAAAGAGGTAAAGGTGGCTTCTCTGAGCCCTCTCCTTTCTAATCTGCCCGTTTCTTTGAGTCGTCATCATTTAAAAACCGGAGCAACACTTTTCATTAAGCAAAGAAATGTGCCTGTGTCTCACCCACATGCCCACAGCTCCTCACAACGAGCAAGAGTGTCACAGTTTCACAGACAATAAGAAGTGCTGGTGGCATCCTCCCCCTGCAAGCCTCGTTTTAATGAGCCGAGGGTGACGGACACGTTGTTAGAATAAACAGAAATAAACACATGCGGCTCTCAAACCAAACCAAAACGTCCCGGCCTGCCTGGCAGTTTGCATCAAGGCAACCCCCGACCTCTGAAACGGTAATAAAAGGATTTATTTGCAGTTATGTGGCGGGAGGTGAAACTAAATACGCTTTAAAACAAAAGCACTAATTAAGAGCTGCAACAAACTGTGAGGCGTGGAAGCTGTTTTAGTTCAGATCTACTGTTTTAAATTAAAAGACCTTTAATAAAAGCACAATCGACCGAAAAAGGTTTTAAAGACACAGTGTGACACATGATCAGTCTGCAGCAGGATACAGCTTCAACCAAACAGCCTCCTCCAGGCAGCACCCATCCACTTCACCAAGTCTTCCCAGGAGGTCCAACAAGGACCTTGCACATGTCTTAAGTCTCTGGCCTTCCTGTAAACCTGCTTTGACCAGTTTGACCAGTGTAGCATTTGAAGACAAGCAGCAATCCTTGAAAGACCTCGCAATGCAAGTGATCCAAACTGGGCAAACTGTGCATGACAAAAATGAAGAAAGCTGAATATTAATACCCTTACTGTGACAAAGAGTCGTCAATAACTAAAATATCGAGGCTGCACAATAAGAAGGAAACAGTTAAAAGAGTCAACATGGAGGGAAAAACAGATATGAATGTATAGGACGAGATGCCTTTTGACTCAAGAGGAACGGTTCGTTAGCATCTTTTAAACATTCTCCATAACTTTCCATTTCCATTCAACGGAAACAGGTGACAACAATGCTGCAAACGAGGCAACTGTGTGAACAATCGTGTCCAATCATGATGCAGCCAGTTGTCAAAGGGGCGTGTGGTGAAGTAGCGAGTAAATATGTCCAACCTTAGACTGCTGCGATATGTTCAGAGTCTGACCGAGACCCAGAGAAACTGAGAACTGGGCTGTCAGTGAACTGTGGCTGCAGCCTCAAACTGAGACCCTGGTGATGGCGTCAGAAATGCAATGCAGCTTTAAATCAATGATGTGTTCAGGAGCCAATATCAGGAGAGGTAGAATAAATGAGTTCTGCAGCCGACTTTCACCTTCTGGCTGTTTGTAAAATAGAAAATAAAGAATAATGTTATGCAAAAACAAGGCAGGACTCATCTCCGCTCGCCGCTGCTGAGATGCTGATGTCATTTGCAGTCAGACCAAAACTCTTCCAATGTGCTGGGGTTCATTTCTGAATTAGTTCATTTCCATGAGTCACAATAAGAGCAGGAGACATCATTTCCATAAGCAGAAGCAAAAACAGCAAAAGAACAAACTATCCGCTATCTGTGTGCGAATAACCTCAGACTGTGAGAGCATGCGATCTGCACGCAGGTGATGCATCAGTGTTCCCCGTTAATGTCTGTTTAGCAGAAGCATCCATATACTGCACATAACAAACGTCAGATGGTGTAGTAACAAGCGTGATACATGTGGAGGAGGCTGTGGTGGACGGGTGAGTCACACAGACACAGGACTTTCACACAGAAGGCTGGTGTCTTTCTCTAAGTGATGCATGTTAAACTACGGCTACACCAAAGCTGCACTGACTCTGGATCAGCTCTCCTCCCTGCACGACATATGAGTAAATTCATGTTATTTGTCTGCAGACAGAAGAGGCCGAGTTGTTTACAGGTCGCTGAGAGCGTCTCTGTCCGGTCGGCGTGCTTTATTCATTATTCACGGCGTCGACATCGATCGCATTTTCATCATTTCTCGTGTTATTTCATCATCATTTCCCGTCGCATGTTCAGGAGTTTTAATAATGGAGGACGCTGGTTGTTTTGTTTATGGTTGTTTACAGGTTTGCGAACTGCTATCCCACTCTGTATGCTTTCAGCTGTGCTGTCTGGGTCGTCGGGGCGGTAGATCAGCCGCTCCATCACGCAAAGGTGGAAGCAGGTTTGCATCAGCAGGTCCTCTCAGCAGTGAGGGACCGGGCGTTTGATTGCATTTGATTGAACTTTGTGCTCCTGTGAATGATTTATATTCTTATAGTAGAGTGTAAATGTCAGAAATATCACTTTTTATTAACTTTGTGTTTTGAAAATGACGTATCTGGGTATTTCACCCCCGTGCTTACCTGATCAGGTGGTGAGGAAGCGGTAAAGCAGCACACCACACTGACGAGCAGGCTGCAACTGCAGATTTTGCAGATTTAAGTCATATTTATTGCTTTTCTTTCAGATTTAGTTGATATTTCTGTTTAAAAACGCACTTTTTTGCATCTACAGCCTCTTGTTTTGCAGGATATCAGTGCTCGTAAACCAGCTTCTGCTCTGTTTGTGTGTTTAGCACATTATACTATGAAATACATGTTAGTACAGACAGAACAGAAACTCCTCCACAGTTTGATTCAGCTGCTCTGATTACGTGAATCAAAGTTTCGAGGTGGGGGCCTGAACGTCATTACGTGCATCCTCCTCTATCGACAGTCTTGTATCGTGTGTGTGTGTGTGTGTGCAGTCCCCCTGGCTTTGCACAGGCAGAGCAATCAGCTGTGTGTTTTGTCTCCTCGGTGGGCTCACACTGTCTTCTGAGCACAGCTGATTGGCCGCCTTCATCAAAGAGCCCATGAGGCAGGACGCAGAGGGGTGAGAAGCACAGAACATCAGGACAGGATGAAAAAGGGCAGTTTGTACTTTTTCCTATTCTGTAATCCACTTTCCTTGATTCCTCACACAGTTTGTCTGCTTCTTCCATTCTCCGCGGTTCTTGCCTCAGTAATGAAGCTCGTCTGAGTCACGTCTGTTTATTTAAAAAAGCCGTTTGAGAGGTTTCCCTCGCCAGCGGAGACATTCACGGTATTCAGTTATGCCGGCCACGAAATTGTTAAAATCCAATTTCCTGCATTGTCTTGTCTGCAAACAACACGATCGCGTGTCGCAACATGAGAAAGATGAAAAGTTTTACATTTCGGTTCAGGGGAACAGCCCAGTGCTTTGTCTTGCAGGTGCTGTTGTTTATAACGATGCACTGTGTGTGCACGTGCTAATCAAACACTTAACTACGATAGCAGAGTGTGCGTGTATATGGAAATGTATTGCGTAAATGCATATGCACTGAATACATGTTTACATGCAAATGCTAGCGTTACGTATTTGCACATACACTGGTTTTATGCTCATGTATTCCTAATGCGCAAATGTGCTTTTTTGTGCTGTATTCCAGTTTGGGGTAGCACTTTTCTAATGCCCTTTATCTCTTCTAGCTGTTCGTGTGTCTATGTGTGAGTGTGCATCTGTGTTTGCACCTATTTAATTATGTAAATTCATTCCAAATAAAGCTTAGAGGCCATTTGTGGATGTAGGTGAGGGCTCATGTCTGTGTTGTTGCACCAGCGATGGAAGGGTCTGCAGGATCCAGAGGAGCTGGTCTGATCACCAGCGTTATTGTCAATGTGCAAACAATATGAAATTACAATTGTCTTCCTGGTTCTGAGTTGTAGCTGTGGGTTCAACATGACCTCAGTTGGTGCTTTTATATTTAAGATTGATAATAATATAAAACATAAGAGAAATTAACACAGAAACGCAACATAACAGCAATAAATCTCATCCCACCACCTCAACAGGCAAGGTGTCAGTGCAGTTTAACGTAATCAGGATGTTCAGATTTTGGAAAATATATCTGCAGTTCTCCCAAATTTGTTTTAAGTTTCATCGTCTCCTGGGGATGATTCATAATGTTTTAGCATTTGGACGGCTTCACCTTTAGTCTAACGCCAGTATCAGGAGAAATAAATATATATTAATAGTATTAAAGCTGTAGAGTAGCTGGAAAGTTAAAGCAATCCGAGTTTACTGCAGATTCATGCTCCCCAGAGGGTGAACCCCTCTTATTTTGCACACTCAGTCAATGCCACGACGGCCTGTACGTTATGACAAATCTTTAAGCTCCTGAGAGAACAAACGCTTTGATATTAATTAGGTTCCAAACTCCACAAGACAAGCGAATCTCCTCATTCGCTGGTCAGACTCTAAAAACAGCAGAACCATCAATGGACTTTCCCTCTTTTAGGACTCGTGAACATTAGAGTGACAAGCAGGGCTTTCATACTCTGACTCTCATTTGCAGATTAGATCTCTTATCTCTTCTTCTTCTTCTGCCGTTTATCCTGAACTCATCATGTCTGCTCTCATCCGATCGGCATTTTCTGCTATCTACCTGTCAATCAGTCAAATCACGCTAATCCGTCTGAGCTCTCTGTGCAACAAGCTCATTTCCTGGTTCTGGCAGCCCCGCAGCACCGCAGCGGTGCCCGGTTCGGATCCTATTTGACCCTTTTCGGCGTAGAGTTTAATTAAAGTGGCCTTGCACACTCACACGCTCCATCCATGACTACACAACGCGCATGCTAACGCGGTGCCGCTGCATGCATGCACGGCCACAGAGCACAATGCACGCACACACATATTGAATATACCCACAGTCAGGCATGCAGTGCAGGTCTGCGTGACCTTGACTTTACGGGATCGGGTCTGGAATCCCAACAGTCATATTTCAGTCACCACCGCGGCTCTGGGTGTGTGCTGTTGTTGTAAAATGTCCTGACAGGAGCAGGTTATTGAGTTAGACCCTGGATCTAGTGCAACAACCTTATCAGGATCAAGAGTTTAGTTAAAGTTAAAGTGTCTATTTGTTGACGAGTGTTGCACAAGACCTCTTTAGATGAGGTTTAACTTGTCGCAAAGAGCTTAATCCCTCAAAGCTTCTGCAGGTAAGCACGTTAGCTTGTGCGTTAGCAGCTGTTTCTGCTTTTAGACTGCGCTCCCGACTGAAGGAAATGCCCCTAAACAAGCAAAAGTAGTGATTTTAATCCCGAACCATGACCGCTCTTTAAAACTAATCGCATTTGGTCTCATCTCTGTGTCTAAAGCTAACCAAACACTCAAAATTAAAGCCCTGTCAATCACCTGCTCCTCCAAAAGTGATTTGTCTGCAAGTTCCTTTCATATCATTTCTCAGGCTCGATGAAAAGTCAGTCTGTCTCTTTTTATGATTTCAAGCCAGTTATCCAGGGCAGGTGCGTCTATTCAACGGTTATTGTCTTGGTTTTGTGTTGAGTTGCTTGTTTTTTTGTTGGTTTCCTGTTTTATTTTGAAAGGTTATCCCCTCGTGTGTCTCCGTGCACTCGCTTCCTGTGTTTAATCAGTTCCTTGGTTTCACCTGTGTCTTGTTCACCTGCACATCCCCAGTCTGTATGTGTTTCGTGACTTCCTCTGCTCTCCGTTGCTTCGTTGTGTGTGTTTGTTCATGAGCCTTCCACGTTTCCTTGTGTTTGTCCTCGTGCTCCCTGTGGATTTGTTTGCTGGGTTCTGGACCTGAATCCCTGGTTTTCGACCCTGGTTTCCTGCCTTGATCACCCATAAGCCTCAGCCCTGTCAATAAAGTGTTTCTGCTCCTGGTCTCCACCTGCGTTTGGGTCCATCATCTCGAGCCTCCTAGTTCCTCTGTTTGCCACAGATTTGACAGTAACTGTTTTCATTTTCAGGAAGTATCTGTCATTTCCTGTTATGCCGTCTGGTAGGTCGCCCAAATGAAGTGTGGAGTATGTCGGTGGGATCTGCTGCATGAGTCTCCAAATACTTGTTTCCTAGGGCAGCTCTAAAACATGTAGTGACTTGCCCGCCCTCCCCCACAGTTCCTGTAACATGCTACTCTACCTCGGAGAAACCAACCAAATATGCTTATGAACGCATCATTGTGTTGAGATTGAAGCTGCAGGTGTTTTGTGCGTCTTACACTGGGGAACAATTTGAAAAAAAATTTCTGTTGAGTCAGATTTTTCTGCTGATTAAAACTAAAATCGGCATGCTGATTCCAAAAGTGCAGTCAGTTTTTTTCTAGCACGTCAGGTTTTTTCTCCACAGCTCACCCTCCAGATAAGCAAAACTCCACTGATTAGCTTTAGTAAGACTTGCCCAAGATCTGATCTTAAACCTGGAGATCCCAACATTCTACATGAGCCACTTGTTGACAGGAAGAACATAATATTCCCACCTCTGCACATAAAACCAGGTCTCATGAAGCAATTTGTAAAAGCATTGCCAACTGATGGCGACTGTTTCAAGTGCATCATCTTGCAGTTTCCTGGACTGTCAATTGAAAAAATCAAGGCCGGTGTGTTTGATGGTCCACAAATTCGGCAGCTCATCAAAGATGAACAGTTCACCGGCACTATGTCAGACCTTGAGAAGAATGCTTGGTTATCATTCAAAGACGTGGTCAAGAACTTTCTTGGAAATACACGTGCAAGTCAATTACACAGAAATTGTTCAGAAACTATTGGAGAGCTACAAAGCGCTTGGTTCCAACATGAGTATTAAACTACATTTTCTGCATTGCCATCTTGCCAGCTTTCCGGAAAATCTTGGTGCTGTTAGCGACGAGCAAGGTGAACGATTTCACCGAGATTTGAAGGTTATGGAAGAACGTTATCAGGGTAGATGGGATGTACATATGACGGCTGACTATTGTTGGAGCATCAAACGCGATAGCCCTCAAGTTGAACACTGCAGAAAGAGCTATAAACGGACATTTTGACCATAACTACTTGCACACAATTATAATTACAGTAGCCATATCCTTTGTAAAAACATAATACTGTTAAACATTGCAGTCATGCCTGTTTCTTTCATATTTCATTGTATGTCAGTATTTGAACATTTTTATAAAACAAGCACATATCTGTTAAGTACAGTATTTTTCATATGTTTTAAGAAAACGGGGATCCTATAGTTCAAAAACTTGACGTGATAGAGAAAAACTGAGATCAGTTTTGGATTCCGCACCCAAAAATGAGTTAAAGACAGCTGTCAGACCTAACTCAACAAAAACTGTGTTCCCCAGGGTTATTGTTTTGCACGCGTTTCAGCTGTCGTCCTAATACACATTGTCATATATCAGACTTTGTCCATTAATGCTATGCTTCTACTTCAGATTCAGAGTATTGGAGTATTCGCTGTGTGTTTGCATCTTGAGCGCCTTTATGTTCTCGGCAGGTTGTTGGATGCATGTCAGTTCGGCACAGTGTTTGTGCATCCAGGCAGGGCGCGTGCGAGCACGTGTCCGCCTCCATGAGGATGATAAAGCGGCGCCAACCTGGCTGCATTCACCGGGAACAAAAGGAGAATTTTGCGCCCGGCTGCACTCCATCTCCCGTCTTTTCTGTCGCGTTTATTCTAAAAAGGGAAAGGAAATGAATTCTGGACACACTGGCTGATAACCGAAGCCACCTAATTACAAAATGTAAACACTGATTTATTTATTTTTTGGCATGTTAAGACACACGGGGTATTGAGGTGAAGGGAAAGGAAAATCACCTTCCCTCCAGACTCTGACTCTCGTCTTTGTAGCATCATCTGTTTGGCCTCAGGAGCCAAATTCGACCAGAGTAACAGGCCGTTAGACAATAATAAAGAGACTTTATTGTGTTGTGGTATAAAAGACTTTATTCCATGAAGCCAAGGAGCTAACCAACCTTTTCCTCTTCTGTGAGGACGAATTCATTAATTCCGACCAACAAAAAACAGAAAAAAGCATCGTGCTGTGAGAAAGAGTATTCATTTTAACCCAAACCTCCTTATTCCCTGAACCCTTAAAGGTCCTGTTTGTGTCCGAGTTTCACCAACACCCACCTACTGAGTGGTCAGACTGTAAAGCACCAGACTGAAACAGCAACCAGTGAACGTTGTTGCCCCGTTGACGCTGATGTCAATGCGTTGCTCCAGTTATCTCACGTTCTCACTGCAGTACTCTTGTCAGACATTACAGAGCTTCCCAAACTGATTTGTTTTTAACAGCTCGTTCCTGCATCATGATCAAGTCCTGAAAGGTCTTTAACGGCGAGAAGACGCTAACAACCCAACCACCTTAACAAAACAACAAGACTAACAGCTGCCTCTCGGTAGCTCGAAGGCGGAAATGTGCATTACACTCTGCGTGGCTGTGAATATGATGCCTGCTTTGAAGGTGGTAGTAGCATAGGAAGGTGCTTCTTATATCGATTTCCATCTTAAGAAAATGTAGCTCATGAGCAAATTTGGTCCCTAGGCAACCAAAAATATTAAGATTCATCCTCTGGGGACCACGAATATGACGATAAATGGTCTTATACCAACTTCCCTCACACCCTCTATCAGTTTATAGTCCGTCTTTTGCACCGTGCAAGCAGATTGTCTCCAGCTTTGTCATTTACACTTACTGTCGCAAGATCATCTTGATTCAGTCCTCATCACACACCGGTCCCTCTCCTTGTCCATGTTCGTGCAGTTTTATTTCAGCTGAAGTACAAAGTCCTTGAAACTGGACAGCACCGATCAGACCATGCAACACCTTGGCTGTCGATCGCTCTCACATCCGAAACGATCTTAAAGATCTCAAGCCGACACTTAACTTAGCTCAAGCATTGCAACTCTGCGCTGTGTTGGGATGAACGACCTGGGGCGCTGACTTTCCAGAGTCTGGTTGCCACAGTGAGGTTAGATGCTGCACAGAGGTGCAAAGTGACGACTTTACATCACTGCTTGTGCATGGACTACGTGTAGCCTTGATGCTAACCTAGGCTAACTTCAGCCTGTCTAACTCCATACTCCAGAGAAATAGGAGCTTATAGACACATTTGCTTCTTATCTGGAGTTTGTATTCTCGCAAATGTGATAATTAATGAAAATGAAGGTGAAAGCAAATTGAACCTTGACCTCTGCAAGTCACATCCATTACAAATCAAACGGTTATGCCACTGGTTCCATATATTACACCAGACCCCTGTCAGAGGAGGCAGGGCCCAAAGGTCAGCTGATGAGAATTGACTGCAGTCAAGAGGTTAAGGGTCACGGTCCCATGCCATGAAAAACCCATTTGCACAGACAAATGTCTCCATATATCACTGTCATTTATCATGTTTGTACTGAACTGTGACTTTGAGGTGCTCTGCAGAGCAATATGAGCCAGGTTGACATATACATATAAATAAATGTGAAATCACACCAACAGGACCAATGGCACAATGGCGGCAGCTGTCTCGAGTCTCTCTGGTTCCAGATCCCGTTCGTTACCTCCGCAGACAGTGTGAGGGGACTTCCAGCTGGAGTGCCTCTGCACCTTTCTCAAGCTTTTATGTTTGAGACCGCGGCGATAACTTTAATAATAGAAGCCCGAATAATAACCCTCATGATTTTCATCTGGACGCAGCCGAACTCTGATGATTTGCCTGCGCTCGCTTCAAGGCAAAATGTATTATACAATTTAAATGAGTGTGAGTGTGGATGGTTTAACAAATCCTTTTAATACCTCTCTTTATGCAGCTTATGTCGATGGTTATAGCTGGTCCTCTTCTCACTGCGACAGCTCAGACTGAAGCTTCGCGTCCTGAAGTACCGAAGGTGCATACTTACACCTGAGGTCTGCGCGGATTCACACACGCATACAGGTGTGCATCTGCACCTGCCGGTTCCTCCGTTCACTGGTGACCTGTTGCTTCCTGCTGCTGCTGTCGCGCAAACTAACATTCACCAAGATGAGCTGCTACACCCAGATGCGTGATTAGCAGGGTTTGCATGAGTCTGGTGATGATTACAGGGACGATTAGACCGAGCCAGGACATGATTATCAATCAGCATTTACTTACACTCAAAACACTGTGTGTGTGTGTGTGTGTGTGTGTGTGTTTCCTTGGTGCAACCTAAAAGCTCATTTGAATGCGCCGTCCCTTTGCTTATGTCTCTTGCAGCAGCTGCAGAATTAAATTAATTTAGTTTAGTCCATAAATGATGTATTTAAGTTAATAAATAATGAATGAATTGGATTTTTGGGGCATTTGTGGTAAGATTCAGGTTGATGATCTGCGTCAAACTTCGATGATAAGTCGAGGATAGCTACATCACGGTGTGTTTTATTCATAAATATGAGTGGAAACGGTCGAACTCAGACAATATGACTTGCTAATGAAGGAATTATATCTTTGCAGCAGGACGTCATCAGTAGTTCCAGCAGCAGGTCGGGAACATTGAATTCAAGCTGTTTGGAAACTTTGGACGTGAAGCTGTTTCTGTTTTCACGCAGCTTGACCTGTTGGCAGGTGTGTGTGCAGACGTTAATGTGCCCCGTGTGTGTGTGTGTGTGTGTGTGCTGGACAGCTGACCAAACAGGTAGGTGTAAACCTCAGCTCCTCGAGTTACCAAGGACATGGCAGGTAGCGGAGGTCCCACGGTTTCCTTGACGACGGCGGCGCGTTCGTCCGTGAGAGCTGATTAGAGACAGTGACTAAGCAGGGACCCGCTTCACCTCCGCACTTCTGCCCAAACAGGCTCCCACAGAGGGAACGCCCGCTCGTTTGAGGCCTTTACCGAGCAGCTGACCGGCCCGCTGAATGGTTAACACGATGCACGTAAAACTTTAACACAGAAGCTGTTACTGTCTTATTGATTATGGAGATGTTTTATAGATACATGCCTCAGCTGCGACTCCGAGGCCCTTGGATGTTGTTCATCACACCACAATAAACTTTACAACAGCAGATAATTATGATATTACCATTAAGAGTTGCAGGCCGAGGCTGATTATTTATAAAGTTTTAACTGTTCTGCTGATCCTCTTCCATCGTCTCGGTGCTGCTTCTGATGCGTGCCCTCAGAAAACAAAGTCAAAACGCCGGATTGTGTTTGCGGGCGTCGTCTGTTTTTAGCCCGGAAAATCACATTTTTCTTACTTCAACATGCAGAACAACCACAAGCTGAACTCATCTTTACTGCTGAGACATGTAAACATGTTTATATCCATCATTTCATGTCCAGCTGAGAGTGTTTGCTGTGAAGTTTCATTATTATGGCTTTTATTGAACTTTTTAATAACTACCTTTTTGTTGTGCGTTGCTGTTTTTGCGCCTACACTTGGATCGTTCACGTGTTCTGCTGTATTGAATTGGAAAATGAGGTCTCTGTCTATTTCAAGGTTGGAACAAAGGTTTTATAAATCATTTGACCCGACGTCTGTTCCACCTTGAAGCTTTCATCTCAATCCAGTTGAAAAAACCTAAAAGACCTGTTTAAAATATGTTTTAATTACATTCAGGCAGATTTAAAAACCTCAAGTTTCCTTTTAACTCCCCCCTGACCTCTTCATTTTAACCATTTTAAGTTTGCTTTTTCTCAGATAATTGATTATATTTATGATTTCAGCTCTTAAATCCTTTAATTTCAGCTTCTGATGGTTTCACGTGGCGTCCCCCAAGGGTCTGTTTGTGGTCCGCCGTTGTTTTTGTTTTAATAAGCTCCTCATTGGGCCTCATATACTTTTTATTTTTAATCTACTGGTTATCAAACTTCAGCCCGCAACAAAGCTGCAGACGTTTAGGAAAAAGTCTGCAGGTGCCTCAAAGTTCGATGTGTTTCCGAGTTTTAATGGAAGCTGAGCTCTGAGTGGCTGTTTTGAAAAGCTGTCTTAGTCATCACTGTCCTCACAAACTGTGCCATCTGTCCATCTGTCACACACACACACACACACACACACACACACTCATTCACATTAGTCTCAAGGTTGCAGATGGTACAGAGTGTGTGCCGTCGTGGATGAAACAGGAGGTGAACCTGACAGTCTCAGTGTGTGTGTGTGTGTGTGTGTGTGAGTGTGTGAATGGAAAAGCTACAAGGTGGGAAGAACAAGGTGACACGATTAGACTGAGCAGTACTTTCCGATCTTTCTCTCTCCTGCACACGCTCGGTTCATTCTGCATTTTAGATGATTCTCACTCTGCTCTTGTCTCTGTCCCGTCTCTTTCCGGGTTGGTCGTTGTTTCTTTCTCGCTTCCGTTTGACTTCACAGCTTTGACGGTCAAAGCATGAAACAACCACGCGTACTGTTAAAGAGCAGTTTGTCTAGACTTTGTGAATTGCGCTGTAAGTGTTTTTCGAAGCATTGATTTCTCAATCAGCTTTCTCAGTGGAAACACAGCCAAGTTGCTGCAACTTGTGGAGGAAACGCTCTTATACAAAGAAATAAACTCAGTTGCTTCTGCTCACAGTCAGAAACGCCGGCAGGACAACGCCTTGGACGTATCACTTGCAAGCTTTGGCCTCCACTCTTATAAAGTAGAGGTTGGGACTAATTGGTGAAGGTATTAACTTTCAAATAGTTGCTTTTTGTTTTTAAGTATTATAAGTTTGCATGGTCCAGCTGTAGCATTAGCGTGTCCAGCCAATGAGCTGCAGCCTGTCAAAGCCATGCTCAACATGCTTGCCTCAGTCCCTGGAGAACCTGGGCCACCATCACTGCTGCTGCTGCTGCACAATACTGAATGCATCCCATGTCCGAACTGCACCAGAGTTGACACTCTGCGTCTTTAAGTCGCCAGCAATACACATGCAAACGTGTGAATCCGATTGGCTTAACGGTTCTTGAGATATGTGAACAACATGCCTGCATGCACACGGTCAGATTCCTCACTCTGTTCATTAGACTGAACTTGTCTTTTCATTGTCTCTGTAGGTTTTAATGCAGGAGAGCTGATCTGAAGCACAGAGGCAGTGGAATCGGCAGCTGCGGCGGTATAAAATGCTTTAAACCGCCTGTTTCATTAGATCTGCATGTGGTGCACTGGGGATAACATTAATTTAGTTAAAATTGAATATTCAAGGATGAAAATCACACCAGTGTACTCCACAAAGACTCTTAATACCAGCCTTTTACTAAAACAGATACCAGCTCTTTACAAATCAACCTTGCCTGCTGCAGGTGTCTCTGATTAAAGGGTTCCCAGAGAGTACGATGCGCATAATGTGGCGCTGAGCTGTCCAGTAGGTGATTTATGTGAAGCGGGATGATGCAGCATGTTCAGACGTTAATCCAGTGACATGCTGGAACACACTGACCCGTGGAGGTGGATGCAGGAGGACGGCAGATCTGCGGTGTTGCTGCGGGCAAAGACACACAGGAACATGTTTTCTCAGCCTAGTTCAAGCCACATTAGGCTTTCACTGATCTTTCTCCGATGGCGGGTTGAAAAAAGCTGGAAGTGTGTGTTCGTGTGTGTGTGTGTGTGTGTTTGCATCTGTGTTTGTGTGTGTGTCTGTTAGCGCTCAGGTAATTTGCTCTGCAGAGAGTTGACAGAGGTGACGACTGGAGGGAGAAACTTTGAAGACAGAGAGACAGGAAGAGAAATGGAGCCGGAGGCGCTTCGGTTACCTTTTCCTGCCTCTGCCTCCTCTTTTCTCACAGACGGTGGCGGCGAGTTTGGATACATCTGCGGCGTGTGTGTGCATGTGTGTTTGTCTGGTTGGTGACTCATTTGCATAATTTGGTTGATCCCAAGGCTTTGATTTGTCAAATGCCCCTATCCTGAGGCTGGCTAATTACAGCAAACAGCAGAGTGGGTTTATGACACTGCATATTAGCCACCTACAGTTGTCAGATCCCTCCTGGGCAGCATAACACCCGTTCACACCATGACTCGTGTTATATTAATTACTCACATGTTGGCGTGTCGGGGAAGCTCAACACATGTTCACAGCATGATTTGTTTGACCCTAAAGGCTTGTGTGATGGCCGTGTCGCGAAGCTCAACACCATTCACACAATGACATATGTAACTCTTATGACTCACCCATTCACACCATGACTCATGTAACCCTATTAATTCACATGATGGCCAGGTGGAGCAGCTTGACACTCGTTCACACCAGAACTAATGTAACCCTGTGAACTCACATGATGGACATGTGGAGCAGCTTGACACTCATTCACACCATGACTTATGGCCTGGTGGAGCATCTTAACACTCGTTCACACCCGGACTAATGTAACCCTGTGAACTCACATGATGGCCATGTGGAGCAGCTTGACACCACAACTGATGTAATGGTAATGACCCACATGATGGCCAAGAAGGGCAGCTGAATACCCATTCACACCATGACTCATGTAACCCTATTAATTCACATGATGGCCAGGTGGAGCAGCTTGACACTCGTTCACACCAGAACTAATGTAACCCTGTGAACTCACATGATGGACATGTGGAGCAGCTTGACACTCATTCACACCATGATTCATGTAACCCTAATCAATCACATGGCAGCTGGGTGGGGCAGCTTAACGTCCATTCACACAATAACTAAGACATGATGGCCAGGTGAGGCGCTTCATGCCATGACTCATGTGACCCTGATGACTCACACGATGGCCAGACAGGGCACCATAACACCAGTTCACACCATGACTCATGCACCCTTTAAGACTCAGACGGTAGTCGTGTGGGTAAACTACTTAAAAACTAAATGCAAAAGCCAATATTATATTTATGTTTGTTTCTAATATGTGGTACACTGTAGACTGCAGGCCTCTGCCATGTACCACAAAGCATTGGTCGTTAAGTTACTGAGGGAGTCTGCTCATTAAGCAACTAACGAGGAACATTCCTCTCCATAGGAAAACCTGTTCAACACACTGCATTTAAGCATTAATGAGATGGATGAGGAGGTTTCATTTACTTCTTTGCTATAATGTAAATTTAAGTTTTAGTCTCAGGTTCAGTATTATTCATGTGACTCTGTGGCTGTAACGATCCCCCTGTTGGAGTCTACCGATTGTACCAATCGAGGTTGCCTATAATTAACCCCACCTGAGTTTTGTTTTCATTAACTTGCCTGAAGACGGCACCTGGACTGAATTGTCTGCGTGGCAGTAAAGCAGCTTTATTACGGTGCTGCCCAATTAGCTTTTAAAACAAAGAGACTTCACATATTAAAATAATGGCAACCCTAATGGAGCTCTAGCGGTAGTTACCCAACCACCACATCTGTGCCTTTATCTCCTGAATGCTCAATCACACAATCATAATGATAAACAAGACAGCAAGTGCCTCATCAAAGCTGAGTAATCGCCCCGCATTAAAACCAACATTCACATCCGAATCGAATCGGCTCGAGCCTGGAGAACGGAGGCTCCGACACGTACTGACCGATTACACGTAGTCAAATACAACAATCCTCGTACCTTGTGCCAAGCGTCCCGGCCCCGCTCCCTGGTCTTTCCTTTGACCACACTTGACTTGCTCCATGTCTGTTTCAACCACCAGTGAGCCTGTTGCCTTTGTGTTTACTGATCTGCACCACCTTTGCCCCAAATCTGCAGTGTCTTTTGACTTCTTCTATTTTCCTGTTACCTGTTCGGCACAACTGTGACATAAGTCGAGTGTTTTATATCAGTTTCATGGCATCAGAGTAGCATGTGTCTGCAACGAGAGGATGTCTGCCTGCTTGTGCTGTGACCAGAGCAATTCATTGCGTCTGGCTTGTCTCTGTGCCTGCAGACCTGTTCAATCCACCATCAGGTGCAGCCAGCCTGAACAGATATGAACATGTTTGCCTTTAGATGTGGTTGGACGTCGCAATCTCATTTTGCAGGCGCTGAGACCCGAAGCCTCCAGGGAGCGAGTGTCCATCAATACGATGTCCTCACACATGAGGAAAACATGAATTAAGATAAGCAGCGCCTGCAGTCCTGACGGGCAAAGAAGCAAAGCCCAGGACACACTGGCATGTTCTCTTTGTGCGTATTCACAGTGTGTTTGGTGGGTGGACACGATGAATCTGATCATGCACGAATTCACCTGCATGTGTGTGAATCAGACGGCAGTACATCACAGTAACTCCTGAATCATGCTCTCCTCATAGCGGTGCAGCAGTCGGTCTTATTCTGCCTTGTTTCCTGATACTGACACACGCCTCTAGAGAGTCTATTCAAACAAGAGAAGCTGCGCGAGGCAGGAGTGCACTTAGCTCTGCCCTACAGAGAACATGTTCTTTGTTTGGAGTAGGCTCAGTAGATGAGCCACATGACTGTGCTAAGTGACTTGTGAGGACGTGGACATTTCTAAAGCTGTAGTAATGAAGAGGCGGAAGCTGTCTTTCTTGTCACTTCACAGCTAAATGTCTGTTCCTGCTGCCGGAGAGAGCTCTGAAGCACGGAGAGCATTTTATGGGATAAACAGACTTGTAGCAGTGTGAGGAACAAGGGCTGGTGAATTTGTGTTTGGTGTTTCCAGTAAATGAAAGCGCTCATGGACCTAAATAATTCATGAGCCACGCTGCCTTTACAGTGCACGATCTCATCCGGTGCGAGACTGGAATCCAGACTGACAGATCAATTCTGACAAAGGCGTCAGAGCCACCTGAGCAGTTGTTGGAGAACTAATGTTGTGGATTGGGAGGAAAACCTGAGGTCCATCCCGGTTTATTGGCTGAACTATTGCCACTTAAAGGGCTTTTAGAGGCTGATATGTTCAAATTGATTGTTTTGACCTGACCCAAGTCGCTGCAGGGTTTGATAAGCCCAACTTTAAATCTTTTAATAAAAGTTCTTGTGACGTTAGAGTAGGGTGGCTAATGACACCAGACTCCCTCTGTGTTGGTTGTAATCCAAACACCATCCATTCACACAGCAGATGCATGAGCAGCAGCAGACACTTGGGTCACAGTTGCTTGGCAGGCCAGCCCTGAACTACTGCCACTGCATTCATTATGGAAAGCTTGCTTAGTTACCTCCCTACGCTGCACCACAAGCCCTCGCTGTCTCCTTCGTTTCATGCTTCATTTTACTGTTCTCCAACACTGAGGTGAATAACCAAGAACTGAACAGTTCCTGGATGCCAGTGACCAATCACAGTTTCTCATCCACTGTCAACACGGAGTGGAACAGATGTTTGCCATCTGGCGACTTTAGCAGCTGAAGGTGTTTGCTGTCGGGAGCAAATCAAATCCCAATCTACAGTTGGTTGCCGCTTTGCAGACTTATTGCTTTCAGAACTCCTGATGTGTTGCTTGCTGTTGCTGCTGCTTTCTTTGCCCACTTTCATTAAAAATAAATGCCTCCCTCCTGTCATCCTCCAGTTTATAGGGTTTAAAACCACAAAACACATTAACATGTCCTTGGAAACTTTGGGTGAGCCTCCGTTTAAACCCAATAAATGGTGACTGCGTTTTAAGAAACCTTTTTGTATTTTAGCCACATGGGACACTAATGTTTCTGAAATCATTTGACCAGTACAGCCTGGTTTGACAGTTGCTGTGACACTTTTCTTTCCCCAAACTTTACTGAGGAGACTCTAGTGCAACCTGTACCGGGGCTGTCAGTGTCGAACCATTTCAAAGGAGTTCAGAAATCTTGTGAAATCTGCGGTCTTGGCCTAAACTTAATGCAAAACTCAACAGCATTAGTTGTTCTGGCAAATGAGCAACAGTGACAAAGACAAAGACCTAATAACAGTAAGATTCAGTCTTGTTTATCAAGAAAAGAGGATGAAACTTTGTGACAAACAATCCACGAAGGGATCGAGATCGGGGTAGATGAAGAGGTTAACTACTGTTGTTGAGCAAAACACAGCAACTTATTGTTTTAAATGTGTTTTTATTGATTAAACAAAAGAAATATAACATTATGTGTAGTCCTTTAGAAGTAGGAAGACTTTGTGACTGTCAGACAGAGCCAGGCCTCTTTCCAATTGCCCAATTTGAAGTGTTAATGCTAAGCTAAGCTTTCTGGTTGAAACAGTTGCTGATTTTTTTTAAAAAGTTATTACTTATTTGGTTTTTTTCAGTTTAAAACTGATATCCAAGTTATTTGTCATGGTTTTGAGTTTTCTGTGCTTTTGGTTACTTCCTGTTTCATTTTGAAAAGTTTTCCCTCGTGTGTCTCCACGTTTGTTGGGTCCGTGTTCCCTCGCCTTCCTTTGCATGTTTAGATCTATGGTTGTTTTGGATGCTGCCTGTTTTTTGGGCTTCACCTGAGCTCCTTTTGGATTTGTTTTCATGCTACGGACTGATTATCTGGATTTGACCCTGCCTGCCTCGACCACCTGAAAGCCTAAGCCCCCTTTCTTGTCTCCACCTGCATCTGGGTCCATCTCTAGTTCCCCTGTGTGACACAACCTGACATTACTGTCATGTCATGACCAAAACTTCATAAAACGATGTTGTCAATTAATGGTGGAGATCATTTCCTGTAACAAGAGACCTCTTTAGAGGTTGTGGGGATGCTGGAGCAGGCATCAGGTTGGTCTGCATATTGTACAGTTTCGTGAAATTCAACCCTGCAAAACTGATAAAAGCACCAAGTGTTAGACACTTTCAATGAGCTGTTTTATGACTACTGTGACCTGATAATTGAAATGTTTGCTGCTTCACACAATTGCTAAAGAGGGATAACTCTCGTTATTCCACATCTTCTCTTTGGAGACTCTGCCTCTCCTGCTCTGCTGTCATCTCTCCCTGTTATTGTATGTTGAAATAAATGCGTATGTTATTGTATTGTATGTTGAAATCTGTCCTATCACAGTTGTTTTTAGAGATTTGCTTTAATGTGAGTGAGACAGGACAAAACATATGAGACTGTATGAACCATTGGGCCTACAGGGCGCATAAAGTTGAATATCATTAGCATAATAATTAAATTGAATGTTACTGAGGCAGAAAGTTTGACCCACGCAAAGCATGTAAATAGAGAATAGTGACGGGCCCAGGATTGATCCCTGAGGGACGCCGCGGGATGCGGTGGATGTTGAATAAAAGGTTTTGCCTATTTATTTCAGAACCTTCAGCAAATTAAGTTTCATTTCTCATGATCACTCACTTTGCTCTCACATCACTCCTCCCCACCTCTGGTTCCTCACGTACTTTTGTTATTTCCTGTTTTATATTGAAAAAGTCTTACCACTTCCTGTTTCCTTCCTCACCATGTGTTTGATTACATTCAGCTGTGGAAACCTTGCGCAGAGGTTCCTAAACATTTGGAAAAGGTACCACACCTTCAGCCAGGACTTTTTTATGTTAACTGCACCAATGTAGTCCCTGTTTCCTCAGGTGAACATGCAGGTAAAGGTCCCGAGTTCATATATCAAAAGGCTGAAATAAGCATTTATGAATAGGGCTGATGCTCCAGAGTTATGAAGTCCACATAATGGGTTTATCAAAGTCCACGAATGGATGACAAACATCCAAATATAAAGATTTATAGTGAGACCTAAG
Source organism: Datnioides undecimradiatus (assembly GCA_008933995.1). Lineage (NCBI taxonomy): Eukaryota > Metazoa > Chordata > Actinopteri > Lobotiformes > Datnioididae > Datnioides > Datnioides undecimradiatus. The sequence continues at coordinate 1,962,716 of WARS01000071.1, read as the reverse complement.
AGGCCATGGTTTGTTGCAGTATAAGCATGTGACCGACCACCACTGACCTCTTTACAACAGCACACCGGAAAAAGACAATGTCCTTCTCTGAGTCACTTAATTACCTGAGATAATGTTTGTTCTTTTTAAATCCACTGGTGTCGTATCAGAGTCTAGCAGCAGCGTGTTGTGTGGGTGACTTATCTCTGACTGCAGGGAGCTCTGTGACGAATCAATCACAGCAGTGCTTCTTTTTTTTTTTTAAGAAAGATAAAGTTCAGTTCATTTCCTTTGAATTTTCACTTGCTTTTCGTCTCTTCCCTCATTTTTTGACTCACTTATACATTTTTTTATTTATACAAACACCCGAGTGTGAAGAACGCATTCATATCAGCCTCATAAGAAGGATTTATAGGTAGGAGAAACGGGGAATTAGAAACTGTTAAGGTATTTTGCAGAAACTGTGAAATAGCAGCATAATACGTTTGTTATTTAGTCGTTTTTAAGCTAAAATGTGATTAAAACCTAAACTGACTGAGGATGGACTAGGATGAGTTTAAACACCTCAGATTAAATCAGTTTTGGTCGAAATTCAATTGTTTATGAGCTTAAAAACCGGTCAGGTGTTTAGGAAACCTGTTTTAAAATTCTTTGGTGTCATATAAAACCAGGGGAGTAAAGGCTTTTTCAGGCTTGGCTGACAATGAAGGGGGCACGACCTCCTGAGCGACTGCAAATGACTTCCCTACAGCAGGTGCTCTGCTCTGCCTCGCTGTCGGCGTGCACGACTCGAAGCCCGACAGATTCGGATAATTTAGGTATTTTTAACAAGACGCCCCGCTGACTTCCCGGCAGTGTCAACAGCCTGCCCGTTGCTTCCTTCATTTGAGCAGATGCAGAGACAGAAACCCGTTAAAAACGCGACCACCTTGGATCTAAAATAAGAAAAGTCCAAACTTGGACTCCTGATTTCTCTTTTTTATTACTTGTTACATAACAACAGCCATCTGATTGTCTGTTTTTCCCTTTTTATCACCTTCAGCCGCCGTCCTCCATCTTCACCTCTTTCCCCCTCCATCTCTTCATACCTCTCTCGTCCAGTCCTTTGACTCCCTGAATGCCTCTTCCACTGTTTGCGCTCTCATCCTTTCATCCTTCCTCCTCCGTCTGTAGTCCTCATTTATGCACTCGCCCTCATCTTCCCACACGCTCCCCTCCTTCCCTCACTCTCATTTCCATTCTGTCTTCCTTCAACTGTCAGCTCCTGCCTTCAAAACAAGCCCTGATGCACGGTGTGCCGACCTCGACTACAAGTTCTTGAATTAGTACCGAACATACTCATTTGATCACGTCACCCAGTTTAGCCTTTTGTTTGTCTTTACTTCAATATTAATAATAATAATGCATCCCTTTTCTGTTGTGCATCCAAAGTCCCGATTATTCTGCTAGAAAAACAAAGCACCTAAAAAACAGGAAGTGGGTTGTTTTGATCGTGTAACCCAGAGGAAATATAAAAATAAGTCAAGCTGACCCAGTGTTCCTGGTGCAGTTTTGACTGCTGTCAGAGTAATAACTCTGCAGCCCTACAACGCAGGCGGCAGGTGTGCAGACGAAGGCAAAGAAAGATGTTTTGATGGATGGTTGAGAGCAGAAGGAGGGTTGCTCTGATACATGAAACCACATGAATCTCATCTCCAACCTTTGACCATGAAGGCAAGCTTTTCCAAACCTTTACCAGGGAGCTTTACTTGAAGAAATGCAATCAGATGCTAAACAGGTCAAAAACACTTAATAGATGTTTGAAGGTAACACAAGTAACGCTTCATTTGCATTTACACTTAGTATTAATACACTTTCTCCAGCTGCAAGGTGCAACTTGCATTAATTTAACACAGAAATCCTCTCGTTCACCTGTGCTGTCCCTGAAACTTGGAACTGAATGTCTCCAAAACTTAAGAGCCGGTGGTGGTGGTGGAGTCTCAGAGAAATGTGAAGGCTCTGCTGTCTCCGTCCATCAATGGCCTGGAGGTGGAACGAGTGCACGGAGCCATCTCCTCCTCCTCTCTGAAATGAGATGCCAGCTTGATCTGTGTCACCAAAAAGGCACCTGGAGACTTTTCCTTCCTGTGCCAGCTCAGTTTGTGTTCCCCAAAGAGGGGACGCTGCAGATCTGTAAAGCTGCAGCTTCTCAATATATCCTCAGGGCGCTGAGGAAGCAGCTGTTTGCTCCACCTCGAAACTCATCAGCTGCACACCCGCCTCCACCCGTGACATTTGTACAGTGTAAAGGTCTAAAAATATGACAGGACCCCGCAAAACATCAGAAACACCCACTCAGCAGCGCTCACTGCCGAACCGCTAGAGCTGCCGCATTATGACTTAGCACTTGACAGAAGCAAAGCAATCATTACTCGTGTATTTTAAAGTTCACTTTGAACTCCTCTCGCCTTCCTTGGTGTCAGACAGCTCTTTCCCTTTTTTTGTCTACAACTCCTCCACTGCAGATCGTCCTGCAAACCCAAACTGTGCCACGCTGCGCTTGACCTCTGGCAGCTGCCGCTCCTCGCATTTGATGTAGATATTAACACTCCGCACGCAACTTTAAGACAACTGTGGGTTTGCAGAGATCATTTCTTCGAGGGGGAAGATGTAAAACTCACTGCCAAAAAAGACAAAATAGAAGAACCACGCATAATAATTTCTTATTATCTATAAATGTCTAAAGTAAAGCTGCTTAAAAACCAGATTTCAGGTCTGGGAACTCTCAATATCACAGGATAATGCTGGAAAGACTCTTCCAGGAGTTCTTCTGATGAGTTTTTGAGACGCTGACGCTGTAATAATCAGTTTGCATGACCGGCTGTTTTGTTGTGTCTCATGTCAGTGCTTATAAAACAGGCCTTGATCTCAGTGAGATCGCCTGATTAAACAAACCTCCTGATCGTGGTTGTGTGTACGGTGCATTTCATAAATGAGGCTCCTGTTTGGTTTAATTACATCTCCAAACATCACATCACAAGTGAACAACTCGTTTCCTCCTAAAACTAAAACGTCCCATCTGATGCTGCGTCTGGCTCGACCTCCTTCAAACGTCCATCCATCTTCCAGACACCCTCAGCTGCTCCCTAGTCAAACATCGAAGGAAGTTTTATGTCTGTAACACAAATCGGACCGTGATCATATCAGAGGTGTGTGTCGATGAGGCGAGCGTGCATTTTGCTGTTTGTGCAGACTTGTATGTAAGCAAACTCTCAAAACCTTCAATAAACTCCAGTTAGTCCAGACCTCGGCTGCCGGGCTGCACACCTCCACCCGACGCTGCAGCCACATCACCCCAGCCCTCTGTGATCTCCACTGGCTCCCAGTCAAACAACGCATTCACTTCAAAACACTTCAAGCTTGCTCCAGCAAACCTTCGTGACCTCCTTGTCCAACCCACTTCCAAACGTCACCTCAGGTCCACGGATGCCAACTCACCACCACCGTTAGGACCCAGCTCCAGACCTGGGGTGATAGGGCCTCCTCTGCTGCTGCGCCCTCCCCAACCACATCAGACCAGCCCACTCCCCTCATTTACCCCCACATGAAACTTTACCTGCTGCTTTGTGTGTGTCTATGTTCACTGTAAAGCATCTTTCAGTGCTATATAAATTAACGTTTTATTATTATTACGATATAGTCGAGCCTTCCGTCCGCAGCAGGGAAGCCGTCCATCAGCACGTGTACATTATTGGAAAACAGGAACATGCCAACCATAAAAGCAATAGTCAGTGATACCTGCAGTAATTGGCTGAGATTGGTTCACTGTTTTATTGTCCGTTGATACCATAAAACAGTAATTCCACACGGGCTCGGTTAATGAAAGCTTCTACATTTGTCGTGCTGGGAAACAAACATCATCCTGGGAGCAGCAGCTGGTTGGACATGAACTCTGTGGGGAAACAGACCGAGGAGAGAGAGACAGTTGTGAAAACTTTGAGCAACGGAGCGTCAGAGCAAGAGAAAACGTTCTTCTCTTCCCTCGCCTCATCTCCTCTCACTCTGAGGTACTTGAAAAGGCAGATTGCTGAAGAAGTGACTCATTTGAGTGATTTAGTCGAGGATTCACAGTGGAAAAATGACTTTAAACAACAATGTTGGTTATTCCCAGCTCCTGCTGCAACGTGCTGATGAGGAGGACTCGAGTTGCTCCCTCAGGTTGCCTTTTTTCTTTTTGTAAAAGAGGCTCAGCTCTTAGAAAAAGTGGGAAAAGCAAAGTTGATGCTCAGGCTGCAAACGAATCCTACTTTCTCTGCTGAACCTGGAAGACCCTGATCCTAACCCACCGTACACTCACAACCCTAACAACTGCCGCAACATTGCCGCAGATTTCAGCCAATCAAAGGTGTTGTTGAGTAACACATACAACACCTCCAGTGGTGTCACTTAAAGCACAAGCTATTAGCATAACTGACCTGGAAACTGGAGCTAGAGGAAGATCAGACATTGACCGGAGAAGATAAAACTCAATATCTGCAGGTTCGTTTGGTTCCCAGCAGCTGAAAAGCAGCATGACCTCTGAATTCCGGCCGCCAAACTCACTTTGTGCCAAACAATGTGAAGCTTCTGGTGTGTTTCATGCTTAAAGTACCAGTCTGGAGGCACCTGCATTAAAAGACTGGAGTTGGAGATGCTTCACTGTAAACGGCGTACCACCTGGACGATTGAGATGAAGCGTCAGGGACGAGCCGGAGTCAGAAATGCCACTCGTTCATTTACGAACGATAAGTATTCACATCAGGAAGTGTTGTGCAAACGTGTGAGCGTCTCCTGTCATCGCTGCAGCCTCCAGGAATCCACGGGAGTCATTAAAAGCGAACGTGCATCTAATTTGTTCCTCCGAGTGGGGTTTTTGGACTGAACGCCGGAGCCGAGCTGATAATGCCGCTAATTGGCTCTTTCGCTGACAGGCCGGGAAGAGCCCGACGTATTAATGGCTTCAGCACTGGCAGACGCTAATAAAGAAGACAGAACAAACAAATGCATCAGTACCAACGTGCAAAGAGGCGACGACGTGTCTTCGGGGACCTTCGCGTCACTGTGATGCTTCCAAACTTCCAAACTTTCACACTCCTGACTGTTTAATCACACGGAGACCTGAACAAATCCATATCCTGCTGTTTTTAGCAGCAGATCCCAACCTTTTATCTCTCACACACACAACCGCCATCACTTTGCATAGTTACCTTGGCGACAGCGCTTGTCTCGCCCTCTTTTATCTCCCTTCTCCTTCATTTTTTTGTAGCTTTTCTTGTCGTTGCACGCCTCTTTTGATCCCTCCGTCGGAAAAACAAATCACATTGATGTTGATATTTTGGTGCAGAGTGTTCACTCATGCGTAACGAGACACAGCGAGGCGTTCAGTGGAGTCTCTGTAAACGGTTTCAGCTCCCAGAGGAGAATCAGTCAAATGCCTGACCCTGGGTAATGTTTGCTTGGCTTCATTTGAGCAATCAGAGTTGAGTAAAAGGAGTTTTGTTGCTGATGCTGATTTATAGTCTGCTGAGCTTGTGCTTTAATCTGTTTCAGTCTTTATTCTCTCTTGTTTGACAGATTTGACGGTATTTGTGATGATATTAGGTGGCAACTGTGTCCCCAATACTAGGCGAAGCTACTCGTTACCAAGCCGTGCTGCGTTCAGGAGCAGCTGACACCATCTTAAACCGTTCTCCTTGAAACAGTGACAAGAAAATCTTCTTCTCCTCACATCCATGAGAAGTGTACAATTCAAACCACCAGCTTTCTGTTTGTGCAGCCACTGAAGTCAAAGCTGAACACCCACAAAGGAGCTGATAAGCCAAGGTTGGAGGTGACGTTCACACGTAGCTGCTGACGACTTGTTTGACAGCCTCGCTTGTCAAATGCACGCAAAAATAAAATGAACAAAACTCTTAAAAGGAAAACCCTCAGAGCGTGTTCGACAAACAGCGAGCAAAGGCTGTGATCTCACAAACTCCAGCGAACGCCTCTGAAGTTCACTTGTCAAAGAGGTTCCCCGTCACACGCGAACAGAGCGTCAACAGCTCAGAAGGGTTTCAGGCTGCGTGGAAGCCTTTGGTGGGTCTGCGGGAGGAGGAAACTGACAATAAAATGAAAACAGTGACAACCACGGCTGCATGAACCGTAACACTTTACTGACAGTACTGTTCTTTAGCTGTTAACGTTGATTTACCACAAATCAAACACAGTATCTCATATTTTAAGAGACTTTTGTTCAACAAAACATGGCGCCAACGGGTTGATGATTAATCTCTTTTGTTGGGTTTGAAGCTGTATTCATGGACCGGATGGGTTGTCTTCATAAATAATGATGCACTCCCTCTGGATGTTCAGATTCTCAATAGACACATGGCTAAATTCATATTTGTCAGTCAAAATAAAGTAAAACATGCACTGTTTTGCATCAGAGAGGCTCTCAGTGCATATATAATAATATATAAAATGATATGTTGATATATTGTCCATGTAAGTACTCACATCCTTTTAATAGGACACACCTAGCAGCTAAATGTCTGCGTGTAGTCACAGTCACTGGTTTTTGAGTCAGATCAGGTGATGGACAGGAGAAACCAAGGCAAAGCAAGTCTTCCTGGAAAACGAGACGAGTGAGCGAAGCCACCAGAGACCCTGACAGCTCTGCAGAGGGACTGGACAGACGGGCGTCGTGCATCACCGGTTCGAGCAGTTCCTGCATGAGTATCTGATAAAGTCGGGATGAAATCTGCCACAGGGGAGAATATTCGCTCTCCAATCTGGAGTGAAGCCAAAGCTGCACAAGGATGTCGTCAAGACAACCTGGAGTCGGAATCCAATGCAGAATTAGTGGCTGGACTCGTCGTGCAAAGAGAAGTTGGTCAGCCAGGAAGTGAAATGCTGCATCGGTGAAAGCTTCATCTCGTTTCACCTTATTTACGCGGGATGTGATGCCTTCATGTTGAGCAGGATAACACCTTTACTCGTCCTGTTATCGCTCCTGCTATAGAGCCATTACCAGCCCGGGAACATCAGCTCCCAGCGCGGGAAACATTTTCACATTTTGCCCGAAATAACGGCGTCTACTCCGACAGATAACAGCTCGCCTCTGTGGTTTGGGTTATCTCCGCTAACACGGCCAAACAGCTGCTCGTTAAACGCAGAATTAAACTATGTCCTCTGCACTTTTTGTGGCCCCCGGAGGAGAGGGGAGCAGTTCAGCAGCGCGCACACACTGCCTGCTTGTTTGCCGGATAATGGTTTTTAACAGCCGCGGTTATCTTTCACAGAGCGACCGAACAGCACAATCCCAGACTCATCTGCAGAGCTGCCCGCTGGGGCGGATGCAGGTCTGGTCTGCTGATGCTGTTTTGAAGCTGTCGCCATGGAGAAGTGTGTGTTTGTGTGCATGTGTGTGTGGTCCATTGTGACAGGCAGCTGACTTTAGGTGATTTCAGACTTAACGGGACAGGAACAGTCTATTGTGAAGCTCACAGAGAGCTTCAAACCAACCGGGCTTGTTTCTGACGCATTTGCACCACTGATGCATTAAACACTGACGTGACCTTAGCCGGTCGGTACAGCAACATCACATCAACAACATTTTCAATATGTACTTCACTTTGGATAAAAGCTTCTGCAGAATGAAACTGCAGACTTGTAGAGGAAGAAGAAGCTCAGGCTTTATTGTCATTCTGTGTTTGCTTAAGGCTTCTGTTACAGTTCCCAGTGTTGCATTGTCGTCTTCGTTCATGGTTCAAGCTTCAAGTTTCCAGCTGTATTGTCATTCAGCCGTGCAGAACATGAAAGAGCGAAATTAGTAGACATTAAATTTAAGATGTAAAAACCTAAAAGCCCTCAATAAACGAGAGCAGCATAATCAAAGTGAAGTGCAATGGATGGCGGTGGTCAGTCCTTTAAGGCCCCACTCAGCGCACCATGGAAAGCATCGAACAAACTTCCCTAAACGCCGGGCCGTTGGAGCACGAACGTTCCCGGTTCTTGTGGACACAACAAGAAAACCGGAGTCTGGGTCCTGCGACTGTTGTTACAGCTGCGAAAACACGTGTGTGTGTGTGTGTTGCAACATTTATAACGGCGAAAAGCATGAGTCACTAATGGCTCTGGGTGAAAATGGACGTGTGTGTGTGTGTGTCTCCACCATGACCTTTGTCTCCACAGCGTCCAGGGTTGTTAGAAAACTATTCAGCCCCATTAAAGTCGAGACTCTCCCCATCGATCCGTCCCTCCTCTCCTCCTCTGTTGTCGGCTCCTTTTCTGCTCAGCCTCCCTCCGTCCTCTCGTCATTTGTCTCCACAGTTATCATCTTTTTAAAAATAAAAGCTACAGTCTTCATCTGTGAGTACCTGCTGCAGTCTTATCTGTGTCGTTTTAAACTTCCTCTCCATCCCTCTCCCTCTTTCACATCAGCCCGTCCTGACACACATCCACCTTTATCTCTTTTCCTTCTCCTTCGCCCTTATCTCCTCAGTCCCAGCCTCCCCTCTTTAACGATCATCTCATTGCTTCTGAGCAACAAGGAAAAAAAGGAAAACTGTGGCTCCTAAAAATATAGTTTTCTATATTTTTGTGAGTGTACTTCAAGCCAGATTCACCAAACTCTTACATGCACAACCTTTTCTATGTTATAACACATCTTTTCATGTGTGTATGTGCATGTTTGACACAAGCAGACTCAGCACAAAGTTCTCTCCCAAGAGTAAAAACACTAGAGCTCAACCGATGAGTTAATTCTCATTTTAGTTGTCTATAAAAAGTATACCATTGTCAAAAACCTGTAATCAGAGCAGCGCTGTGCTGTGACACATGTTCCTGAATGATTTGACGCCATCTTGAACACATCTGGTTCAGCAGAGCAGTGTCTGACGCACACAGTATGAAGGCACGAAGTGGGATCAACCATCATCATTGGCCACGCTGCACAGGCTCGGACTCATTCTTGGGAGTTGGGGGGTAGTGGAGTCTCATTTTCATGTCATGTCTGTGTTTAACCCAGGCCAGGTCATAACATGTAGCGAGGAACCACAGAAAGGTCTCACAAAACACGTCTGAATGATCACTAACATTAACAAGTTCATGATCTCTTCTTCCATCATCAGGTCTGGTGTCCCTCAGGGGTCGAGTCTCATCTGTTCTCACTGCTTCCTTCGGGTGACGGCAGCTGCAGACGTAGCACTTCTTTCATTGTTATGCAGATGACACACAGTTGTATCTGCCCGTTAAGCCAGCTGACCGCAGGACACTGACAATTCAAGCTTTATTACAATGCTTATCCACTCATGTTTGCACCACCTCAGTCATATTGCTAAAATAAGGTCTATTCCTGCAGACGAGAGGTGTGGAGATGGTTCACGAGACCAGCACCAGGTGAGCCGATGGTCCCAGCTGCTGCTCGTTGACCAATCAGACTTCAGATGATTGCTGCGAACCCGGGACATTGTTTTGCGAGCAAACAGTCTGTTGTTGCTGTGGCTCACAGTGGAACGGAGACTTGCTGCAACAGTGCAGGCGATAGCTTGGTGGCTCCCTCTTCGTGGCCTCTTGCACCCTCTGTTTCTTGCAGGGTGCATGCTTTAAAGCGGCGTCAAGCATCAAACCAGCATTTGTCTATAAACCCTTCATGATCCTCTTTTAATTTGTCACACTGCTGAGAGCTGATATTTCTTTGCCATCACTTTTAAAGCCAGTGTCACCTCGTGCATCCTGAAGCACTGCAGGTGAGCACGTTTTAAAGTTTTAATGGCTCTTACCGGTGCCCAGCCAGCGACTCTGGTTCATCTCCTCTCCGGTTTGGAAGCAGCAGCCACTTTGCCCACTGAGTCATCACGTAAGCCCCAGCTCAGCCCCATTAGTGCCGCTTTTTGCCGCCCTCCTTTCATCTCCTCCAGACTTTCTCTCCGTATCATTTACTCCCATCCCTTCTTTCGCCTCTTGTTGCATCATCCTGACTTCAAGCCGGAGGAAGATGAGCAGAGCGGATGATGACAAAGCAGCGGTGGCACAATCTGAGCAGCCTCTGCCTCCACTGTATCCGTCCCTGTGCCTTTTTCAGTCCAAACCCCATGACTCCATCTGTTTGCCCCATTTGTCGTTTCAATGTCAAGAGCGACACCTCCTCCGCTTTCTCTCGCATCTCAATAAGCTCGCGCAGTCCCAAGAAAGGACCGAAAAACCATTAAACACAGAAAAAGCATCTGTGTGCAACCTTGTTTGAGTGTGTGTGTGTGTGTGTGTGTGTGTGTGTGTGTGTGTGTGTGTGTGGCCGGAGACTATTTCATGCTTGACATTTTACTTTGGTCTCCACGGGGGCACTAATTGCCTCCATGACAGAGGATGTGCTGGAAGAAAGTCACGTTAACACACAAGTGTTCACAATCACACACACACACACACACACACACACACTCGGTGATTTATTGGGACAATTGTTGCTCAAACTTAATTGTTCGGCAGAATAAAACCAGATGATTGTGAACTCTCTGGGTTTTGCTGGAAAGAAAGACTCTCTGCAGTGTTTTTGGATTCCTAATCCCTCCAACACTGTCTTTTTGGCAGTGTTGTTGCTAGGCAACTGCATTAAAGCCTGTCAATCAGCTGTGAGCCTGCTTTAGTGATGGATGGATGTGGCGCTGCACCCCAGACATCCAGAGCATCGCCTGTTGAGCTTGACAGTTAATTTGATTTAACGCTGGAAACAGAAAAACATCCCGGCTAAAGGTCCGCGTTCGGCTTTCAGCTGCGCCACCTGATTGTCTTCATCACCGTGGATTTCAGCGCCTCAGTTGCTCTGAGCGTCTCCTCACGTTTCAACGTCGAACAGCATCACCGTGGATTTTCCACCCGTCAGCTGTAGTTTGGTCGGTTTGTCCGTTCGACACTTGTCCCCTTATGTTGATGTCTTTGACCTGTTTATGTTTGTTCTTATTTATGTTTCTCACACATTTTGCACTCCCTCTTTAAATAAAGGCTCGTTTCATGTGTTTAAAGACTGACATCCTCGTTCCATTCATCGACTCCAATTCAAGATGGCCACATAGATCCAACAACTGATGCTGCGCTTGTTTGTTTGTTTGTTTGTTGATTTTCCTTGTTTTTTTATTTATTTTCTACATTCACGCAGAAGAAAACCCATGATTTATCATCAATAAAACCTGTGGCTGCAACATAAAGTGAAGCTAAAGTGCAGAAGAAGCTGTGAATAAAAGGTTTTATCATGGGAATTGATGCTTCTTATCTTATTATAACTGAAATGATCATTTATAAAAGCCAGAATCACAGCTTAATAAAACATTTATTTACCTCAGTGGCCTTAAATCCAATCTAATTTAATCCAATTAAAGCAGCGTCTTCTTCCAGAATGGACGGGCACGTAGCATGTGTCATAAATAAACACAAACAACAACAATAAAGTAATAAAGCGGTGATTTAGAGTTCATACGGAACAGGTTGGACAGACTGAAATGAAGATGTCACAAGACTGACGTGGAGTAATTCATTAAACAAACAACAAATAACTTTAAGAAGCAACTAAACAAGGCAAGGCATATGTGTAAAAGACTGTAAATGACTGCAAACGGGGAAATTCAAGACCTCTGCTCATCCACGAGGGCCTTCAGCGTCTGAGCTCACATAGAGATAAATCTGTATTTTGGTTCTTGAGATGCTCGCCGAAGATCACCGGGCCTGTCGGATGATTAAAACATGAGGCGCCCGCTTGCTCGCTGCCGGGGTTCATCCTCATCCTCAGCCAAGAAACCGTCCAATCACAGCTAACCAAATGTGCCAATGACAACCTGACACTGGCTTCTCTTGTGGGTTTGCAGCTCCAGGTTGTTTGTTGTTGTTGTTTTTCTGAATATTTATATGTGCCTGCATGAATTCACAGCGGATCTAAATGTTTTATTTAAAAGGAAACTGCTGCGTGGTGCGTGTGTGTGCTGCAGAGGACGTGCTGTGGGTATGTTTGGACGATGAAACCGAAACCCCTGTAGCCCACCTATGGATGAGCATGCAACGGTAAGGGAGGGAAGAGGCAGACGTCGTTGCTAACTGCTAAGCTAAGCTAACTTGCAGAAAGAAAGCTGCGAGTGCTTGAGCAGAACAAGTGAACTCTTAACATTACAGCAGGTAATTAGCAGCTGTAATGAAGACTGTGACCAGATTAATGTGGATATAACGCAGCAGAAACAACTTGTGGATGGAAATGAGGCGCTATGCTATGCTACGCTACGCTATGCACTACCTCATCTGTGCAGCCGACCTCTGTTAGCTTTTGTTGTTTTCATTCTACAAATGATTGCATTAATGTGTGTTAGTGGATGTGTAACTAGCTCTGCAGCCTGAGCCGTGTTTCCTCTGCTTCCTCTGCCGTATCTTCAGGTCTCACTCAGGAAAATGAGCTTTTGAATCAATATTTTGTGATATTTATCGATAGACTCCCAAATATTAAAGGTTATTGATCACTGTGACACCATTTTGACGGGGCTGGGACCGTGTCAGGAGCAGAAGGCGGCGCGTGGCAGGTGAAATGAACTCACTCAACGATCAAATGCCACTTTACGTGTTGTTTTACTGTGAGTATCACTCTCTCACTGAAGGCTGCCTGCTCCCTTTTGTGCAGATACATCTTACTTTTGCCACTTGAGTGAATTAAAAAGCTGAATTGCTTGATGAAAATCCAATTACCCTCTTGATTGCATTTAATTATATTCTTTATATTCGGCGTTCGTCGGGCGATCGCGCGTCTGCTGACGGTCTTATCACCGGCGAAGCAGCTTTTTATGCCCTAATGCAGAGATGTGGCATCTTCCCTGGCATCCACTTAACATCTCGATCAATGAACAGGCGTGTTATCTTGATCCTCGCCGCCATCTCTTTTCATTTCTTTCTCACAGTTCTGCAAATCTCTGAAACTTAAAGCGCACAAACGTAATGAATCTACGCGACAGCGCCGGTGAAACCCCGAGTGTGAAGCGTCAACGTGACATTTTAATCTGTGAGGGCGCTCGCTCGTTTCTCTGTCCTAATTAATTTTATTAGTTTGCAGCCAGAGGGTTTCCTGCATGGCTGCTGCAGTTAACTGCGATATGTCTTTTGTGTTGTCGGAGATATGAGACGTTTTGTCTCCTCTTATCCGGGGTGGCATTTGAAAATAAAGCCGCTGCTCTTTGGGTTTGAAACAGCGGCGGTTTGTTTTTCATCGATTCCCGGAGATCCCACGGCGTCCAGAGACACACAAGGCAGCTGGATGATGTCCGCTCAATGCACAGAGCAGGAAAAAGAAATGTGACATATTGGATTTAAGAAGATAACTAAGCTTTTTGACTCAACTAACTGAAGAAACACACAAGAAAGGTCAGATTTAAGAGTACAGTATCAGTTTAATTCTCCAGTTTTATTGCTGATAGCTTGTGACACAGCAGCACGGTTTCATCAGAGCGGGTTCTTTGCAAAGCCTCCAACGTCTGATTAAAGAAACAGGATTAAAGGTCAAGTTTTCATGTTTCTCGTGCTGCAGTTAACTATACTAAACTCCCAGAAAGCTCACAGCCACGTTACAGCCCTTCAGATCATTTCAAAATGTGGTTTTAATACACTTTATTTTACTTTAATTCGCTTTACAAAGTGTTCTTTATAGTTTCTTTTAGGTCCTGCATTTGCATTTTGCTTATTTCTATCTGCTGGTGCTGAGTTGTGACTATAATTTGCATCACACAGGTGAAATAATAAAATAAAAAGTTCATTTTCACGCTATCAAACTTATTTATTTCTTCATATAGAGTCTTTTGAAAACTGCTAATTTGCAAGAGCGAAAAAGTAATTCTGCAACATTTCTGATCAACATAATGAAGAAATGTTTTTGATGGACACGTCTTCTCCAGCAGTATCCACGTGTGGGGACTAACACAACAAAGTCAACTTTATAGTGGTTGTTTGAGTTGCACACGTCGGGCGCAATCCCTGGTATTTGGTGTCAGAGTGGTGCAACCCTTCGTCCACCACCAGCAGCTCAATACGACCTGGAAAACCAGCTAAGACGAGACATCGACGAGCTGAAAACCCTGAAGAATGATCTCCAGCGGACAAACAGCAATTACGTTTTCTCCAGGAACAAACGTCCTTTCCGGAAGACGGCGGCTCACCAACACTTCTCGCTCCTCCACGCGAGAAGAATTCAATAAATGAATGTCGCAGGTAAGATGATTGTGACCTTCAGGACCTGAACAATCTGCGCCTGCAAATCTGCATTATTGAACCAACAGTCACGTGACATTGCAGAGCCGACCTCCATCCTCACCTCGGCAACCTTTTCCATTCATCTCCCGGCTGTGGGTTGCCTCCGGCCACGGCGGTCACCTCGCCCCCTCTGAGATCGTCATCTTCCTCGCCTAACAGCCCTGATACATGAGGACCTGTAAGGTGTATTGATCTGCTCCTGATTTATTAATCCAGCGACCCCTGTTGTGTTTCATTTATTATCAGCTTTGTCACAAACATAATTCATGCAGCCTTGTTAAAAAGCAAAATCACCTCCCCAGGTCCTGCATAACTGATCTGCAGCACATCCTTCGTCTTTGCTTCGTCCCTCCCTGTAATTCGTATTTCCTCCTTCTTTCTTATTTGTATTTCCAAAAAAACACACTTACTGTTCACATCGGCCAAGATCGTGCGGTCAACTTACACCTACTCAAGCGACATGATTGACGGCAGCAAATGAATAATAGATGGTGTTATGTGTCGGGCTGCCAGCCAGGTAAAGATCCTGAGCGATGGGGAAACATGACCCCATTTCAAACTCAATTTCTAAATGTTTTGCACATTTACATGAAGCGAGTCAGCCCGGGAACAGAGCGCTGATGCTGAGGCGCCTCCTGACGCTCTCCATCACACAGGTGTGACATTGGCCTCTGCAGTAAAACAACGATGCTGAAATGAAATGACAGTGTGTGGCGCTCACACATTTGTGCATGTGTGCACAGTTTCATTACTCACTCGTCCATTTAAATCTTCTTTTTTTAACTCAATGCTCAGTCTCTGCTTCGGTTCGCGGGTTTTCCCAGCTCCCTCAGCGAGGAAACTGTCAGACTTTCCTCATTTCTCCAAAGATACGCCTTTTTTCAATAACTATAAGCAATTTTCACATGTTCTCACACAAGTAGTTTATGGAAAAACACTCGTTGCATAACTGAAAGCAATCGCAGCCAAAAGACAACATCAACTGCACGACGTGTTCATTCAGCAAACACACAAAGCCACACATCACACTCAGAGCAGATCTGTCCTGTGAATGTGAACCAGGCACAGACAAAGAGACTCTGAATTAGTGGCGCATCAATCAAATCATACGATCCTTATAAATCCACTTTGTTCTCGTGCTCACCAGAACAATCGATCCTTTCCACGCTGAGGCCCAAAGACGTCGGACGACATGCAGAAAAAGACAATTCTGACAAATCTGTGACACGGTTTGTGCGACAGTCACACGTGGTGCTCTTTGACAGCTCCTCTGCTTGGGTTCCCTGTGGGAGCTGCTGCACCTTTGCAATGCCTTTTTGGTTCCTTTCTTTGTTTTTGCAGCAACTCCTCACACCACCACTACAGGTGTCTCAGGAGGAGGGAACCTGTGAGTCCCGAGAGCCGTTGTTGTAGTATCTCTGCACTGTTGCATCTAACGCTAAAGCTCAGGTTCTCACTGTTTTAGTAATGCATGCACACATGCACGGTGATGCTGTAATGCATATTCAGACTGTAACTAGGATGTTGTGGTGTCACTGTGGTTTTCACGGCTCCACGGTGACAGACGACCTTTAGCTGACAGGCGGCTGCCAGCTGTGGAGGGAAAACAGTAACAACCTGCTTGTTTTAAATGTATTTTAAATGAAGTGTTAAGTTGCTTGACTATTAAAATGATTCATTTTCTATTCATTTACATGCGTGTTTTCTATTTTTTAGTGTTTTTTTGTTCATTCAGCTCATTACTTCTGCCGCTGGTACACGGCCTCTTTTACTATAACCAATCTCCTTTAGCCTCGACCTCTGCTCCCTTTTCATTTTGTTGCTGTCAGAGTATGAACTGTCCTTTCCAGCCCTGATGTCAGCCGTTATTCCGGTGAATGAATGACGTGACCCACCTCCAGCTTTTCATTAGAGCTGCCTCCACAGTGTTCCTGAGGTTTGTGCTTATAATGGGAGAAACAACCTCGTCCCCAGCCCTGCTCTCCAGAGACGTTCCCCTGTTAAGTTACTGTTAAATTGACCACTGACGTGCTTCATCCAGGTCTGATCATCTGTCATTATGATATTCTCTTATCCACCGCTACGCAGACGACACCCAGCTTTATTTGCACTACCTGGTGGGGACACAGACATTCAGATTATGGCTTTACTCAAACTTTCCTCCAACTAAATGGACCCAAATCAGCCCAAAACCCCAACCTGACCTGTGAGCTGGAAAGGAATCTGGAAAACTTCAACAAACCCATGAAAAAAGCAAACATCGCTCCTCCGTTCATGTCCCAGTTCCCGGTCACTGCTCGCGTCAAATTCAAAGCTCTGATGCTTGCTAACACAGCTGCAACTAAACCAGCTCCTGGCTACCTGACTACCTTCATTCAGGCCTACACTCCATCCCACTCTCTACGCTCGGCCAACAAAAGACGCCTAGTTACAACCTCACAACAGGACCTGAAGCTAGAGCTAGACTCTTCTCCTCTGCTATGGGTGGAATGAGCCACTTAACTCCCCCAAACTCCCCAAATCCCCTAAATACCTATGTCCTATTAGACTTAAAACATTTCTTAGCACCCGTCTGCATTGCTCCATATGTACGACCCTTTGGATGAACACACTGTCCAAATTAAACTGCAGAACTCAGTATTTTTGACTATTTTTTGTCTAGGGGCTCTGTTTTTAATCAATGCAATGATGCCGTCTCTAACTTCTTGCAATGTTCCTAATTTAAATATACAATAAATCTCAACTGGAACAAAGAAGGAGTCATCCAGGCATTGATCCCATCACCATTCAGAGAAGAAGCCATCTCCTGTCTCCAGACATTCAGCCACTAAACATCGCCATATCACTCCCAGCCTTGCATTGTTACACTACTTTACATGGCCTTTCTCAAACCCATATCCCAGAGTTACTTGCACCCCATGAACACTTTTATTTCACCTGGTTTTCACTCTTTTCTAGTCTGCCTGTACTCCATGTTGCTCCAGCAAGGCCAACAAATCAATGTCAGTGTCTCTTTTCACACAGCACACTCTCTTACACAACTGCGTGAGATGAGAAACAGCAATCAGCGGGATGATTAAACATGTTCCCAGGACAAAGAGAGGGCAAAGAGTGTCTTCCTGCAGAGAGTGAGCTGTTTTGTCTGTATGTAGGATGTCAGCCTTGTTCGAATCATTGACCCTTTGACCTTTTGGCGTCCTCACTCACAATGAGCAGGAGCATCGGGCTGAGGTGATGCAGTTCACCCTCCTCTGACAACGTCTGTGTTTACCGTGCTGCAGTTCATTAGGGAACGTGTTTTCTTTCATCGCTTCATTTTCATTCTTCTGGTTGTTACGGCTCCCTCTCATTATCTCCATCGTTCATATTCATTCATAAATAAACAGCTTTTGTTGTTCCTGCTTGTTCACAGCTTTCACACGTCATCAATGGCAGTTCATCATTTCTTTTGTATTATAACAAGAGTCCAATTGATATGGCTTTGTTGGGACCGACACTGCTTTTAAAAGGGGTAAAATTCACAGATTACATATACGGAAGTTAATAAAGTCAAACTCAGCTGGAATTAAAATATATATTTCTGTACAAAAACAAACCGCTTTATTAAATAATAATTCAAATGAATGTGACAAATTCACAATGAATGGATCAGGCGTCTTCAGACGTTTGTTTGGGAGAGCTGTGCAGTAACAAATTGACGTACGTTCAAGCTGAATGTGCTCACTTCAAGTTGCTCTAGACACAAAAACAACATCTGTCTGCCTTTCTGTTCATAACACCTTCTTTTAGCAAGTGAATCACAGTAACAACTGGCGAGACCGAAGTGGTGTGCAGACCAGTCCTGGAAGCTAAAATCACAAATATAAAATTGAAGAAACACTGATGTTGACACCAACGTGCCAGCTCAGAGGCTCTGAGGGCTTCGGAAACACAGAAGAGGACCTTAAAATCAATCCTGACTCATAAAGGAGTGGGGAGAGGCCAGAATAGGAGGAATATGGTCCCTCTTAGGGGCCTAGCTGTGGTATTGTGGACCAGTTGCAGGCAGAGCAGGGATGACTGACGAATCCCAGTATACAGGAGGTTGCAACAAGTCAAGCGAAACAAGTTGTGGAGGACTTTTGAGATCTTTGAAGGATAGACATGAAAGTTAAAGCAACGTCTCTGGTGGACCGGGGCGACTCAGCTTCAGACTTCATTCTGTGGAAAGTTCTCAGCCAGCCAACTCTCCGTGTCCTCCGGGAGGTTCAAGAGTTCACCCACCTCCTGACAGACCGCCGGTGAGTCACGCGTGACTGCGTGGGAACAACAGCTTTATATCTAATGGATGGATGAGCGAATGTCATCTCTAACGACAGAGAATAAAACATAAGCAGCAACTTTAATTACGTCCTGTGACACTTGTTTGCCGTCAAGTGATTCATGTCTGTGCTAATTAAGCTTGAGACATTACTGGAGATGTTTACTGGCGATGTTAACACGTGGGCTTGTTAAAGTGCTTCTGCATTAATATTCAAACTCGATCTGTCCCTTTCACCATGTTTATCATGTCAAAACATCGGTTTCTTTAATAATTTGTGGGACTCATGTTTTCATGGACTAATATATGACATTTAACAATTTTATTTAACTTGTTTATTTCATATCTGCTTTTTCCAAAAGTGTGTCGTGATGCTGCTGTTGTGTAACCTTATGGCCCATAAACTGAAATGAGCGCTGGAAGTGTTTCCATTTAATGAGAAGCTGACAGATCTGTCATGATCCCTGATAAAAGTAGATATGATGGCGAAAAGGTGTTGGTTTTAGCCAAGAATAACTGATTTAACTGTAAAAAACAGGTGTTAGCAATTAGCTGTTGCTTTCTCTTTATGTTTGCAACACACGACGGGTCAACAGTTTAATTGTAAGTAAGCTAAACTCTGGTTTGTCGGATGGTTGTGGAGTGGCTGGCCATTAAGATTCTGTCTTTGCTGCTTCTTGGCATTGGCTGATTTAATGATTTGCAAATATTTTGTTCATATATTGAGCAAATGAGACAATATTTTAAAGTATTTTCCAGTTTTCAGTTGTGGTTTAAGCTTTCAGTCTCGGATAAAAGCCACAAAACACTTAAGGAGATTATAAAACTGCACTGTGGACATCAGTGAGTTAATATGCAAACACTTTGCACTTCATGAAATGTAATTAAATCAGTGTAAACATGTGTAAATGGTGTAAATATTGGAAATGCATTAAAACCGATATTTGCAGCAGCGTTAGAACTTCCCACTGAATCATCAAATGCCTCCAAACTGGACTGCAGACTTCGTCACATACGATCTTGAAGATCTTGAGTTAATGATCCAATATTCATTATTCAGTGAAGCATATTTCGTGCAAACATCATTAAGTATTTACTGTAACCCAGATAAGGCTGCTGGCACACTGCAACGTCTTTCACAAACATGTTTCACACATCAGTTAGTGGAGGAATCTGTCAAAACAAAGAAATTCAAAGCTAATTAGCTCCTGTGGTCGATTATTGCATCTTTAATTTATCTTTCACAGTCGGCTGGTTTTATCTTACATGTTGTCTTTCAGTAACTAGATTAAAACAGGATGTATCAGACGCCAAAAAACCTGAATTTTTAAAGTCTTAAAGACTAAAAGGAGGAAAGAACTGATAAAACATTTATTTCAATTGACTTTTCCATTGACTTGGCCGTCTTAGTGTCAAGCCTTTCAGCATTTTCCAAGAGCCACTAGTTTTCTAAATATCTTCTAATGTCTTCTGCCCTAAACCCTTTTCTGGATTGTTTGTCTAATTACTTGAATGACGGCATTGCTGTGAAGTTAACCCTGGTTTCTCAATGACGACCTTTTAGAGCTTTCTTCTGAGCCGTGCAGCAGCTTTGTCCTGCAGGACTTTGGTGCCAGTTTCCTTTTCAGCGTGTCCTTGCAAATGCAGACAGGTGACCGATGGCTGCAGAGGAAATCCTTCATTTGTTCTATTTTTCCTCAAAATGGCAAAAGGAACTGAAACCGAAATAAGCTCAAAGTTATCAAATACCAGGCTGTGACATGCTCGAGCTGGAGCAGAGAAAGGAGTCCGGGTTGAATAAGGACAAAGATTCAAAAGGAGCAGAAAATATTGCCTGAAGGTTTTTTGTTGCTGAAGGCGTCGGCGTTCAGGAAGCTCTGAAATATGGGTCTTCACTAATAAAACTTCGAGGGATCGAGGGAAGACCCAGATGCCTCCTGGCCTCTTTTCAAATTAAAAAGCATCCTTCATGAGCCTCTGCTTTGTTGAGCTCATTACAGGCTGTCAGTGTCTTCAACAACAGCATTGTATTTGCACTGTGGTCTGACGTTTCCTTGGTCCTCGTACTGTTAAAGCTGAAGGAACTTTTGATGTCAATACATATTCTGTATTGTTAAACGAGTACTCCCTCAGGGATCAATTAATTTCATCAGACTGTTCTCTTTAATCTGGTAATGCAGTGTTTTCTAAGCAGGAGTGGACTCAAACAGGGGGATACAATGAATCGAGGTATGAAGTTGAACAACTCGAGGATGCTGAAGCGTCCGTTTGTGCGCGATAAGAAGCCAAACAGCTGTAATGTGCCATCTGGAGTGCCATGGGAACCAGTCCCCCCACTGTCAACACTGTCTCTGATACATGGGTGGTGCAGGATTAAATGTCCCCTCCTCTTTGTCTTCTTTTAACATCATGAGCTCACCATGCAGCAGGCGACCAAAGAGAAAGACTGATGGAACAAGCTGTGCCCGTGTGACAGGCTTTGCACTCAGCGGGTGATGAATGGAGGTCCACAGTGGATCGCAGCACCCGATCTCTCTTGGGTGTCCTCCGACTCGGCTGCATTATTAAGGAGTGTGTAGCGTATTCAAAAGGTGGTGCAGTTGCATAAAAAGTCAGCAAAAGACTTGAATGTGCTCCAGTTAAGGTGGAACCACAGCCCAGTCTCTATGGCGAGGAGCTGTTATGAGTTATACTTGTGATGTCATTGGTGGTTTTAATCATCTTTATTGTGTAAAATTGCCCCTTTTCTCCCAGAAATACCACGCCGAAGCATTTCATTGATCACTGGGACCGAGCTGCGCAAACCAGCCTTTGCATTTCGGTCGCAACTGTCGCCTGTTGAGTCACAGAGGTGTTGATAATCAGATACAGCAAGTACCAGGCTGTCATCTGTCATAACCACGGCGAAAGTTGTGCAAGTCAGCCACGTTGCCACTTGGTCCAAATCCCAGAAAACCACAATTAGAAATAACTTAATAACTGTAGACACAACCCCTGAAATCACTTTGATAATAGCTCAATAAGACAGAAAGCTCATTGTTCGTCTTCATTGCCAAAACCTGAGAGTTTCATTACCCATAATGCAACTCAAACACTGACACCTGTGTTATGCCAGTAGTTGCTAATATAGCCTCCAACATCTGGTTCCAAGGAAAGGTAGAGTAGCGTAGCCAGTGCTGACTCCAAGTGACATCATCTAAGGAAATGTATTAGACCTTCGCACGGTTCCTCCTGGAGGCACAAAAGGTTTTATGCAGCTTTGTGAATCTCTGCAGTACCGGTAGATGTAATGTATTGGTAGTAGTAGTCGAAGCATTACCCAAGAGATCTACCTTAAACCTTTCAAGAAGCAGGAAGCTCATTGGTATACCGCTCATGTTTCATGGCCTTTTGGGGCCGTTTTGGTGGAACAGTGGAGCTTTTCAGTAGAACACAAACAAGTGTTTGGTTATACAGGGCAGCGTCCAGGTGTGAATGCAAAACTGAGCACGGCAAACGACTGGCCTGAATAAATAAAAGGGCTTAAATTCAAGTTAAGCTGCTTTGTTCTAAGTCGGCAACTTTAACTACTTGAAAATGACTTTACTTTTAACCCTTTGATATGCAGTGAACTTCCAAAGGCTCAGTGTAATCTAACAAGTCTTTGTGTGTTCAGTGTTCCTCCCTCTGTTGGTTTATTCCATCTTTCTCTATTGCTTCTTCCCTCTTTTGTCATTTCTGTCCGTTCCCTTCGTCCCTGTGGTCCTGTGGGTTCTGCTAATGCATTTCTCTGGCTGGGTTTCGGATCTAATAAGCAGGGATGTACAGACAGGAACGACTCAGCGGGTTGGCCCATGTTTTCATAATGAGCGGGCGGACAAAGACAAAGTGGGACATCAGATCTGGACAGGCTGAGATCGAGACAGAAGGAAGAAGAGAGGAAAGACTCAACATGAAGGGAGAAATCAACGCAGAGTTAAGAGAAAACAATAAAGAGCCGAATGCACAAGAGCACCCAGAGGCTTTTAAAACTGAACGAAACATCAGCACGTCCATTTCTGCCAATTTGCGTAATTAATGGATTGGCAGCTTAGTTGAGTCGGTTTGGAGGGAAAACACTATGGGAACACTGTCTGCTCTGAAAAACTGCTCCGTTCAGGTTGGAAGCAAGTGCATTTGTTTGTTTACTCGTTCAACACAAAATCGATTGGGCAGACTGGCTCAGGCGAACGTGGCTTTTGGCACCACATCGATTTTAAGTTCCAGCCACCACCAATGATTGTTTTGCAGGCTGGCTGAGCTCAACACTAAGAGGCAGAAGTTCTCCTAAAGTAGCACAAAGGGAAAGTGTTGCACCTTTGAGTCAGAAGGGGCCAAGTCAGGTGATCGGTGCCTTTATTCGAGACTTCGCCGAGACTTTTTCCAAACTCCAACAACCTGAGCAAGCCCAGAAAAGCACCGTACGACCAAAACATGTCGCAGTAGCCACCTGAGAGTGGAGACGCCCTGATCTTCTGCCTGCGTTCTCATTGGAGTTACTGATAATCGTGTGAAATGTGCTGCAGCTGAAGAAAAGCATAAACAAGCTCAGAGGTCACCAGGTCGTGTCAGCTCTGGGTTCTCCTGTTCATTACCGCCATCACGTCTAAAGACTGTGGATATGGTCTGCTCTCGCAGGCCCTCGTCGTCTTTGCTGGCCCCTTTTTGACTGAGCTGACATCTCTCAGGTGGAGGAGGGTGATAAGTGAGCACACGATCCCTGTAGAGGCAGAGGATCTGATTGCTACAGAGCAGCAATTGTGCAGGTGGCACAAACTCCTCAGCTTCTCCTTCATCATCAATTTACAGATCAGCCTACTCCAACGATAATGAAGTCACATCAAGTTCTGACTGCATAAGCCCCCATTAGCATAATTATGAAGCTGCAGAGGATTTATCACGTCCAGTTTGAAACCAAAGTGTCTGCACAGTGGACGAAAACACACAAACTTTAAAGATCAAAGACTGAGACAACGTGGCGTTGGCCTCAGTCCCACTGATTGGACGCCCTCCCCCACTTCCCACCTCCACCACCCATCACCACACCACACATGTGCTGAAACTCCACTGACACCCAGACTGAATCTGCCCCCTACCCATCACCACACCCCCTCGACACGAGCGCTGATCCCCTACGCACACCATATCTTCTCACTGTGCGACAAATGGACAATGTGCGATATCTTGCTGTGCAGCGCATTGTTTGGTGGACGTAAACAAGGTCATGGACACTCATACATCATTATTGTTGCCATGGAAACACCTTTTACGCACCGTTGAAGAGGCTTTTCTAATGTCGCTGTACTTGTTTTCAGGCTTGTGCGACAACAATGAAGGCTTTCTATTCATTTCTATTCTATTCTTCTGTGGTAATCTAACAGAACCACAAGCGTGCAGAACTTCAGACAGAGCACATGAACATGTCGTTCTGGTGTCTTTACTGCTCACTTTCATCCGTTCATTCATTCATCCTGACTACATGATCTGCGGTGCTGTCATTTCAGGCCCAGCCACTCCCACCGGCCAGTTAACCCTCCTTCTTCTCACCTGCAGCTCATTTTCTCATCAGCTGCCCAGTTTAAATGTTCTGGTTAACTCCCTTTGTTCTCTGCTAGATTGTCTTCCTGCCATGTGCCTTAGCTTTCCACCGTTGCTTCACCTTAGCCATTGTTTGTACCTCTCTGCCTCCTAAAAGTAAAAAGCACTAAACTACTTGTGACTAAAGATCAGGACGGACGGGTCAGACGCAGGACTTTAACCTAGGAAAACGCTGTTTGTGTGAAAAACGACTGGAAGCAGAGGCGGCACAGGATAAAGGCCATTATGATGATGATGGTGGGAGTGAGGGATGAGACTCCTCTGGTTTTAGTCAACAGAGCTGCTGGCAGTAAACACGGCTCATGTTTTATAATGAAAAGCTCACAGAGAGGAAGAGGGTTGTAATTTATTTGTCTGCAGCCTGCAGTCCAGATAGGGTGTAATAGGCAGAGGCAGAAGCCATAACTGGAATCACCATTAAATTTAACTCTGAATAGAGAGTGCTCAGCAGAAATGGCTAATTTGTGCGTGTTTGCAACTTTTTTTGTAACATTAGCTGATAAATACTTTGCGAACAAACTAGAAAATGAAGGGACTAAATCAGCCCCAGGAGTCTGGATGAATTAACTGACGTTATCCACTTCATTTCTAAATTCACATTTTAATGCGTCAGCTAGCTCGTACTTTGTCTGTGCGTCGAAACAAGCTAACATTAGCCAGCTAAGACCGAACATCAATGAATTAAGTTTGTCACATTTAATCATGTAGAGAACAACTCAACTGGTTAGGTATTTGACTTGATGTGTAGTAATGTTAGCTTTGACTTGGGACTCCTGGTTGTGGTAGACTTGGCGATGGATTCCATGGTGCTGGAAGACTTAGCATTGGACTCTGGATCATGGTAGACCTGGTATGGGACTCCTTGTTGAGGTAGACTTGGACCCTGGGTTGTTGTAGACTTGGCGATGGATTCCATGGTGCTGGAAGACTTGGTGTTAGACTCAGGATCGTGGCAGACTTGCCGTTGGACTCTGGATTGGGTTGACTTGGTGTTGAACTCCGGCTTGTGGTAGACTTGGCTATGGATCCTGGGTAGTGGTACACCTGGCATTGGACTCTGGGATGTGGTAGACTTGGTGTAGGACTCTGGGTTATAGTAGACTTAGCATTGGACTCTGGACCATGGTAGACCTGGTATGGGACTCCTTGTTGAGGTAGACTTGGACCCTGGGTTGTTGTAGACTTGGTGCTGAACTCATAGACATGGATCCTGCGAACATCGACAAACCATTGAAGCCTACAACAACTAAGCTAACTCTATCACACATAAACTGCGACATAGTATATTTAGCATGCTAACATGCTAGTGTTAACAACATAATGTCTACTGTCGTGGTCCTTTTAGCTTGTCTTAGCTGTATCATCATGAGCATGTTGGCTCCCAGAGCTGCTAGCGTGGCTACAGATTTGTTATTTCATCATGTTCAGTCGAGGTTTGTGCTTTGGTATTTCAAAAGCTTTACTCATGCTCCATGTAAATGAGGAAAACTCAGTTTGGCGTGAGAGAGAGAGTGGAGCACAAGAAACCAGGTTAACGTGGGAAACCACGCTGCCACAGGAAATCAGAGAACGTGTTTACATGCAGATGATTGCAGGAAAAAGACTGTTTGTGCGTTAGAGTGAGGTTGAGCATTTCAGACAAGCACAACAGACAGAAATGAGAGATGCTGCTGAGGGATCACACTGAAACCAATGAGGGGAAATTTAAAAAAAAAAAAAAAAAGCTGCAGGAAGAGAATGAGCGTGAAATTAATATGATGTGAGTTTCTTCAACCGCCACCGACACAAACCCACACTGAGGCAGCTGCTGCAGAGAGGAGGAGGTCTGAACTGTGGGCCAGACAAAGTAAGGGAAGGGGAGAGGATGGGAGAGGGGAGATGAAAGAAGGAGGAGGAGGAGGAGGAGGAGAGGAGGAGACTCTGACAGCACTGACAGAAGCTAAAACAAAAGTTTGCTACAGGAGGACGAGAGGTGGGGACAGAAAGTGATGCAAAGACATGAAAGGAGATGAGAAGGGGCGAGAGCTAAGGGAAAGAAAGTTAAAAGTTGTGGGGTGACAGAAAAGGATGGAGATGGATGGAGAACTCAAGGCTAAGGGAAGTGATTAAAGTGCTGGGACCAGACTGATGCAGTGGAAAAGAAATGGGACAGCAGGGCGGATGGAAGCAAGGAGGGATGAAAGAGACAGAGTCTTGGAGAAAGACCAGCAGTGACGAGAGAGTTAGACGAGGGAAGGGGGAGAGAAAGGAGGGAGGCGGTGCGAGTAACTGTGACACCAATAATGCATAATTCACGTTGCATCGGGAAAAGTCATCACAACAGCTTGACTGACAAATAAACTCAGACACTGCGGAGCAAATGAAGATGAATATGACTGTAGCTGCTCATTCTGTTGTCTGGGTTAATCATTAAACCTCAATCAAAACCGGCGTGTGAGTCTATTCAACTGTAATGGAAGTTGTTAATGTCTGATGCACTTATTGCGCTCATTTCCTACTCCGGGGCAAGATAAAGGTTGCCTGGGAACAAGACGAACTCGCCGAGCTCGTGTTTTATTTGCTTCCGGATGTGTCCGGCTCAGACAGATTTCAGAGGACAGTTGACAGATGATGGGATTATCCGGACGGTAGGTTGGGTGGGGTGCAACAACTGTGTTGGTGCAGGTCTTGTCAATGTTCTGTGCACCTGGGCTGCACCTGATGGAGAACCAAAGCTCGATCACGCACAGTTCAGGTCGTTCGGGGTGAGTTTGCTCCCTCAGACGCCTCAGAACGGTGCAGAACTCTGTTTACAGTCTGACCCTGAGGGATGAAGTCACGGTGCACCACCCTGCAAACAACCAGCATGTCCTCCTGATCTGACGCACCCACTTCCCTCTGCGACTCTGCAGCTTCTCCACTGCTCAGGCTGCTGTTTGCTCCCTGATGATCCCCCACGTGAAGCTTGGGTTTGACACAGATGTTGACACAAGTTTGCACTAATACCGACTCAGAACAGTTCTCTAGCAGCTGCTGCATGCCTGCCGCCAAGCTTTATGCCTTCAACTGTTCTTGTTACACGCACAAAAACATGCAGCAATGCTCCTCCTCCTTAGTAAAACGTAGAACAGACAGAAGATACACTGCATGGACAACATACTCACATGCACTAAATGTCATTCCAGTGGAGTCTGCAGTGTTTTTCCCCATACAGAGTGATAGAAGCCAGCATGATGGAGAAACGACTCCACATTTAATTATTCCTAGATCTGTGTGACAATAAGTACACTGTCAGGAGTTTCAAAGCATTTAGAGATAACGCTTGGCTTGAGATCGCTGCGATGAGAGAGAATCTGCAACACTGAGGAGGAGAGAGTCAGGGGAGGCGTGAGGATAAAAGAATGGGTGTAGAGGGGGAGGCGGCTGCGAGTGGATTTCACAAAGGTAAAGAGGATAAAACACGGGCCTGAGGAGCTGCAGTGAGGTGTTGTGAGATGAAAGAAGAAATAAAGTTGGCAGCATGGGGTAAAAGTCATATTTAGTCTCACCCTCAGACATGGGCTCATTAAAACACATCAGCACCAGGATGCACACAGAGCATCTGAGGTCTCTTACCCTCAGAGCGAGGCTCATTAAACGTGCCGGCACTCTGGTGAGACGGAGGAGGCCCAACCGAGTCGGACCTGCAGCCGAATTTCAGGTATTAAAAGCAGGCGCTGGCACACACCGGCAGGCAGAGGTAAGAGCGGAGGCGCACGCGGTTGAGATGCAGGGGTTTCTGCTCCGCCGAGAGGAGAGATGCCGGCAGGAGAGCGCAGACTGAAGGGCAGAGAGAACAAACAGGACTTGCAGGCTCAAATCAAAAAGAAGAAACCATACAGACCTGGTCTCTGAGAGGTCGGGGCACGCTACGGCCAAAAGGTCTGAACTGTATTTGACTTCAGTTCTTAAGCTTCATGTGAATTTGAATGGAATACACCAAATCAATCTGTCATTTCAAAGAGTAAATGACAAGAGTGGCAACATGTCTGCTTTGCTGTGATTGGCCAGTGAGCCCAGACACACGGCGAGGGGGCTGTAACGAGACACGCAGGTACAAACTATTGATTTTTTTGATGATTTACTGACTCAGCGGATTTGTCCCTGGGTGCCAGATGACCTCTGCACAACAGACACATGCACTCATCTGTCAGCTCAGTGTCTGTCGTACTGACTTCAGACCAGCCTGCTGCACAGCGCATTGATAATTCATCTGTGGACATGCTGCTCTGAATAGAGCCGTGTGGGGTGGCGTGGCTGCAGCAGAATAAAGGAGCGCAAGCAGACCTGGGACCAGCTGGACCACCTGCGTCTTAATGAAGGTGCATCAAAGTCATACATGTCACACGCCGTCATTAGAAGAGCTCAGCACTTCCTGTTCTGACGCCAAAGTGACCACCACCACTTTTAAGGTGAGAGATGAAGAGAGAAGGACGTTCACTGAAGAACTGAAGTGAAACTCTTATAATTTCATATAGAGTATGAGTGTTGCTATGACAACTAACTACAGCAGGAGGTTAGTGTATGAGTGGAGGTGAAGAAGAAAACATTAGACCAAGTTTATTCATTCATTTAGTCCAATAAGGGGGACGTGACAGCAGGAGGAGGCAATCAGCTGCTGCAATCAGCATTTCATTCATAAAAACAATTAAAGACAACACTTTGCCTGCTCACAGCATGGACAGTTGTATGAATGTGCAACTGAATACAGGACGTCAGTGTGTTTCCCTTCATTCGTCTTCACCTGCAAGCTTAGGGGGTCTCCAGTCTGGTTCTCCAGCTCACCTGGTCACCAGTCTAGGAAGGTTCTCCCCCTGGTTTCCTGCCGGACACCTTTTAAGACCGCTGTTGTTGGTTTTGGTGTTAAGCTGCCCTCAGTAAAGCTGAGTGCTTACTTCCCCGCTCAACAACTTGCATCCAATTTTAAGGTTCACAGCTGAAAAGACTCACAGCTGATTTGTTTCCCCTGCCAGCCTCTAACAGCTGGTTCCAACAATCACCAGTCGTTTTCAATCTGCAGCCTTCCTTCAGATTTCAACACCCGTCGCTCAGCTGCTCTGTTACCGGGCTTTCAGTGAATTAACTTCTTGGCTGCCAATAAAACTTTGACATAATACGTTTAAACTTTTCTCGCTCACTTCATTAAAAGAGTCTGATGTTGTTCATTTGGGGATTTCGCCTTGACACCGACCTGATTACTGATGCACAGAGTTTCGGTAATTAGTTTCAAGGTTCAGATATAAGTGAGGGAGCTCTGACACCCTAATTAGGACTTGTACCACAACAGGAAACTGTGGTTGAAACATTTATATACCCTTTTTACTTGTAATCCTAAATATTACAGAGCATATCTCATAATTGAGCCTATTCAAACACCCCTACAGTGGACCATGCCATTTCTCTGGACTTTCATTGTTGATGTTAGTCAGGGTTGCCAGGTCAGTAATTTATAAAGGAAATTCAAAATTTAAAGTAAATAATTCATTTTTAATCCCAAATCTATCAAACTGACCCCAGATCAGCGCGTGCAGACACACCAACCACATGCTAAAATGTCATCCTTTGAGCTTTGGGTTGGACCATTGGGCGGGTTTGGTTGCACAAACCTGGTGCAACATCTTGTCTGCCTGCATCACTCCCATCACTGCATTGACTGACATCCTCATTAAAGTCTATGCGTCTGAAAGCCAAAGGAGAAGATGTGGGTTATTGTGAGTAGATAGTTAGCTAGTAGAGTGTCTGTGTACAGATGTATGCTAGCATTAGCTTGTTTCTATCGTCTGTCTAAAGCTGCAGACTTTATGCTTCATGTTAAACAAGCAAGATACTTTAAAGACGGTGCAGCATCAGGAGTGTGGCTCTGCACTGTCCTGGGTTTCCTTCATAGCCTGAAGAAACAGTTTACCCCCCAACCCTCCCTCCAGATTGCAGAGCTAATATACTTGTCGTAGAGTTTAAAGTGTCACATAATAGATCTCCACACTGAAAGGCAGTAAACAACCACAGCAAAAGCTCAGACTGGTTGAACTCGTGCCGGACGGCGTCGCAGCTTTTGGCGTCACGTTGCGTTTGAATGTGGAAAAGTGAAGGTTGCTGAGCAGGACATCAGCTTCCAGAGCGACACAAACAAACAGCCGGCCATTATTTGACAGGCTCATAACCTTAATTTAAAATCCCTGTGGTGTTTACCTGGTTTAACTCATGAATCTGTTGCTGAGGACTTCTTCTGTGCCTCGTTCATTCCCAGCGTCTCTCTCTCTCTGTACTGTATCGTCCTCATTCACTCTTAGAAAAACAGTTTTTCTTAATACAGCAATTTGCGTAATGGCTGCACCTGCAGAGGAGTTTGATATTGCTTACAAGCCTTGGCAAAGTCAATATGAATGAAGCACGAGCAAGGATCCGGTGTTTTCTTTGAGGACTTGTTAAGTGTCTGTACCGCACAACACGAACGATGTTATTGGTTTGGAATGAGCTCTTTGGTTAACAGAAAATAAATAAAATATATCTTTATCAAATCCCGGTGTGGAGCAGAAGGGAACAGCAAATAGGGCATAACACAATTACAAACACACACACACACACACACACAGGGCAATGAGTGCTGCACACAAACAGCTGACACGGTGAAATGAGCCAAGGCCACACATTGCCTATTTATTTTAATACGTAAACAAGCACACACGCTGTGACAGAGGATGATTGGCTGATAATGATTTTGTGCCATAATCCTAACACTGTAAAAGATGATGGCTGATTTAATTACAATTGTTTCCATGATGTGTTTTCATAATGCAATTTATCTGACATAGGAGCAGTGTGCAGGATTCAGCGGCACCTGGTGGCGAGGATGCAAGCTGCAGCCGCGACAAACACAAAACAACACAGGCGGCGCTCGTTAAAGTCAGGGTGTGGTTTGTCTGTTCCAGGCTACTGTAGAAACATGGTGGTGCAACCTGGTAGAGGCCCAGTAGAAGGTCAAGGGAAACCTGATCCCCATTTTCAGCATTTTCACCTTCTTAAAATATCGTGCTAGCTGGCAACGTGACTATCAGCTGTTGTTTATTCATCACTTTGCAATGGCAACAGGCAACAGCTGGTTGTCTGGCTTTTCACCGAGTTTGACCCAGAACCTGTTCAGTATCTTTTGAGATTCCCACAGGGAGACACACGCCAAGGAGGAATGTGATCAAACAGCCTGATGAACAGGCTGCTTCACCTCTGCTGCGCTCTCAGTAATCACACATTGTGTTAAACATTACAAAACAGAGGGCCCTTACACGGTACGTTCAGCCTCTCAGCGCAAATCAAACACCAGGTACAGCCATCCGTGAAACACTCACTTCCTGATTGACTCAGACTGCATCCTGAGAGCAATTTGCACGTTCTTCCTGCGACGCGTGCCCTGGAGCATTCCGTCTCAACATGCATGCGAGATTGTGATGAGACTCAAACGAGTCCTCGAACACGCGGCCGCTCAGTCCGCTCGGCTCATCACCACTAATTGCGAGCGAAACTGCATCTTTCTGCTTCAGCGCTAATCCCACCGAATCAGGCGTCCTTGTGCCTGAAGCTGCTCTCTGATTGGTCGAGCGTCTGTGCTGAAATGATTTTCTGCCGTGTGACGCGAGGTTTCTCCCTTCTGTCGCCAGTTTGGCAACGAGTCGGCCATCTTGCGGCGGCGATAACATTGATTGTGTCTGTCAAAACTCTTTGACAATGAATTTAGTCTTTGCAACACGGACAGATGATGTGCCATGTGTTCCCACATCATTATTCAAGCGTGTGGATCTACAAAGAAGTCAGCCGACATATTGCTGTCATCTCATAACTTTACTTTCAGGATTTACTGTTTGTTTGTGGGCTTTCATCAAATAAGAGATGTGAGGCTGCACAGAGGTGCACGCGCTGCACACGGCTGACAGAGTTATGCATGTAAATGCGCCTTTCCAGCACTGCAGAGGTGACATCACTGACCCTAAATGCATCACAGGCACTGTACTTATGAATGCAAGTGAACACTGAGTGTTGTTAATCTTACCGGTGCCTGGTAGCGTGTTACTACCAGTGTTACTGATTTATTTAGTGGTATTCTTGCTTTAAATGTCATTTCTTGTCGCTACGGACTTTTAAAGGAACACTAAACTGAAATCTTGTCTTTAATAAAGTCATTTGTTGGAGAACGCTGCGTTTTTAGCACCTTTTGCAGAGTCATTTCGCTGTTTTTATGCCAAAATGTGACTATATTTGCCACCATGCTGATAATCTATGACGTGCTCCCTGATCCCACGTGGTTCAGGCTCGACTTGCTCAATTTAATTTGTTAATGTAGATATAATTGTGACAGATCTGTGGGTCAGCGTGTGGTTTGATTCACAACTTGCGTAATTAATATGGATTTTAATTGGCGAAACCAAATTAGTACTTGGCGATGCTGAAGCTCGGCGTTGGTGGAGCTCTGTGGCGTGCAGAGACACAACAGGCGGCGCCATTAGGGAATCAGGTCGCGACGCCAGGAAGCAGACTTGGAGAAATAATTAGAAAATGAAAAATGTGATTAGCCGTATCTCTGCCGCCGTAATTACTCCGTGCTCATCCTCCTTCGCCCGACTCGCAGCTGCTGTCCGAGTGAGTGAAACATGCGAATGCTAAGCAGAGGTGGTCCGACGGAGATGAGAGAGGCAGCAGACGGACCAGCTCCGCTCTTCCCATCATCCACCCACATGGAGTCTGCAGTGAGTCCTTCATTAGAGCCATCTCCAGGAACCGCCTCGCCTTGGTGCCCATAATTGTCTCTGAAGGAGCGCCTCGGGCCACAGGCTGGTCGCCGCTAATCAGCGATGACAAAGTCAGTCAGCTGCTTCCAGTCAATCAACGAAAACCCCCGAATCACGCGCACGACACCTATTACACTCCCTCTCTACGATGGCAGTAGAGCTTAATAATGTTTCTGTCTTTCCACACACCTCCACATTTGACAGGCATCGAATGTGACATGTTGGCGGCTCAGGAGGGGGCCGAGGTCGGCAGCACCGCAGATACAGGCCAGGTCCAGATTATGCATTCGGAGTCAAACAGGAAGCTGTTCTCCGCAAATAAAGCGGTTAAAACATCAGACAGACACAGTTTGAGGCTCTCTGCTGAACATCGATGAGCATTTTGGGCGTTCGGGAGCTGGTGGAGACCAAAAACAGAGCAAAAAGGGAGCGAATGCTGTGCAGGAGCGTAATCCAACATGGACGATACTGTCAAATGTCATTAGCATCACACTTAGACGCTAATTTCATGTCATTGTTGTGTTCGACCGCTCTCGTTTAATCAGTAATTGCAGGTTTAACGTTGCAGTGTTTTAGATTTAGGGGCAAGAAATGAAATGTAACATTCGCGATAATGATTTTATTAGTGTATTAAATAGAAAATGAGACATTATAACCTTCCACAGAGGTCGCCATGTTGCACCATACAGTAACCCAGAGTGGGCAAATGAAGCGCTGGCAGCAGATATGGCCTTTCACAGCCACTGTAGGTTCTCCTACTCACTTAGAAAAAGGGTTTTCAACCTCACTGCAAGATGCCGTTTTGTTCCTACGCGCTCTTGTAACCACAAGTGTCTGTGACGTCTGTGCGACAGCAGCCCGCTAACACTCACCCAGCAGTAAAACCCAATCATATAATAAAGCGAACCAGCAGCTCGGCCTGATTATCGCCGCATGAGTGCCCGGCCAATCAGGGAGGATCACGCTTCACAAAGAGTTTCATGCGGGTGAGAGCGAATCAGTGACGTGCTCACGCGCTCGGATTCTTCGTTTCATTCTTCCCATTCAGGTTTCACCGACAAACTTCAGGGAGAGTGTAAGAAAAGAGTCAAAGCGATGAGTAAAAGCGTGGCGTGTTTTCTCCAACGGTGGCAAAGGAGAAGGTGTGAGTCACACTGTTATTACACACAGCGGATGAAACGGCGCTGGGACGAACCGTGTTAAGGTGCAGTTATAATGCTGTGGTCGTCTGTGGCGGCGATTGTTCTGTGTTTGGTGTCTTTTACCTAAATCCGGCACTGGGCACAGTAATAATTGCACGTATCAGGTCAGTAATTGAATGTTTGTTGATGACTAATCAGCAGGAAGGACACCCAGACTGAGAGGAGCAGAGAACCACTCCCACCTCTGCAGACTCTGCACAGTTATCCCTGTTTTGCTCATGAAATAGGCAAATTCACAGAGGTATTGTAAACAGGGAGCGAGGGAATGAGACCGCACCAGCTGGGACGTTCAAAGAAACGACAACAACGCTGGCAGCAGGTGAGTCGCGGAAGATCTGAAACTGTTTTTCAGACAGTGGAGCGCCACATTTACTTCTGCTCTGAACTTATTATGCAGCGCCAGGAGATAAATGTGCCAAACCCGGGCGCTGTGGGGGAGAGCTGAAGTGGAACAGAGCAGAGCACAATATTATCTGCACCGCGGCCGCGAAATGAGACCCTGAGAGGGAAACGTCTATCACTGGCTTTAAAAAACAGAGTCTGCCCAGGCCAAATATCTCTATATCAGGTTAAAGAAGCTGGATATTTTAAGAGAAAATGAAAAAAATACTTGTTTTACTGTATGAAATTACTTTAATATAGACTTCTTTGGGCTTATACAGCCCTGAGATACAGCTGACAGAAACATGGATCCAATGGGATGATGATGATGACGTTATAATGTCAGTCTGGTATTCACTCTCCTTTAACTCTGCTTTGGTCTGCATGAACTTCCTTCAGCGGTGTCTGGATGTGTTGTATCTTATTCAGTTTAATGTATTTACTGTATAATTATAGCAGCAATGAAATCAAGTCAGCACGACCTGTTGGTTGTTTGTTGATGTTAACAGTAACTTTAACTCACCCTGTAGTAGAAACTGATTATTAATAATGTAATAATGCTACAGACGCTACCCAGTGATCACGTTACAGGAATCCTGCAGGCGGCACTGTGTCTCTATGATGCTCTCTCGCCTGTGGCTGCACGCCGCCGCTTGACCCTTTTAATCAAGAAGGTAGCTCAGCTCTCTATATATCAGTATTTATAGGGTTTAGTTTAGAGACCGCTATAGAAAAAGATGAAACTGAAAAGCAGGACTGAGAGAAACAAGGTCCAATCAACATCGTGGACTGTGGAGAGTTAGACTGCTGATAGGTCAGATTCATGGTCGGCTTCGTGGACTGCACGCTCTCTGCCGTTGCGGGTGGCAGGCTAACACGGGAACATGGGTTTAGTCATTTTGCTAACAAGGCAGCCACTGAGTGCAACCCAGTGATAATATAATTATAGCTGCTGTTTATGTGTATACGCTGCTGACGATTCAAACCGCATGAGTGCAGCGTGGCAGCTGAAGGGGGAAACTCTGACGTCTGGCGGCACGTGAACGCACCGTCAGGAAGGCTTTCTGGTGCGCGCTCGGCTCCAGGTGAGGCTCGCAGGTATTTTTCGGCCTGTTTGTGTTTGCGTGTTCAGAGTTCTGTGGGTTTTTCAAACTTTCTTGTCCGACTGCGTCACCGTTTCTCATCATCAGCGCACTTTTGAGAAGTCTGACACTTTGACAAGAGACGTGACTGACGGGAGCTGCGCTGAGACGTATAGCAGGAAGTTTACTTGCCTCCTTGTGTGTGTGTGTGTGTGTGTGTGTGTGTGCGCAGTCAGTGCTCTGGCTCATGTGGGGTCCAAGCTTCCTTGTCAGAATAGAAAAGCTAGAGAAGTGTGTGTGTGTGTGTGTGTGTGTGTGTGTGTGTGTTGACAGTCTGTTTCCACAACAAAGTCGCTGTGACCCTGTTTTTTTAAAATCGGCTTTTCTGATCTCGGATTCTCTCTGAACTCGACAAGCAACACGCAAAGAGAGGAGCCGGTGTGACGTCGTGCAGGGTCACATGTTCAAAGAGTTTCGCCGCAATCCGCAACGAATGAATTAGATAATGAATGATTTCCTTTGGGAATTTACAGAAAACAGAGCGTAATAAGAGGGAAACAAAGGCATTTTGGAGCAAAGAACGAACCTAATACTGCACAGAACGAAGTGTCGAAGTTGGATGATGTTTGGGTTTTGACTGGGATCTGCACTGCGACACAGCAAATGCTTCAGCAGTCCTCCAGGTGTCAGGGAGTATAGCTTTTAATGCAGTTTCAGCTGGAATGAGAAGGTGATTAAGAAGAGTTTAAAGTCCTAACCTCAGCCTAACCTCATCACACCCTCCCGTGGACTCACACTCTTTTTAATATTCAAACACAAAACGCTTCAGGCTGGATTTTAGGGACAAAAACTCATGAAACAACGCCGAAGACTTTGGAAACTTTCCATCTGACGAAATCGCCCGGACACAAAGAAAACAACAAAGGCAAAGGCGGCGCGCTCAGAGCGACGAGCCTTCAGAGTCACGCACAGGCTGCTGCTTATTCTGCATCTTTATCCACAGTCGGGCCACATATTGTTCAAAGAAGGTGCAGGAACTGATCCTCTATCAGGAAACAATAGATACCTGATGCTGTACCTGTGCCTAAATCCCAGAGTGCACCATGCATAATTCATCCTCTTTAAATGTTTCATTTAAATATCTATTTTTGTGCGTCCCCGTCTAATTTAACAGTTGTATTTAAATGTATTCATGTCCGCGTCTCTGTCTCCACTTCGTCATGTTGCGTCTTAATCTTTCCAGCGTGGTTCATTAGCTTCTCCTCGCCCACGCGCGATAAGAATATGTTCAAGGTGTTCATTGAAAGGCCGCTCATTAACATCAGGGGTGAGCTCAAACTGCCTTCTCTGCCGTAATGAGTTCATTATACAGGTACCCTGCCGACCCGCTGCAGCTGTGACCAAAGTTCTTCTTCTTAAAAGTTCAGAGATGAGCTGAGTCCCTGCTCTGTTCTGGGGAAAACACACAGAGCGCATTGCACGTGCACGTTTTCTGTCATGTAACGATCGTCAGGGACTTTTCATACGCTGTTAAGTTAGTTTTTTATTAGCCATTAGCATTTCCAGCTAAAGCTAATGCTAACATGCTAAACAAAGGAGATGCTGTGGTTAACTTATCTAAAAAAAAAATTATTTATATTGCGATTTGAGCTGGTTAGCATGCTAACATCAGCGTCTAGCTCAAAGCAAATACAGCTTCACATAGCATAGTTAGCATAGCTGTCATGTAACGATCGTCAGGAACTTTTCATATACTGTTAAAGTCTGAATTTGTCCAATAGTTTAGTTTTTTATAAGCTAACGCCTGCAAAACCATCAGCATTTCCAGCTAAAGCTAATGCTAACATGCTAAACAAAGATGATGCTGTGATTAACTTACCTAAAAAAAATATTATTCATATTGCAATTGTGAGTTTGTATTGCATGCTAACTTTAGCATCTAGCTCAAAGCAAATGCAGCTTCACATAGCATAGTTAGCATAGCTGCAGGCTCATCTCCCATATGAGACTATTTGAAACAACACTAACTTTAAACTGTTTTGCAAAGATCAAATTGTTCAAATGTTCCCCAGATTTCACATCCTCATCGTTAATTAATCGGCTAATTAATCAACTAAAATCATTTTAATTAAACAGAACCGGAGGTGGATCACACGTGTCCTCCTACCTGCTTGGCTTTTCCCATCCTGGACACGTTTCGATCATCTCCACCCGACATTTGCTTCAGTCTCATCATGTTTAAGTCAACATTTATTATTAATTAATGTTGGATCATTACTTTAAAGGTTAGTTGACTAATTTTACTTTCTCTGCTCCGGTTTTAAAATAATTTTTACTGTAAGACGCTGAGTGATCGAAGTCACTGGGTAATGGATGAGGCAGCTGCTCCTGTGTGTTGCCTAAATGTCACTTTTACTATTATCGATACAAAAAAGAGGCTTTTAGTGTCTCAAATCACAAAAGACTGGGGCTTGAATGGATCATCAAGCTGTAAAACCCTACAGCGCTTTTGTTAATATGATTTTCATTCAGCTCATTCAGTGCAAATACCTGTTATTCTACAGCAGAGGCTTTGTCTGCAGCTTCTTAAAGAGTAATTCTTTCAGAGGCTCCGCTGCTGCTTCACTACACGTCTGCAGCAGATAACAGAGGAAGATGAGAGCGAGCATCGGTTCCAACCACCCTCTGTCTGTTTTACATGAAAAATAATATCAAAGTAGATTTAAAGTTTTTATGGATTTTGCTCAGATAAAAGGAGACAAAGAGCTTTTTGGATGAAACCCACCACCCTCTCCCCTCCTCTCCATCTCCCCCTCTCTCTGTTATTACCTAAATTGAGCCGGAGGACCCTTAAAATCATCTTAATAATGAAATGTCTGTCTGAGCTCCTCGAAACGTTTCAACAAAAGGAGAATGAAAATGGAAAGTCTGCTGCGCCTCGGTGACTCCTGGCAAAAAAGACCTCGGTGTTCCTCCGCAGACGTCTTCTTGATAACAAACAGCGCTCACCTGCAGCGTTTTCAACCAGTTCAACACAAGTTATCTCCTGTTGGAGAAGAGCCAGCTGTTTTTATAGGAGAATCAAGACGCTTGACCTCAATCATGATTTGCTAACGTTCGTCTTTCAGCAGAATAACAATCCAAAGCTGCAGCAACAGGAGCATAAAACCTGTTTTCTTGCTTATTTCCAATCAAATACACAGGAAAAATCAAGTTGCAGTCAAAAATAGCTGTCAACAACTGAATTATGAAGCAAATGGAACAGAAATAAAGGCCTCAGCTTCAGACGATTAAGTTAAACGAGGCCAATGCCTGCTTCTGAAGATCTCAGAAGTTAGTGAGGACCTGGGGCAGCTCTGTTTATCGTGGCAGCAGCGTTTAGCCTTTAGCCAATCTGCCAGAAATGCCCCACAGCTCTCAGGAAAAGCCGTCACAAGCACGCACCTGCAAACTGCTGCAAACGAAGACTGACAATCAGAGGAGGTGTCTTCAGTCGCCTCCGCAGTGCAACGAAAGTCTCCATCTTTCTTTTTATGGAGTTTTTCCTCAGCACAGCATGACTTCCTAAAAAGTAAAAACCTATAAAACTCAAAGCCGAAGCCAAAGAGGATGGAAAG
The DNA here is from genome assembly GCA_008933995.1 of Datnioides undecimradiatus. Lineage (NCBI taxonomy): Eukaryota > Metazoa > Chordata > Actinopteri > Lobotiformes > Datnioididae > Datnioides > Datnioides undecimradiatus. The sequence continues at coordinate 1,923,476 of WARS01000071.1, read as the reverse complement.
TAGCTCCTGCCCTGCTCTCCTCAATTATTATCGAACCCTTCAGTGTTTAATGTTTTGATCTCCGGGGCTTAATATAAAGTTAAATGAAGTTTATAATATCCGGTATCTTACATTCACTGGAAGACACGCTTTTAAATATTGAAATCATTGAAATAATGTGCTATAGTAACATTTCAGCTACTCCAATATCAGGATGGAGCTCTAGAGCTTTGGGGCCGTTAAAGACGCCGTTACAGCTGCTCCGTATGCACGATTTGATAGGATGTGAGTCATTGTAGCTGCCGGGTGAAACCACACATCAGCAAAAAAGAAGACATAACCGCAGTTTTATGGTTTTTACTTTAGAGCAGTGATGCTAATAAAACTGTGATTTAAAGGGAAGTGTCAGTTTTTCAGCCTGGACTCTATTTTCTCATGTTTTAGTGACAAACTGGTCCATTTTTTAAAGCTGTTAGCAGGAAACAGGCAAGAACATCCAGCAGCTGCCCCTCCACTGACAGACTCAGGTTGTTGTCGTCGACATGATGAAACCTGCTCCTCTGTGTCCTGCTGCAGCTCAGCACAGTAGCTTTAGCTGATAGCATTAGCTGCAGCCTGTCTGCAGCAGCTCTCTCCAGTCTGCAGCAGCATGTTTCTTCAGGAAGTTGTGCTTTGGTTCAGGGTTTCTTCTCTTCTCTGGCTGCCAGTAGTCATCCCGGTTACACTGCTCCCTGCAGAGCCGATGGGCAGCAGCGACAGCGTGTGGACGGGAGCGTTAGCGTCTGTTTGGAGCGACAGCTAGCCGCGACTTCGGCGCGTCCTGACCCGACAGAGGCGGCCTGTGAGAGCTGAGCTGTGTGTTGTGTGACGTGTTGCTGCCACAGGTCAGAGATGTGCAGCTATGAACCGTTTGGTTTCTGATCTTTCAGAGACGCTGAGCTACGGTTTCTGTCCTCCACAGCAACAAACTCTGCACAGCTCCTCTCTCCAACGCTCACTCACGTCTCCACAGACGTCTTCCTGCAGCACAGCAGCTCTCACAGCTGAGACACACACAGACTCTGGTTCATCATGTTAATGCACAATTTAAACAACCTGACCCACAAAGACAAAGAAACACTTTTAGGTGACATGCATTGGCGAAGGCAGTTGTCCTTTAAGGTGCATTGCTGCCTATTTCACTGTTAACATGTTGCTTCGTGCTGCACCAACATGAGAAAGGTTGAAAATACTGAAGTTTCCCTGTGAGAGTGAGAAGATTTCCTACTAACTCAAAGCCACCTGAATGCACCATGAGGCGCTGCTGCCATCTCTCACGCGGCTCCTCTGAAATACCATATTTCTAATGCCAAATTTCTGCATAATTCATTCGTCTTCATGTAATTTACCCCATGTGAAATGTGTTTCCCAGGAGATAAATTCACTTTTTTTTAAAGGCATTAACCACCCAAGAAGAGGACACAGTGCTCCTGCTGATGGATTACGTTTCTCTACCCCAAACACAAGACAAAGGCGCAGCGATGCAGCAACCTGCCAGGACTATTTTCTACCTGACTTTTTGTTCCTCCACAGCTCCCGTCTGCCTATCATTCATGCCTTTAAACAGCTCACAGCTGCTTTATCCCACTGCCAAAGTGCTGAAGCAGCCAAACCAAAACCATTTCCACTGTTGGTCAATAAGCATTAATTACTTGTCTTTTCCTTTTTGTTTACTTCTGCAGTTTCCCGGTGATTCAGTCTGCATAATGACACTTTATCACCCAGTTCTGTGTGAACCAGACACTCACAACTCATGCAATGAAGATAAATGTTAGCGGTGCACACACACACACACACACACACACACGCATGCTGCGTCTCCATGGAGATGAGATGCATCATCAGTTTGTTTTGCTGTGTCTCTGTTTTAAGCAACTTTGCAGCGTTTTGATTCAGTTTGCACAGCGTGGCGTCATTTAAAAGCTAACACACAGAAACACAAGCTGCACAAACACCCGAGTGACTATATAAGAAGCACAGAAAGCAAGTGCATTAAGAAAAGAGGTCAGGGTGTGTGTGTGTGTGTGTGTGTGTGTGTGTATACTGTGTTTCATTATATTGCTGCATGAAACTTTCATTATTCTTGCTCTGGGGGGAGTGACAGTCGTTTTCATGCTGCAGAGAGTTTAAGGTCACCGTGTGTTTTACTCTCTCTCGTGCTAAAACAACAAACTCTTGCTTCTAGAAGACGCCGGGTTGTTGAAGTGGAATCAGCACTGAGGCATAATTCTCTGTCATTGCAAGGTGAGGTGCAGGTGCAACAGGTGCTGCTCCTCCTTAATCAGTTCCTCCAGTCTCTCTCAAAGCAAGCGTTTATATAGCGAGAGAGTCCACCTGGCCAGATCAAACTGACCTATCAATACATATACAGCAATAAATAGGTTCAGTTTGTTCTGACAGAGCAACTGAGTCTGTTTGTTTGGTGTAACGTTCAGACCACGAGTTGAATAAAGAACGTGTAATAACAGGGTTCGTTACTGAGGGCGCTGGTGCTTCCTCACACTCTGAAACCATTTAGCATGAAACGTAATTAGTGGCTCCGGTTGCCTCATTTGTTCAGGTCCACGTGGAAACTGAATCGATTGTTCTGCCACAGCTCTGTTTGGTAATTAATAAACTATGCTCGTGTCTGGATCTGAGGAGATATGCGCTCTGCTGCTGTTTGTGCAACACCGTGTTTGCCAGGCAAGTCAAAGCAATCCATTTATATGTGGTGCCATTCAGACTCGGGACACTGTGAAGTGCTTTACAGGCACCGAAACTGCATTGAGAGACAGAAAAATGTGTCGATTACTGATTAAGTTTATTGAAAGACAATAAAACAAAAGCAGGGATTAAAAAATAAGGAAATAAGGAAGTTTTGTGTTTGATTTATTGGAAAATTGCAGTTAATGTTAAAAACTAAAACCTGCTTCATCTTCAGAGTTTGGCGAAGGTTGGTTAAGCTTCCAAAAAGCTCTTAACTGCTCCGTAGAGGTTTTGCACATACATATATTTATATTTCTGACATTATTCATGGTTGTAATTTACTCTGCAGTGGTTATTCACTGTACTTACATTCATTAGAAGCAGCAGTAAATACCTCTAAGTGATTTCTTCTTTAAGTTTAAGTTTCCTTCATTACACTGCAAACAGACGCTCCAGTTGGTCTTGTGTTGCATTTCAGAGAAGGTAGCTGCTCAGCTAAGTATTAAACCGCACTTTCCCATCAAACTTGATATTTGAAGGATTAAAACGTAAAGGTAAGGAGAGCAGCAGAGTTTAGTGTAGGAGAAGTTAAAGTCACTCCTGGGATTCTGGGCTGGTTTCTGTGTTTCTGTGCCAAACAAACATTTTAATCAGGTGCAAACCCTCAAATAATGAAGGCAAGGCAAGAAACTAACAATACAGCAGTAATTCACACTGTGCAGTTTGCAGACATCAGCCAATGCAGGTGTGAGCAGACCTGAGCATGGCTGACGCCTGGATTCCTCACACATAAGAACGTTATTTTTAGTTATACTGCATTTACAGGTCTCATCACTGTCACGATGCATCAAGGTCAGACTAGTGATGTCTGGAACATTTCGATTTTGTCTATCAGCACAAAGCCCCAAAGTAAATTGCCTCTGAATCCACACGAGAAGCAAACCTGTGAAGCCCTTTGAAGGAAACCTTTTAACGTGGAATTGATTCGTTAATGCGTCGTCTCTCGATGCGTCCCCGCCCACCCTTCATCCATACGCGCAGGTCTTTCTGCTAATTGACCCGAAATTGATTTTCAGCTGATGGATGAGCAGCGGTCCGAGGTCGGCCAAAGGTTTGACATTAAACCGACATCACTCAGGGACCCGCTTATTGGTGGCAGCTTGATTGGTGGGATTCAAGTGAGGCACACGAGGGAAACATTTGCTGCTTCCCAGAAGAACAGGCTCTTTTCTATAAGTATTAGTATTAGAATAGAAGCATTTCTACAATCATCTAAACAGCTCTTATAACACCCTAACTTATAGCTCAGGAGCAGCCGAGGCCACCAGACAAACCCTAACCCAGGAACCGAATGGATCAGGCTGGGTCTGGTTCCTGCTGCCTCAGCCTGCAGATGAGCCAAACAGGAAGTCAGATACAGGTACAGCAGATTTACTCAAACTAAAACACCCTGTTCAGTCTACTGATCGTCGAAAACGACCTAAGACTAACTACGTAGCGTCCCAACCTACGATTGAAGCGCAAAGATCAGTAAAAACCGGACAATTCGACAAAATCTGAGCGAGTCATGGTACAAAATCATCTTGCAGCCAGAACATAACGTAGAGACACCCAGTGTGTTTCCTGGATTAGCGAGGAGTTTGAGGTGGTTGGCTTGGTGTCCAAATTGAGTGACATTTAAAGCTAAACACCACAGTTCATATCCAGACTCCTACTTAAGAGTAAAAGGTCAATTCTTTTGTGACCATGATCTTCCTCTAACCTACGTTCCTTCCTACAGATCCTGCTAGGTTGCTTTATAACGGAGGTCTGCAACAAGTTAGAGCGGTGGGCTCCTGCTCAGACATTTCAGACAGAGTTAGCTCAATTCACTCAGTTCTTCTGATAAAGCGTCAGAGCTGCAGTTCCCTGAGCGTCCACCGGAGGCTCCAGCAGCGAGTCAGTCCCCATAGACCCCCATGTTAAAATGCAGCAGTAAACATGTTTACAGCCTGGTACAAACAACGGTTTGGTCTCTGCAGCTAGTTTCCCCGTTCATGACGACTGTACGGGCTGAATTTATATAGAACTCACTCCTTTAAATCAGATTAACACCTGAAGTTATGCAGAATGAAGGGGCGGGGCTTCTTTGACTGACAGCTATCCACCAGCTGTCTGCCGTGTTTCAGCAACCATGCATCATTACATGCTACCTCAACTAACGTGAAACGTCTTTGCCCGTGTATGGATTAGCCAGGAGTTAGGCAACGTCATACGCTGCCAAGATGGCCGACGTCCAGCTCCACCACACACTGAGCTCCACAGCCGCTCTGCAGAAACCTCTGGGTGACGTCACAGTGGCTCCACCCATTGTTTTACACAGTCTGTGGTTTTCTCCAACATCTCTTACTTCAGTTATTTGAGTTTTATCTTCATTTAGAGGAAAGCTGCTCAGTTTAAATATGAGCCATGAGGAAAGTCTTTCTTTAACAATCGAACTAAGTCAAATGTCATGATTTACATTATAATATAAGCTCTGTCAAACTGAGGAACATGTAAGTGGAGTCTGGAAGATCGACAGTCACTTAACTCCAACTCCAGAGTGTGTTTTCCTTGTGTGCACTGTTATTGCACGCATCAAATACTTTGCATTAAGAGCTAATCATTATGTGTCATTGCACTCGTCATGCAGGTTCAGTGAACCTGGCAACACCTAAAAGGAACCCGCACACATCAACTGTTGCTTACATCAAGGCTTCTGCAGTGATTTAAGACACGGTGCTTGTTTAATACACTCTGACCAACTTCTTCAACTCTGCTCAGGTTGTGTAAGATGACTTGTTTAATCCTTTTAAACCAGTAAAGCATCAACAGACTGAACTTCTTCTGCAACCAGTTTCTTAAATTACTTTCTTCTACGTCCTGAGTTGGTTTAGTTATAAACCCCTCCCCCCAAAAAAGGACAAACTGAAAACCGATGATTCAGAGTTGTCGGTTACATCTGTAGAGACAGATGAGTGTTCCATGTTGTTGTTGTTGTTGTTTGCTGTGTTTTTGTGTGTTTCAATGAGGAAAAGACAGTGTCGGTTGCTTGGTAACAGACAAAAGACAGAACATAGGAGGCCATTAATCACATGCATCTCAAGGCTCATGGACTCACCATGCAGCTAAGGTCATCTTAGCATTAAGGCTATAGAGACTTGTGCATGTTATACTGCAGACAGTTCACACTGTATTTCACAGTGCACAGAGTTTTTAAACCTGGTGTCTGGTGTGACACCTGCACGATGGAGCACCGATAGTGACGGGTTCAACACGGGGTCATTAGCACATGGACTGTGTAATAACTTGTGCTGCCAACAGGTGGAGACAGACGTCCTGCACCATAAATTCACAATTATTGTTATTATATTTTATTCTTTTAATCATGTCCTCCAAAGAGATTGCATGATTTATTTATTATATTATACGTTGCACAAATTGATGACCATGCTATTTGATTTATGACATCTTTGCATGCATAATATTGTCTGCTCACTTCGGTTTCAGACGTTAAACTGACTGTTTCGGATCATTTCCTGTTTTATTTTGCAGAGAGTACTTCCTCCTCTGTGTCTGGGACCTGTTTCCTGTTCCCTCCCCTGTCATTTTCACCTGCATCTCATTTGTCGGTTGGTTTCACCTGTGTCCCGCTCGCCTCCTCTCCCTTGTGCCTATATATTACTTGTCACTTGGGATTTTACGGATTTCTTGGATTGTCTCAACTCCCAATTGGCACTGCGTTATTCTAAATTGAGATTTAAACCTTTTTAACTTCCAGCTCTGTGTCCAGTGTCTGCATGTGGGCCCTACCTCTTCCCAGTGTGGCCTTAACACCTGGGCCTGGGGATTAATGAAAACATTAGCAGGAAGCACTTGTTGCAAGTTTAAAGCATTTAAAACAGAAGTTTCTCAGATCATTGCGACTGAACGCGATGAACGTTTAGGCCTCGGCTCTTTGAAGTGGCGGTAGGCTTGTGGAAACGAGACCTCCTGCTCTCTCGTTTTATTTATTCATGTATTTTGATCAGGATCCAGGAGCACGTCTTCCTCCCGGACCCCTCGGCCCTGACACCGATGGTAAACATGCCGCGGAGCTTTGGACTGCGATCAATATCCTGTTGATGAATGAGCTCCCACCGTGAACAAAAGCCAGCCTCTCCTTTTTAATAAGCTGTCACAGCTCAATATGCTTCCACTCGATAACAGTAGGAATAATACATGTGAGTGTTGCTCTAATAAATCTGTGGGCGTAGCGGGGGGCAGAGTGTCTCCTGTTAGAAAGCCGTTAGGAGGCTTGGGAGGAAAACGAATTATGGAAAATGTCAGAAAAAAGGTTGTTTGAGGTCGGCGTTTCCAGGCAATTATCAGGGATCTCACTTTTGAGGCTGTTTCACTTGAATAGTACAGTGGCAAAGCTCAGTTAACATGACCGCCCGGTATCCTCTACTAAACCCCTTTGTCTAACCAAGACAGCACAAGTGTAGCTAACAGGTAGGAATGCTAATCGCTGCACTGGTAACAGGTACAATTAGATCAAATCTGACAGGTGTCTTCTCTCACACAGTCACAGAATTACCAAAATGATCATTTAGCTGCATGTGCATTAAGTATTTCAGCGACTTTGTGAGAGACTTATGTGACTTGTACACCAACTTCCTGTCCATCCTGCAGTCTGGACATGTGACGGCTGACCTCAGACACTCAGCAGCTTTATGAGAAGCATTTGCATACGTGCTTCTGATCAAAATTAGCAAGGCACAGAAGAGATACATGCACGTGCAGAGTTCTGGGAATAAACTGTGCACAGTGAATTTACCTTGTCTATGCTAAACCACTCTGTGGAGCGAATGAGCTGCTCTGCAGGCTGCCAAACACGATGCACGGGTGTCTGTGCATGTGAGTGAGTCGAAGTTTCACGAGGACTACAAACTAAAGAACTAAACGTAGAGAGTGACTTACTCTGAGCATCTAATATCACCTTAGACAGGTTAACTCTGTTCATTGAAAGCCCAGTGCATCTCATTGAGACACAAACAGCATCTAACAGACCATCCTCATTCCCAGGTTGATGAACAGCCTTTGCTCTTGCTGCAGAATAACTTTACAGAGCAGGTTTGCAGGTATCACGCAGTCTTATTTACTGTATCTCACTACTAGGGGCTACGAGCTCAAAAACAGAGCGAGCGGCTATAAAACTGAAAAGCTAAAAAATGTTTTTAAGGTTACAACAATAAGCGTCGGCCTTGGACAGTCTGCTCTTGGGCGTGCTGCTCACTCTATTATACTCAACCTGATTCATTTTATTTATTTCTGCCCTTTTTAAAAGAAGAAAAAACATAAAAGATGAAGAACGGCAGTCAGTCGTGATGAGGTATTTAAAAAGATAACTTGAGCTTTTGTTCGTTTCGACTTAATGCAAGGTGACTTTTCAACTCTTTTTGCATAAACGAGTCTTTACGGTTTTATTTATTTCTCCCCAGTTCAGTCGGTTCATGTGATTGTGCAACTCTACTGAATCCAAACTAACCCTTTAAACCAACCCTGTGTTCTGCGTGGTGAAATCACTGTTTCAGTCAAAGGAGCATTAGGAGACAGCAACATCCTTCCTGTCAGAAAGGTCAGTCTGAAAGCTAAATGCAGTGTGCATTCATGTATTTCTTGGTTTGAGATCCTTTGCTGACCCCCTGCACCAGTTCACCTGCTGCTTCTCCAAACCAGCCACCTCATACAACATTCACACACAGGAAAACCTCTCGGGACCCCCCCCCAGTCACATGACTCAATTAATATGACAAAATGCAAAAATACTATACTATTTCGTGCATCAGCCTGCAATGGGAAAACGGTTGAATCTGGTAGAAAACTGTAAAAGTGTCAAATATCACTTCTTTTCTTCAAAATGACACGTTGACATTACAGAATGCATGGCTTTGTGCTGTTAAAACGTGGTTTTAATGGAAGTCAATGATTTTGAGTACATAAAAAATACAAATGCAATCAAATCAGTTTTGTTGCTGATCTTTGACACATCCAAGACTCTCATCACCACCAAAGCCCCGCCCCCCTGCTGTTTATTATATGGAAAATAACTCATTTTTATGTTTTTTTTAATAATAAATAATCATTCAAATCATTAAACCGGTATTTAAAGGGTTAAAATCCTGAAAATTAAGTTGTTTATGAGATTTCTGAATGTGTAATGATTTAATAGTAAAAGATTCATGCAATACTTCATGCCATGAGCTTTAACACAGCCACAATCACCACATATTTACAGAAACTAAGAAACGTACAGAAATGAGCAGAAACTGTCTCGTCACGCGGCGCAGTCTGTAAATAGTTAAATAACTGATGAACGCAGACACTTTGGACCAATCAGCTCTTGCAAATCGAGGTCACGTGATGCTGATTAAGCATCGGTAGGGAGGCTTTTTGCTTCAAACGCAACAGTGATTGGTTCACCGGAGCTGAAGAAGAAGCAACTGTAGCAACGTCGTAGAGCAACGTAGGAGAATGTGGCGTCAACAATGTTCCTGCAAGAGAGAGCGCGGGGAGAGGAAGTCCCACATGATGTATTTTTAATCTTTTATCACCTCAGGTCTTCTCTCAGAGACACCAACGCTGGACTGGACCGTCAGACAACTCGTCAGTCGCACATTCTGGTGCTTCGCTAACACAAAACGTGTGTCTCGCATATTAATTCACGTTGCGCTCCACGAAGGTCAGACTCAGCCCGTTAGGCTTCCAGCTAAGGTAATGAGTAAACAAAGCTCCCCAGCTCATTTTTCATTTTTCAGGCTTTTTGCCTGTGGGGTGTGTGTGTGTGTGTGTGTGTGTGTGTGTGTGTGTGTGTGTGTGTGGACGCATTTCAATTGTCTTGGATACCTGTGCACCAGCTGCTGTGCTCGCCCGCGTCCCCTGCAGTGTGTTTGTGCAAGAATTTACATGTTTGCCCACAATCATAGTTTTGCACATACATCATCATGCATCAATAGTTTCTCTGCATGCATTAGTGCGTGTGTGTGTGTGTGTGTGTAAACCTATCCACTACATCTCATCTGCTGTAAACAAAGATCAAGGCACTCAATTATTCACCTCTGGGCCCTGAGAGTTACACGATCAATGCCTGTGATTAACATGTTGCAGCTGTTGGAGTAAATTAGAAGATGCAGGGAAGAGAAGCAGAGTTTAAGGTTACACACAGGCAGAACTCTGCATAAATGAGCCCGTGCACAGATAAAATCTCCCCGTAATCTTTTGCAGCGGAGGCGCTGAAGCGTTCTGTATATAAATGAGCCTGCAGATCAGTCAGACCTATTTTTGGACCCCGTGTGAACACGAGACTTCACAGAAAACAGATGATGTTTTGATCCCACGCGTCAGATTTTCAGAATCCTGTGAGTGATTTCAAATCTTAAATCTGTGACGGCAGCGTCCCGACCCGCTCGGAAAACAAGTTGCTGTGACGCTTAAAGTCATAAAATAAGACAAGCAAAGGAACCTAAAGGAGGCAGCGGTGGACCAGCAGCTCACTGTGTTCTGTGAGGTGATGATGTATTTACTGCACTGTTACTGTCAAAGACGTTTGGAGGATTTGAGGGGGTCCTAGCTGCTGTGGGAACTGTTGAAAAATATTGAATATGCAGTAAATGAAACGCATTTTGCAGCAGCCTGCTCAGCAGCAGTGCATCACTTGGCTCCTCCTGCTTCTCCTGCAGGTAGTACACTGATTATGGAGGTGCACCTCATAACGCCCCTGCAGAACTATCCCTTTAAGACTGAGTCGATACTATAAGTCGTCTTTAATCATCTGATAAACCTGAGAAACTCTGGGTGTGGCTGTAGAAGGTCACCCTGTCCTCTGCACTTCCACGTTTAATCATTCCCATTATTGGAATCCTGAATCGATAGTTTTGAGTTATTGCAAACTGAAGGAGGGTGATTATCAGTAAACCAGTGAACTGTGTAATGTCAGAGCTGCATGTCACTGTGTTTATGAATCAAACAGGCTCAGTCAGTCACAGACAGTTAGGCTCAGGCTTTGGTCCAACTCTCCGTCCGAGTCACCACCCGCAGTACGCGAGGAGTTTTTCTCTCTGTTGAGTGTTTTCTCTTCCCGAGGTGAACCGGACGCAGACAGCGTGTCGTCTCTGAGATATACAAACACTGGGATCCTCTCGTCCCGTGTGAACAAACTCTCATCTGACCCTCACTTCAGGTTGATGCATGTGGGTTTGACAGAACTCTCTGTACGTAAGCGTGACTTTGATGCACAGACACGTTCTTGTGACCGACATCTCACTGAGGCAGGAAGCTGCGTGCAGCCAAACGCGCAAACCTCATCAGCTGCATCCTGCAAACAAGACTCAGCTCTGCCGCAGATCCTCAGATCTGTGCACCTTTGAATTAATCAGGTTTGCCCTCTCCTGCAGCCCCACCCCTCTGTCTGAACCTCCACCCAGCTCAAAATACCCCAGATACGGCTGCTAGCTTGGTTTGGTTGGTGCTATCTGGAGCTAGATACTGTTAAAACAGCCTGCTACAGCTACCAATTAACCCAGTGTGCAGGATGAAACTGCTAAATGCATTTATTTATGGGGCGTAGCCACTTTCTGGCTAATGCATGGATGCATAATAAACTAAATTATTACCTAATTATTCATTTTAGCTCAGATTTTAGATTTTAAAGTCACTGAAACTCAAAAAATTATAAATGCAAGAGCAAATTCAGATTTGCCTGAGCTGTTTTTGCAGCTGTATTTTATGATTACAGCAGATATTTATAGAAAAAATCTATTTGTCATTTATTAATTTAATGAAACCACCGACACGCGCACACACAGGACGCACAGAGACGTTGGTTTCCGTTCCCTTGCCTCCACGCTGCAAACTCATCTGCAGCAAATTGCTTTTACACAACACCCATAAATTCTGTTTGATGAACAGCAGGACAGCTTGACTCATGCGGGCCCTGTTTAGTTTCCCCTGTTACCCAAAACACAAGGAGTCAAGCAGCCACCAATTGTGGATAATTGAGCTCGTAGGCTGCGAGAGGTTCAGACGCTAGCTTTGATCTAAATACCAGACGGGCAGAAGGTTCGCATGGGGACGAAGCGCCCTCCTGCCCCCTGGTTCACCCCTTCCTGTCCCGCCGTTTGCGGGTGTGGGAGCAGAGATACGGTGGCCCAGGGGGAACATGTGCGGCATTTACTCATGTCGGCGATGGTGAAAGCTTCAGTTTAATGGCTGATTTGAATTATTTTGCCTCCTCACTTGGAGTTTTAGAGGTTCAACATAGTTTTTCATGATTATCTCCATTTAACCACGAGTCAGTAAAGCAGACACAGCTGTGAACAGGAGCATTTGAGGCGCTGATGAACAGGCCACTCACACAGTCACCGTTTGGTTCGGACATGTCAGTCAGACACAGACTAAATCAAACAGAGCCCCAGAAGAGTTAGAACAGCAACAAGTCTTCAGTTTTCTCAGGTCACAGCGTAATTTGAGTTTTCAGGCTTGTTCCACGCTCGCCACTCGTGTTCACAGCTGTATCCTGACGCCCCACAGACCCGTTGCTGCTCCGCGTTGCTGCTCCGCGTTGCTTTAACACCGGCCTGAATGGCCACGCCCGGCTGTGCACGCAACACCCAACCCAACCCGACTGATCATTTTCCAAACTTTCGGACTCCCTTTCCGCCGCCTTGCTCTGCCAATGTTTTCTAATCCCGCCTCCTGAGTGTGCGTGACACATGAGTTTGCAGCCTTAAATCCCCGTGTCTCACATTCATCGTGCGCCTGCTTGGCCTAATTGCTGCCTAAATTTGGCTCGGTGCCGTCTCTTCCCAGACTCCGCGAGCAACAAATGGCCCAGTTGCTGCAAACTGGGATTGAATCTCAGCCCCTAATTGGCCCAGGTCCACTCCCCCGTGAGCTTTTATGCAGAACCATTCATTGGTTCACTTCACTTTCAGCCGGATGTGCCGACTCAACCGCTGCCTCGTGGTCCGTGGATGGTTTGTCATCGTTGTGCAGTTTGGCTGCATCCTCACCGGGCGGCAGCAGCTAGACCACAGTATAATTCCAATATAGCAGCATGTAAATGAAAATAGAGATGCATGACAGTGCAGAGAGAGGCTCGATAGCGCAGGTGGCTCCATTTCAATTCAGTAATTGACATTCATTGATCTCCAGCCGCAGCACGAAACCTTCAGCCTACAATTTGATGCTGAGTGAAGACGTAATTACAGCTGTCAGCAGTGATCCCGTCTCGGCGTGAGACAACGAAGCCCTGAGCGCTTAATGGCTTGAAATGATCCACAGGGGAAAAGTAAAACCGACGTACCTGTCGTTCGCCAAACAATTCGACCTCCCTGACACAATCAGTCCGTCAAAACAGACCTGGATCTGTCAGAGGCGTCACGCAAATGCAAGGGATTCAGCACGTCCGCAGCCTCACCCCGCTGCACACGTCCTAATCTGAGCACTACGAACGGCTCGGCAGCACAGGTGCCTGCGTTTTAATTGGGTAATTGTCCCTCTCGGAGCCGCCGTCGGGGGGTTGAGATGAACTCCGACCGCAGCGCGAAACCTTCAGCCCGCCGCTGAGCAGAGGCATAATTACAGCTGTCATCAGTTGATGCCGTCTAAGAGAGAGACGGTGATGAGCTTAACAGCCGGTGTTTACGAGCGCCCCGTTTGCAGGGAGGACGGGAGGAAGTCGATCTAATGGGCACAGAAACAGCACTTTGCCTTTATGTATATTTAAATCCACAGAAAGTGCATTTAGTGCGTTTATTTATATGCATTTCCAAAGTTCTGTAACTCTCAAGTGACGTGAAGGTTTAAAATTACAATCGAACTTGGAGAGTCAGCTGAACTCAATGAGAAGTGGGTGTGAAATGACCTGAATGAGCGATCGATCTCGGCCCTGTACATGTGATGTGAGAAGAAATGAATAATCCAAAAATCAATGGGCCCGCCGTGCAGACTCATAACTCGTGTTTCTCTTTTTTCTTTTTTGCTCTGACCGTTCAATACTCCTTTATCGCTAATCTCTCAGCTCTCTCTGCTTTAGTTTAAAGTGATATCCTATTTCGCAGGATCTGAAATGTGTGTTCAATCCATCACCGTACTGCAGACGACTCACTGGACTCTGGACCTGACACAGATGAGGTCTGACACCAACAAGGGGTGAGATTAAGGATATGTTTTGGATTAATAACGGATCGGCGCTTCGGGGTTGAACAGGGCTGAGCGGGTGCATGAAGGAACATCACACAGGCTCCAGAGAGAGTTTGTGTATCGTGACTAGAAAGAGTTACCTGAAGGATAGAGAGTGCAAACAAGCCTGTTGGTCACAAACATCATGCAATGCAGAAATATCACTATCAGGAAGCTGAGTCGACCGGATCAGCCAAAACCCTGCAAAGGCTAAATCACGATGGCCGACGTCTTGACTTCACCCCACAGTGCCACACAGAAAAACCAAAACATCACGGACACGAGCGCTGAAGCCTTGCTGGTGACATCATCTGGGTCCAGAGTCTGTGCTGTGATGATTGGTGGTTGGAGGTTTTGTCACAGTGTGCAACACGAATGAACTGAAGGAGACGGACCCAAAGCAGAGTTACACAGTTTATTGTAAGGGTTGATGCTTATGGACGGTCGAGGCAGGAGGGGTCAAAAACCAGGCGATCAGTCCATGAAACAGAGCGAACGAAGGCAGCGTCCATGAAACAAGCAAACATCCGAAAACCATAAATCCAAAGTCACTAGGGACACAAGGAACGGCTGTGGCACATCTACTCACAATCAATCACCAACAAACAACAGGGAACGAAGGAAGCGACACGACTTAAACAGACTGGGGAGGGAACAGTAACCACACTGAGGTGCAAACAATCCAGTCAACCACAGGAAACGGGTAAACAAGGACACAAGAAGGAAAGCTTTTCAAAATAAAAGAGGAAAAGCACAGAAAAGTCAAACAAAGAAAACAAAACCATGTCAGGTTTGTGTGTATATGTTAGCAACTGGTGGTTAGCAGTGCAAAACACCACAAAGGATGATCAGAGTATCTAGAAATGATATCTTGCCTATTGTAATGGCAACAGGCACAAGGTTTCAGGCATCACCAGGGAAAGCTGCATTGACTGCATTGGGGTCAGCTTTGGTCAGGAAGCCCGGGTCCAGTGTTTCAGTCGAGGTGACGAGGTTTGGAGAAACGCTGCTGGAGATCTGCTCACCCCTCAACATATGGGCGAGTCTCAACACTTTGTTTTGTTGGTGAAGGAGCTGCGCATGTTTGTTTGATGCCACCTTGGAGACCTCAGGCTGCAGCAGCGACACTCTTGAACGCAGCCACGATTTGCATACGTAGCTGCTGAAGCACTGCAGCATCGACACATCCCACCAACAGCCGTGCTGCAATCGGCAGCAGCTGTCACGCCTTAGTGGCATTTGTCATCCGGCGAATCCACTTCATCGTGAGTTTCTGAGATGAACGTGACGAGCCGGTTCCCTCTGTGTCTTCGCTTCGCTGCTGTCGGAGAAGAAGACCTCGCCTGATGACTTGGAAATGAAGGAGTGGACAGGACGGAAAGTTAAACGCTCTCATCATGTTTCTTCTCTATGCACAACTCTTGCACTCTGCTAACACAGAGGGGGCTGGGCTCATGATGTACACTGCACCCAACCAACAGGTGGTGATGCAGGTCTTAGGCTTCCCTTGTGAGGATCTGTCTATCGTCCATCTTTATATGCAGTCTAAAGCCACAGATACCCTTGTCCTGTTGGCAAACCAACCTTTGACCAGACTGAATTGCCTCACAGAATCATGGTGCCAACCACAATCCAGGCAAAAACAACCTTTATCCCGCAAATCGTTCCCCACTCATCTGCCAAACCTGCCGGAAACAACCTGGTTGCCACAAACATCACTGTCCTTTCTCCAGCACCCCAGAAACATTGTCCTGCACCGTGCACCCTGCAGAACCGTCTTGTGTGTCTATACATGTCACCATGCACCCTTCGAATCACCTCCTGGGAAGTCAAACCCACCTCACACCCTGCGAATATCAACCTGCATCTATCAAACTTCCATGCACGTCAGAAATACTTCAGCGCCGTTCGTCCTGAATCCTTGCAAAAGCTTTTATAAGCCCTGTCAGTATCACCTGACTTCCACAATAACTTGTGTCTTTAATCTCTTAAGCTAAAACTCTTTTCTATTGTGTGCAAAACTTCCACCGCAGCAAAGTTTCTTTTATTTTTCTGCTCTTTTAATTCATGTTCTTCCTTTCAGCGGGTGAAGGATAATGAGAAAGTGGTTGAACTCCTCGTTTCATCAGACTGAATCACATTCTCCTGCACCCCCTTCAACTCTGACACCTTCTTGAAACAAAAAGCAATAGATGAGACAGACAAGAGTCGAGAGGGGAAGGGAGGTGACATGCACCGTGGTGGCGGTGTCACGAACCCGAACCCAAACTCATCCACTCGTGGGACGCGGCATCAAAGGGCCTCGGGGCTCCGTCACACAGCAGACTTCAAATAGCAGATTGAGCGCGGAGATGTTTGAGGCCCCGGGTTGATGAAGATCAGAGGTTCCTGATGATTTTTACCCAGAAAGAGCGTCATAATAGGAGCCACAGATCCAGAAATGAATTGCATATCTAACCAAATATAAAATCAGCAGCAGGCAGCACAGGTTCGTATCAGACGTGTCAAATTGAAAGATATACCGGAAAATGGAGTCGAGGAAGTTTTCTGTCGGTGTTGAATCACTTGAAACTTATTTGGAGGGGCGATCTTAGACAGTCTGAGGAAGGATTTGAGTCCATCTTTAATTACAAGTGAGGTGATAACACGTAAAGGAGTATTCAGAGTATTAAATGTTGGTTAATTAGTGAAACAAGCAATAAAACATCTGCGTCTGTGTTCATGATCCTGCTGAAATCCAGAGACAACGTTCCTCCAGGCGGACATCGTTAACCTCGTTGCCAATGACAGCCGACGTCACATCCTCCCTTAAAGCCCGGAGACGTCGTACGATACCGAACGCTGTCTCATCAAAGAGGAACACGTCCGTCAGAAGCTCGGCTGGATCACGCCGTGAGAACTTTTAATGACTTTAAGGGGCGTCCTGTCGAGCCAGGGCGATGAATAATGCATCAAAAGTGAAGCTAATCAGCCGCAGAAAGACCGAACCGCTGCTCTGAGGAGGGTAAAGACGTACTCCACGCTCGTTCTTTATACCTGTATCATCATCCTATAATGTATTTGCAGCAATACACAAATTCTAACTGTTTAACACGCCTGAAATCCCTCCCAGACTTTCACAATCATTCATTCATAAACTCGTTTGACTTCTAGCTTTTTTTCTGCCGTGGCTCCAAAACAAAACCAAAAATCTTTAAATATTAACTTTATTTACCCGGATTTGGCTTTAAAATTTCCATCTGAAGGTCAAATATCTGGAGTTTCCAGTTTTTATTTTAGCTCTACGCTCCTTTTCAACTTCTAACTTCCTAGTAGGCAACTGAGGCTTGAAAGAACAACTGATGAGTAAGGGCAGAGGACTGAGAGAGCTTGATGAGCCTCCTCTGACACTAGTTTCACTCCCTTATTGTGAGCAGCGCTGAAGAAACTGCTGCTGGAGGAGGTGGCGGAGGCTGCTGTTGTTTTTGCAGCCATTAACAGCTCATTTGAACTCTCGCAGTCAGTGATATGTAGAGTAGACACAGCGGTGCACGCTTTGCAGGGGAAATGAGGGAAAACTGCAAAGCGTGCTGCAAAGACGCTCCCGAGGGATCAGACTGAGCAAGTCAGGGCGGACAATTACGGAGCAACAGCTCATGCTTCACTATAAATTTAGGATGCAGCTGATTAAAAAGTGCTGCAGGAGGAGGACAATGAGGAGAGGAGGCCGACAAACTGAGGCAGGAGTCCCTTAATCGTTGTATTTGTGGATGCAAACAGGGAAATTCATTCAAAGACTCGACAGCCATCGCGTTCAGGTGAGACGCGGGATCCAGACGAGAAGACATCGTCCACAGCTGCTGCTGCAGGTTTGATTTTTCCCACGTTCCTCACCCATTTGGGTCGAATCTGACTGTCCTCCCGCCTGCATGTCGTCATCTGTCGAACACGAGCTGGCGGAGAGAGAACGACGAAGGCAAAACCTGGAGAAAGCGACAGACATCAGAGCAGAAAGCGTGTCCGCTGTTACATCACTGAAATATAATCTGAAAACATGACAGATTGAGTAATGGTTGAAACACTTTGCCCCTTTTTTTTTCCATCTTGGAAAAACTCAAATGACGCAGAGCACTCAGCTCTGTCGGGCAGATGCAGCGCTACCTTCAATTTCAGCCAGAGAGGCAAGATAAAGGCCGGCGCTGAAGATGGGACGGAGGCTCCTAATGGACGAATAACAGGAGGTGAAGGACGGTCAGGTTGGCGGGAGGAAGAGGAGGACTGAAAGCAGAGGCGGGAGGCAGATAAGAGCTGCGGCACATGTTGCCACAGACAGGTTTCATCACTCGGCAGCCATGTTTGCATCGCCAGCTGGACGCGAAAACTGCATGAATCTGGCTAAAACACGATTTAAAGGTTTGGCGAGTTTGCCTCAAAATAAGATTTTAAGCACCGTTTCCCTACATGCACACACCGTCCTGTCACTAGCTTGTTTTACTGTTAAATCCAGGTGTGACGCGCTGTTTGAGGTCCATGGCGACGACATGCAAACGCACAAGAGCAGGATTGCAGCCACAGCAATGCAACTGGTCGCATAACTGTAACTTCAGTCCCGGAGGTCGCAGGTACATACCTGTAGGTCACGACGTGTCATGGTTTGAGGTTTTTTGATCATTTCCTGTTTTATTTTGTAGAGTTTCTTCCTCCCGTGTGTCTGCTCGCCTGCTTCCTGTTCCCTCCTGCGTCTCGTCTACTATCTGTGCTTCATGTCCCAGAGTTTCTCAGTTTCTTACAATGCTGGATTTGTGTTTTGTGCATTTGGGTGTTCCCGTTCCTGGTGTTGCACCTAACAACCGAACCGTTCTGCACGATGGAGCAGCAGGAAAACAACCACTTAGCATTGTGAATGCACTTTGCACGACACAGACAAACGCACAACAGAGTCACTTTCAAACTTAACGTGAGTTGTTGTGGTTTTGAGTTTCTGTGTTTTTTGGTTACTTCCTGTTTGCGTTTGCTTGCTCCCTGTGTTTGATTACCTCATTGGTGCCCCGCCCTCTTCAGTCTATACGTGCCTTGCCTGCAAACCTTTTTTGGATTTGTTTGCTCGCTCTCGGCTGAATATCCGGGTTTGACCCTGTCTGCCTCGGCTTCCTGTGAGCTGCAACGCTTGTAATCCAAATATGGTCTCTGCCTGCAGTTGGGTCCGTCGTTTCCAAGTTTCCCTCTTCCAGCCTGACGTCAGCTAGATCACCTGTTTTGCAAAGTTCTGTAAAAGCTCAAACCCACATGCAGACTGAATTCCTCATCTCAGCCACGGAGAGCACAGCAGTCTCCTTCCTCCTCTCTCACTTTACATTAATAAACCATATCCTTTCCTATTGTTCTGATGTTTGAAAAGTTTAATTACTGTTGATTTATTCTGAAAGCAGCTGATCATTAAGTGAACATATAATAAAATGCAGTGCAGCTTTAATGAAATGATCTAATACTGATGTGCATTATCAAAGGGGAGCTGAGTGCAGACGGACGGACGGAGCCGGCAGGAGCAGCACGGCGGCAGCAGCCAGGTGAGACGGACGCAGGTAGGCAAACACAGTGCGGACCAATCGGTGAATGCATGAATGCTGTGATGAGGAAATAAAGGTTTTCAGTGCATTTGAAGCAGACCTGTAATGAGGCGGTCACACACATGAGAGGTCGACAGATATTCCATCTCCTGCTCTGCACCGAGGCCGTTACATGAAACATACTTGACCCCTGCAGGAAACCCAGAGCGTGACGGGTCATAACACTGCTACTGTGCACGATGTCGCTCTAATTGGAAACATTGAGTTAATCTACGCTCTCCTCCATCCGACAACAGATGCCTCTGTGGATTAAGTGGACATTATGACAGACGCTCTTGAACGCATCATCAAAAGACACCACGATTGAGGACACTCGACGACGGCCTCGCCGTCGAAAGGAAATTATGCAAATAAGTCATTACGGCGCGGCTCTCCTGACACGTTCGCTCTTCTTTGGGATAAAGGAAGATAAACAGTAGGGAAAAACAGAAAACGGATTAATTAAATGAGACGGGAACAAAAGAGGAAGACAAACCGCAGAAATGAAGCGGAGGGTCCCCGAGCTGCCGCCGCCGCTGCAGTTACTATGAAACTCATTATGCGCCGAGTGCGTATACATTAAGGCAGTAATTACAATACATTATGTGTAATCATGAACATGTTTTACCTTAGATGGTGCTTTCAAGCATGCACTACAAGTGTAAGGCTCTTTATCTCTCTTAACTAATAATAAAATACCAGAGCTTTCATATTTTACAAAGCAAGTTCAGCAAGTCTCACGACCACTCATCGAATATTTGATGTTTCCTGCCGCAAGAAGACGATGGAGGCAGCCCTACTGTGTAGAAAATGAGGTGTTGATGATACCAAAGGATGATTTTGACGATAGCAGAAGAAGAAATGGGGTGACTGAAGCACTGATTGTGCTTTATAAGAGATAAATCACAGTGTTTTCATTTCAAAGTGTCGGTCTCTGCAGGAAATCCGGGTTATTTGTTCAAACACTTTGCGTTTTCCCTTTTTGCTGCTGCAAAGACCTCCCTGTAATGCTGCAGAGCTTTCCTGCATCTTGTTAACCACCAAAAATAAAATCTGGTTTGCTTTTTTAAACATAATCAGAGTCTTTTACCCCAAATTAATCAGGTAGCTTTAGTTTTCTAAACTTTAACCGAGCTTTTTTTGAAAATCGCAGTTTTTGATTAGAAAAGACTTAAAGAGGTTAAAATGGTAAAAAATGTTCTGTGTAAAGTTGGAGAACTTGTTTATATTGTCAAAACTTGTTTTTTGGTCAACAGGAAGTGGGCAAATGTTAGACTTTTACCTGGATGAACTGAGTTTTTTGTTGTCATTTCTTCTAAAATCTAGATTTAATTCTATTTCTTTTGATTCTAATCGTCTCACTTTAATGTCTTGTTTCATTTTAATGGATTACTGTCTTGCTCATTTCTCCATTTTGTTTTTTTTAGGTTGGGCCGGTTTGATCTTTATTTAAATCACAGGAGTTTATTTGAAAAAGCGGTGAGGGCGACACAGCATGAGTTACTGTCATCTGGAGATAAACCATTAAAACCTCTGACCTTTAACCAGCATCTGCTCTTATCCCTCTTGTGAGAAACAGACTGGTCCTCAGCAGCTCACCGGTCTCCACCTGGATCCTGATTCTGATCCAGAATCTTGGTGCTGGGGTTAGGGGTTAGGGTTAGGGATTCTAGAACCAGTCTGAGGCAGAACACACACACACACACACACACACACACACAAACACACACGGACACAAACACACACACGGACACAAACACACACACACGGACACAAACACACACACACACACACACACACACACGGACACAAACACACACACACACATGGACACACACACACACACAGAGACTCCCCCCTGTGACTGTCTCCAATTACTGAGCAGGTGCACCTGAGCAGGTCTTTTAGTAAAGGTCATCCATCCTCTGTGTGTGTGTGTGTGTGTATAGGTGTGTGTGTGTGTGTGTGTGTGTGTGTGTTGTGTAACCGTCGTGCCCTCAATTTCAGCGCCACTCTTCCATCATGTTTCCTTTTAATTTACCTCAAAGTCAAGCAAATACTTGACGGCGGTCGCTCAGCCCCTTCGTTTGTCCGTGTCCATGGCGTGCTCGTGCGTATACACAAACACGTGCGAGCGCACACAAACACATTAACACACACACACACGCACACGATCCAGGGAGGGTACTTGCTTTAACGCTCAGTCACATCCAATATGTCACTTTCTGCCCCGGTGGTCCGGGGATAAACACGGAGGGTTGAAGTGATACCTCACCCAGATCCCTTCAGTATCTCTCCTCTGTGTTCTCAGACCTCTGGCTGCAGGAAACACTTCATTTCAGGCTCAGTTAATCTGTTTTTCTAACAATTAATCGAATCATTTAGTCTCTAAAAAAACAGTGAAAAACACACACTGCATTCTGGGAAAATAGGCAAATGCATGGTGCAAACACCCAGACGTGAACCCTGCTTGGCTTCTTAAAAGATAAGCAATAAGCAATCATCATCTGGAGGAATGCGTGAGATGTTATATTCTTGGTTTCTGAATGCCGGAGTTCTTCAGGGTGAACGTCTTTGTCTGTGCGTTTAAAAAGCGAGCTGACCCCGATCTTACAGAGAGAGGACTCGCACACAGCGCAACAGCAGAGTGAAGGAGACGAACTTCAGCAGGCGACACGAAGGTGAAATCTCTGCTTCATCCAAAGTGTTTTCAAGCAGCTTTCAGCGTATGGAGCCTGCCCTGAGCAGGTTTGGGTCATGACCCTTTTAGAGAAGGTGGCAGTAAACTCCATCTGGACCAGCTTTACGGTCTGATCTGCATTGTCCTGAACCTTCTTCCAGAGGAGAAGTGAGCAAACAGGTGGTGCCCAGGGTGGGATGGGCCTGGCTCTCGCTCTTTCATGGCTTTGTTGCACATATGTACACATTTCCACTGCGTTTGCACTGCAGGAACTACAAACAGACAGACTCTTTCAGCTCCTACTTCAGAGCACGTACAACCCCAGCTCAGTGACTGGTCGAGGACTCCTGCAAGTGCAATGCGAAAAAAACCCGTAAACGTCCATCGTGCAAACAACAGCTCATAACAGTTGCATTAAAAACTGGAGCAAAACACAACAACAGCAGGCCTGGACCTCACTGACAGTCCATTTGTCCATCGTTGACGTTGCTATGCCGACTGCCAGCTGGTTTATGCCACTTCAGCATTTCCTGTTGGCTTGTGCAAACAGAGAAAAGGTTGCAGTTCTCGGGCCAAAGTCGCCCACTGACCTCCGGACTGTATATGAGCACATGTATGTACAACAATATGCATTAAAATACGAGTTCATTCCCTCCCTCATCTCCTCCATACACAGATCATTAGGTCCCCCTGACACCTGCCAGCTCCACATAAAAGCCGGCTTATGTTCTGCAATCAGCTCCGGATCACACACGACATCCTCTCTCTCGTTTTGTTGTTTTGGCGAGCACATCTGAACATCACAGTGACATTAAAGAGAAAAAATGGTGCACTCACGCACAAAAGAGCCGGAGTGTTTTCCAGAAAGGTCAGCGCTACTTCGGCAGTGGGACTGGGAGAGAGGAGGACAGCGGCAAAACAAACAATGGATGTGCCGCAGCGCAAAAGGTTAAGAGCCTGCCGACAAAACGGTGACGTGTTTCAGCTTCTTTCCTTTTCTCTGAACTTAAAAGTGACATTTTCAGGCATTTTGTGGATTATCATGGTCGAATCTGCTCGAAGAACATCGTTTTTACTGCTGCTCTAGTAGTCATCGCTTGCAAATGAAGCACCCTTCCCACAAAGGGCAGCTGTGGCCCAGGTGGTACGCCGGGTCGTCCACAAGACTGTGAACCCCAAATCGCTCCAGATGGCGAGGCCAGCACCCTGCGTGGTATCTCGCCGCCATCGCTGTGCAACTGTGAGAGTTAATGAGCGGCAGAAAGCTTTGGATTAAAGCTCTGCAGCTGGCTTCAACAACAAGATCCAGCAGCCCCACTGACGCAGACTCTCATCCCACCCCACGGACACGTTACGGGTCCGTGTCTGACTTGATCTACAGCCGCCTGGTGGCATCAGAGCAGAGGAGCCGCCTGCAACACTCGGCTGCCATTAGTGATTCATTTGATTCTGTTAAGAATGAATCATTGAACAGTCCCGAACGGCATCAGCGACAAACAGAATCGGTTTATGAAGAGAAACCATAAATCTGTGGTTTGGGTTTGAGGCTTTGTTGGACTTGAGGGGCTCTAACTCTGACATGAGCGTCCCCAACTCTCACTGCACATATTCCTGATCCTGTGCATGGCCAATAAGTTGCAGCTGCTGAAGTTTAAGGTCAACGAGCAAACAATGCAGGGCTGAAACAGGCCCCTGCAAGTGGTCCCACTGAGGATCATGCAACAAACTCGGTCACAGCAGTTGTGCTCGTTACCCAGCCGTGCTACATTTAGGAGCTTGTTGTGATCATTTTGCATCTAAAAACCAAGGAAAATCCTTTTCCTTTCTCCTCATGGCAATAAAGATAATATATGCTGACGGTCGAACATTGAAGAAAACAGAACAGAAGACCCCAATGCAACGTAAAATTGGATGTTTGGATTACTGTGTCATGCCCAACTGTCCGAAAACAGGAAATCAGTTCTTACCTTAGTGACTTTTCAGTTCGATTTCATTTTGTTAACCCTTTTAAAACCTGGACCACAGGTTGAATCTGTGGGTCTTAGAGGATCAGTGCAAACGAGAGCGCTGTGCAGTTGTGCATTAAAAAGATGTTCAGCCACATGAGAAACAAGAGAAAGGAGACATCTTAATGCAAAAACACCGTCTTCCATCTTCGCTTCATTTGAGTGACGCCTTTGCTGCGACTGTCAGCTGAACGCGCAGCCTCGCAGTACAACAGAACGGCGTTTGCTGCACCGCAGAGTCCAGAGAGGACGGACAGAAGGAAAAACCCTGTTTGTGCAAGATGCTCCGTGGCCCCGGGCTTCAATAAACACTCATTTCACCGGCTCAACCTGATGAAAGCCATTTGCAGGTTTTATTCTTTTTTAAATTCCACTCTGTCCTCTCAGGTTCATAACTTGGGAACCATTTAACAAACGTAAATGAGACTCATATAATTAAAACCAGCAGGACTTGGTCTTTCAAACCACGCTGGCGGCACAGATTCAAAACTTCTCAGTGTCGTCTTCAAACTGCAGTCCCTGAACGTGGTATTATCTTATAATGTTTATATTTATTTGCACAAGACGGAAAATTAGATTTTTTTGTTTTTAATAGTCTAAAGTGCCAGAGCGAGTCGCTGATCCCTGATATCTGGGCTGCGAGGAACATAAAGCTTCTGCTGCAGTGATGAGACTCTGCAAAGCTACAGATTCATTACAAAAAATACATTTCAGCTCAATATTTTACATGTACATCAACATTATTTCTGGAAATGAGCAGTGAGAGCATGAAAAATAAGTATAAATTGAACAGACAGCTCAATAATAGGCACCAGACAGAGGCGTTGTTTGTCAAGATGCATTTTTTAAATGTAAACAGATCATTTTATCTGATCATACACATACAAATATTAACCTGAAAAGTAATTTGTATCTATAACTGTGAATACATGTAGTTTAATTAGTAAAAAGTACAACTGACAAACTCAGAAAAGCAGGTTTCCTAATGTTCTCTGTGTCCTGCTGCAGCTCAGCACAGTAGCTTTAGCTGATAGCATTAGCTGCAGCCTGTCTGCAGCAGCTCTCTCCAGTCTGCAGCAGCATGTTTCTTCAGGAAGTTGTGCTTTGGTTCAGGGTTTCTTCTCTTCTCTGGCTGCCAGTAGTCATCCCGGTTACACTGCTCCCTGCAGAGCCGATGGGCAGCAGCGACGGCGTGTGGACGGGAGCGTTAGCGTCCGTTTGGAGCAACAGCTTCAAACCTTCAGCGCGTCCTGACCCGACAGAGGCGGCCTGTGAGAGCTGAGCTGTGTGTTGTGTGACGTGTTGTTGCCGCAGGTCAGAGATGTGCAGCCATGAACCGTTTGGTTTCTGATCTTTCAGAGACGCTGAGCTACGGTTTCTGTCCTCCACAGCAACAAACTCTGCACAGCTCCTCTCTCCAACGCTCACTCACGTCTCCACAGACGTCGTCCTGCAGCACAGCAGCTCTCACAGCTGTCTCCAGTTAACACACAATTTAAACAATAATCTGAGTCTTTTAGAGACAAATCAAGCAGTTTTGGTTCATTTGCAGTTGCCCTTCAATGGACGTCGTAGCCTGTTTCCTGCTGACAGCTGATCAGCACTAGACCAGTTCCAACAGCTGCCCCTCATTCAGACACAAAACCTGAGAAAATATAGAAAAATACAAGTTTCCCTTTACGTTCTTAGTCTGAATGTTGAATGACACGGAGCCTCAGAGTTACAGTTGTATCAAAGCAAAACCACTAATTTGCCAGAAGCACCAACCCTGGTATGATGCTTATCTGTGTGTAATGGGTGGATATCAGCTGATAAAGCCAGCCAGGCTCTGCTCTGCAGCAGCATCACCCCGTGCAACATGATGCACGATCCAAAGAGTAACCCCGAGTCTTCCCAACCCTCAGCATCCTCTGTTTCTACGTCTTCACATCTAAGTCCGCCCCTGTTATTTCCAATATTAATCAGCTGCACCGTCGCACGGACATGAAGTCTGGAGACGTGATTATGAGCTTTCTCTCCATGGCAACAGATTGTAATTTTCAGTGGAGACGACGCGAAGCGAAGACGCTGTCACTGTGCATGAGGAGCGTGTCTCATAGATCATATCCAGGAAGGAAGGCCTGGTGGATCTGGGTATGTCCCGTCATGCTTTCACCCAGCCGGAGAGCTCCAGCCGAGGTGAGTGAAAGACGGAGACGGTGTGAGCTAATGATGACACAACGAGGGAAAGAGTGAGAGTCCAAATCAGCTCGGTGACGGTGAGTGACAGAGTGGCATTAAAGCTGAGTGTGAGTTACCGAGATCTCACACGGCGGCGACAGGCGGGGGGATAAAGAGAGGTGAACAGTGACGGAGGAAAGACAAACAGAGGAGCTGTGTGTGTGTGTGTGTGTGTGTGTGTGTTAGTGTGTGCATGTGTTAATGTGGGTTCACATGTATTATTCATGTTGTGGGGACATAAGTCTGCTCACACACTCACACTGTGGGGACTCATAGGACTATTGGGGACCTAGGAGCAAGTTCATATATAAAAATCATTAAATTTTGATTTAATTAAGGTTTGGTTTGAAGTTGTGCGTATGTTGTTATGTGTTATTGTGTGTGTGTCTGTGTGTGTGTTTTGTGGGGACATGCAGTTTGTTACCATGAAACGATTACAATTTAAGGGAAAAGTTAAGGTTTGGGTTAGAATTAAAGTTTTGAGTGTGTGTGTGTGTGTGTGTGTGTGTGTGTGTTCACATGTATTATTCATGTTGTGGGGACATAAGTCTGCTCGCACACTCACACTGTGGGGACTTTTGGGGACCTAGGAGCAAGTTCATGTATAAAAATCATTCAATTTTGATTAAATTTGGTTTAAATTGACGTTGTGCATATGTTGTTATGTGTTATTGTGTGTGTGTGTGTGTGCGTGCGTGTGTGTTAGTGTGTTAGTGTGTGATCACATAAATTATTCATGTTGTGGGGACATAAGTCTGCTCACACACTCACACTGTGGGGACTCATAGGACTTTGGGGGACCTAGCAGCAGAGTTTACAGGTTGTGTGTGTGCAGAACTCAGTGCATTACACACTGTGACAGTCTGTTCACTAAAAGCCATCAGGTCTTACTGTTGGCTCTTCTCTAAGGGTCACAAGCTGAATCTGAGAGGTAATGAGACCATTCATGGGCTTTAAAATGAAGGGTTTTTGCATTTATTTTCAGTTTTTTCTCTCTTCCTGTCCTTTGTTGTGTTAAATATTGAGAACGCCGACCCCTCCTGACCTCCAACAGTTACATCAATGGACCCACAGAGACGTTTAGAGTGGAAATGTATCTTTGGTGAACCGCTAACAACTCAGCAAACAAAGGAAACGTGACACGGGACCTGAACTAGACACTGCTGTTGTCAGAACGGGTCACAGGACCAAAGGCTGTTAATGTTTTTTATGTTCCTGTCGAGGGTTTTGACGTCTATCACACCTGGAGCAGTTTATCTGCAAGTGTGCATGGATGCACATACATGCACACACATACATTCCCCTTATTTCACTGCAAAGAGATGCAGCTCTGGCTAAGGCAGGGTGAACTACAGTCACCTGGAGACCCGCCTTAATTAAAAATACACAACATACACACAGTTAAGCTGCAGCTAATAAGAGCAAAAGTCTCTAAATGTTGAGGAGAGTTGCTTCCTTTCTTGCTTCCTTTAGCACAGGAGACCGTGATATGCAAAGATGCGTTCAAAGACGTCCCCCGAGGAGCGAGAATTAAAGCTTTTATGAGCAATCTATTCATTTAAATCATCATTTTAATTTCATTTGCTGATGACTGTGACTGTATGTCTGCATGTTGCAGCGCAGCGTTTCTTGAATTGAGCTCAGCCGAGCTTTAGTGGCATCAGAGATCCAAGAACAACACCCCCAAAGCACCAAAGTGCAGTTTGTTTTCGTGTGCACAGTACACGCTAACAGCCGCGTGAACATGATCCAGCAGGTGAACACACACTGCAGCTGACAGCAGCCAATCACATGCTGACCTCCTGCAACCGTGGTGACGACATGAGACAGACAGAGATGTGATCATGGTGTTTCCGTGTTTGCTGGGCCACACAAGCAGCATTTAAAGCGCCGCTGCATAAATAAACAAGTAAACAATTAATGTAAACTACTGAATGTTGAATGTTTAAATTGATCTTACGTGTAACTACAAGCTACATATTATAATATTAAAGTGAATATTAACCTGTGACATGCAGTGAGGCAGAGGTAAAATGCAAAGTCAAGTCCAAATATGTCACAACTGTGCAGCGTCTGAGTACGTGTACCTGTTGATTCTGATGAAAACGGTGATAAACGTGTATGAAAAGAAAAACCACAGAAGAAGAAGTACTGTGAAAGGCGAAGCGTGTGAAGGTCAGCTGCGACTCCGTCTGACATTTAATTTCATTTTCACTTCGGAAAAACCGAGGACAACAACCGTGTTTGCTAATCTCGCGTCTCCGGGGCGCAGTAACAAACATCTGAGCTCGGCCTCGTGGTTGTTTTGTCATTTAGATCCTCTTTAATGCTGCGGGGCCGCTCACTGATTCAGTGCATAATGTGTCCTACGCTGCTGCAGCGGAGCAGTAATTAAATTGTTTGTGCGGCGAGCGCCGGGGAAACAGTTACATCTGTCAGGCTGATGTTGTAAATAAGCGCGTGCAGGGAAATGACGTTCCTCGAGGTTTAGCGGGGCGACTTCTGCGAGGAAATGAATGAATTACCACGAGCACATCACCGTAATTGCATTTGTGTTATTTCCCCGGAGCCCCTTCGTTTTGGCCTCCGCTCCCTCCCAGAGCAACACAAATGGCGGCCGCGTGCACACAGCGGCGGCGCTTTGCCCTCCTCTCGCCCTGCGTCTCAGTTTAAAACCAATCTGATGACGTCATCGCGTGTTGTGGCGGCGACCGTGGCCTCACTTCCTGCATTCAACATGTTCATCAGCAGCAAAATGTGCATTAGTGTCAAAGCAAAAGCGAAAAACAGCACATTTACGACGCAGAGCAGAGTTTTACTGCAGGAAAATGCATCAACGAGAGAATAAAGAACGACTTTAGATTCAACTGCAACTCAGAACTTTATAGTAAATACATCAAATAATATTCAGCGTACCCAACTTTACTTGTTTTTATTCATTACTCTGGCTTCAGCGCTGCAGAGCTGCTCAAATTAGCAGCAGCCATGAGTTTTCGGTGATAAATCAGATGTTTCTAGGAAAATAACTACTAAAAAATCATAATATAAATAATTGTTGTATATTTTCGAGCTAAAATGACTTATTTTCCATTATCTGAGCTCAGCAGGCAGAGCAGCGCTGCCGGGAGGAGCTGCAGGAAGTCAAATGAGGCGACTTTGGAGTTGATTATCAGCTGATTCTTAACAAATAAACAATAAAAAGATGGTTTTGCCGTCGACGCGCGGCCTCACACTGAGTTTCAGTTGTGACCTTTTAAAGTTACTACGAAAGTGTTGAACTAATTAAGACTGTTTCATATCAACGGCAGCCTTGTCCTCGGCTGGCGGAGGGAGATGCAGATGCGGGTGTGGGCGGTGTACGACGACATCGAGCTCCCGTTCAAACACCAACGACTCGATCACGACTGTTTTCAAAAAGAAACTCGCGCTTCACCTTCGGAAGAACGGTGACGGTGATCTCAGCTCATAGGTCCACTTACAGGCTTCTTCAACTGCGTCTGCACTTTTATCTTTTACTGATATGAATGTGAACTGTTTTAATGATTCATACTTTGGAAGGAGTCTTAATAAACGGCTTTGTTAAAGTTGAGACGAACTGAAAAACACGTTTTTACCCTTTTAATCCACATCTGACGGCTACATTGTGCAGAAAAACGCCGAAGAATCAGTTTCTTTGCACTTTTATCTCTTTTAAACACAGTCTGACACGTGCTTATTGAACCAATCACATCACGACATCCACTCAGCTATAAACCAGCTAAGGTTCGTTAGCCGGCTAGCTAGCAGCAGCATGCTACAGCAGTGTGTCCTCAGGTGTTGTTCTTGTGTTTTAAAGATCAGTTATAAAGTGTGAGAGGTGTATCTTTGGGTTGCCAGGTTGTGTTTATCCCCCACCAGCAGGACACATGATTTATCATTAATTAAAATCTATTTATTAACATCTTTATGTCACAAACATGTGACTAATGCAGCTGAGTCTTTATTTAAACGTGTGAAACCCTCGAACATGAGCTGCAGGGACTCATCACATGACCGATGTGAGTCAGTGATTAAGGAAAACACAGAGATGCATCATCGCGCTTCATCCATCCAACAGTGACCAATGAGCATAAACGCTGCTTCTCGTTCTCACTCCTGATTGGTTGGCAGCCGAGGGTCCCGTCATGCAGGACCCGAAGCCTCACGCTGAACTCAGATCTGTTCTCGCCTATAAACACTTTGCATGAAGCAACGCTGCCACCTGCTGGCACCCACAGGGATTACCACCAGAACTCAGAAGTAATTAAGTACATTTACTCAAATACTACTTATACTAGTAGTACAACTCTGCAGTGCTTTACTGCAGTATATATGTTTTAAATTAAACTTTATAAAAATGTACTTTTTACCCGATTACATTTATCTTTTAGCTTCAGTTACTAGATACTTTGCAGATTAAAATGATTAATATAAAATATAAGCAATAAATAAAATGTAAATGTAAATTATGTAAATAAAATATATTGTTATAGCTGTAAAAGTTATATTATATTATATTATATTATATTATATTATATTATATTAAACTGTGTGTTATTTAACCAATATGCATATAAAAGTGGATATAAATGTGTTTAACTGACTATTTTTCACACAGTTCATCTGTTTTTCTGTTGTTCCGTGAAGAACTAAGAAAGAAAAGTCTTTATTATTATTGTTATTATTATGATTGTTGTTGTCTGTCTGTGTCTGTGTGTTTTCTTGCTCACCTGTGGCTGATTTGTGTTCACCTGCATTTCATCAGCAGTCGCCTGCTGCACCTGCTGCGCCCCCGTCTGCATTTGGGTCAAACCCACTGCTTGCAACAGTCGTGACATTTACTCCTGCGATCAGGAGCCAGGCCGTGAGGAGCTGAAGGTGTGATGTGGTCGTACGTCTCAGTGCTGGTTAAGTTTACAGTACAGCTGCAGACTTCAGCTTCTCAGGGGGTTGCTGGGGGTACGAGCTGCGGCAGGAGTGCATTCTGGGAGTTCTTAGATTAACTTGCCGTGGTCAGACGTCAGTGAACCGCAGAGGAGACGAGCACCGAACGATCTGGGCCACTGCGACTGTAGCTTCTTTAAAAACACGTTTAAGTGTGGCACTCGGCCCCTCTCGGTCGAAACACACGGGCCCTTTAAACCTGCAGCCGCTGCTGTTTCTGACCTTCAGGAGCTGCAGGAACAGGTCGGATCAACACTGAGTTGGCAGACTTATGAACAAACTCGACTCGGGAACAGCCTGACCGTTTGTTGATGATACTGTTCGTCTTTATTTCACATGTAAAGAGTCAAACTGTTGATGGAAGGAGCAGCAGCTCCATCCGTCAAAGCGCCTCCGCCCTCTCCTCCTCACTGTCCAATGGAGGCCCAGCAGGATCAGCGAAGCCCCGACGCCAGCGAGGCTCAAACTGATCAGCACCTGTGTGTCCGGGGCGCACACACACACACACACACACACACACACACACACACTGCTGATCAACAACAACAAGCACAGTAATCATTAGCATCACTGCAGCTCCAAAGCCAAACCGCACTGTGTAAAGCAGAGGCGTCCGGCGGCCGCGCTGCTTCGACGCCGTCTGGTTCTGCTGGTCCTCAGCTGAGTCCCAATGGGCCAAAGAGCTCTCGTAGTCCAGGTTCAGAACCCCGGCGGGCAAAACCCGGATCCCCCAGTAAATCCTCTTCACCCTGCGGAAGCTGGTGTCCTGCACGTCGCAGCGATACGTTCCTGAAAATGACAGGATGTAGTCGATTAATCAAATCTCTCTCCTGATTCCTGTGCGTTTGCATTGATCAGCTGTTTGCTGCTGCACATACATGTGCATCAGCGGTGTGTGTGTGTGTGTGTGTGTGTGTGTACGTTGTTAGGTGTTACCCAAAGTGCAGCACCTCTTCGAGAACGCCCTGTATATGTGTAAGAGTTCAGGCTCGATTTGAACCTTACTTTGCAGGTAGTAACTTATGTTCATCTGTGCTCGCTTCACCAGACTCCATTGACAAAAACACTCATTTTGGCATACAGAACGCGGGAGTTGCTGGTTTTTCTTGCTGCCTTGATCGTTTACTTTGTTTGTGTTGTAGCATCACTTCTGTGAATGCACACTAACT
This sequence comes from Datnioides undecimradiatus, assembly GCA_008933995.1. Lineage (NCBI taxonomy): Eukaryota > Metazoa > Chordata > Actinopteri > Lobotiformes > Datnioididae > Datnioides > Datnioides undecimradiatus. The sequence goes on along the minus strand of WARS01000071.1, from coordinate 1,890,907 downwards.
CTTTAAAGCACACAAACAAAGCAACCGATCACAGCAGCGGTCGACCAGCTCACGTCATGTTCTCTGAGGTTAAATTGCTGTTTTGGTCAAAGGAGTCTGGTGCATTTGAAGACACCCCCCCCGCGTGTGTTTTACCTGCGTCCTCCTCCCTGACGGGGTCCAGCACCACCCGGCCCAGCAGAGGAGCGTCCCAGCGACTGAACAGAGAGTCGTCAGAGCTGATTATCCCTCGGGCGTGACGCCACGACACCCTGAGACGTACAAGAAAACACCACGGTGAACTGTCCACCTTCACTGAATCACAGCTGGGTTGGATGCACTCATGTTTACTCGACTATAGCTCTGCTATTGGGGGAATCAGTGGAGGCCATGTGGGTTAATTTAGCCCCGAGCTGAAGCAACCAGGCTGAACACTCTACAACAAACCACATTTAGCTTTGCAGGATGAGATTCAAACCTATCCAACATGCATTTGAACATGAGTTTCCACTGTTTCCATCCTCACCTCCAGGAGAACCTCCCCATGGCCTGCATGACTTCTCCCAGACAGTCGATGTGGACTCGCTGTCCTGAGGTCACCGTCACCGTCCTGAGTCCGCACTGCCACGACTCCAGACACTTCACCCTGCGGACTCGGCACTCCTCCGACACCTTCAAACAATAATCCACGACTGTTTTCATTAAAGTTAAAACTGATTTTCATCGCGCAAACGCACACGTTACATGTTTGAGACGTCGTTAAATCACGTGAACATGCAAATTTACTGCAAACGTGAACAAGCAACCCGCGTTATGATACCTCTGCTCTCTCTGCGCTTCTCACGCCTTCCTCCATCGCCGTCTTGCCGTCTTTCAGCAAACACAGCGTTTGCGTTTTTATGCCGAGCCCGCAGGTGGCGCTGCAGGGGGAGCTGTCAACGATGACCTCCATCGCCACGTTGTCCGCCTCGTCCTCGAGGTCGGACGAGGTCAGAGGGCGGAGGAGGGCGAGCAGCAGGAGACAGACAGTCACATGCTTCATGTTTGATGCTGAATCTGCAGGAAGTAAAACGCTTTTCACTAAAATAAAGTTTTTTTGATTAAATCTGATGTGAAATAGTTTTATTTTCATTTCAAGTTTTTTGTTTTTGTATTAAAAGACTTTAACATGTGATGCATCAAAGCAGGGGTGTGTCCAACGGCCCACAGAGGCTCCTAAAATCTGATTGGCCTCATTATCCTTAAATATCATTGGCTAGCTTCCCGGTGAGAGGCGGGAACTGTTTTTATAACCATCTAAATTTTATTTTGCAGCACTTTCTTGATTTGATTCGTTTATATTAATGAATATTTGAATGGACACAGACTTCTCAGTGAAATAAAACATTTTGAAACACAGAAACGTAAAAAAAAGAAACTGTCGATTCAGACGAAAGATTCACGACAAATCAGGTTTAAACCAATGAAACTACAGGAGATGTTGAATCATCTCTGTGGCAAACAGCTCAAATGTGATGAACCCTTAAAACTGAGAACTGAGAGTTGAAACCGTCGGCCGCTGCTTTTCCTAGTTTGATACGCTGACGTTGCTGCGAGCTGATTGGCTGTTGAAACAGGTGACGTGCCTGATGGCAGTGGCCGCCCTGAGTCACTCTGGACTGGGCTGTAACGCTGATAATTAAAGTGCATATGAGAAAAGGGCAAATTACCTGCGCAGCACACACTCCCTCACACTGAGACGCCGCCGCCGCCGCCGCCGCCTCAGAGTTTAAGGTGGTCAAAGTACACGAACCCTCTCACTGAACTCCAAACACAAACTACAACAGATGAGCCCAAACTGCTGAGTCTGCAGGGTCTGATCATTAAATCTGTTTTAATTCAAACGTCGTCACGGCGACGGGAGTTCCAGGATGCAGGATCCCTCTCCAGGATGTCATGTGATCTGCATCAAAACTAAGCTACTTTACTTTAATTTTAGGCTTTTTTATTGTTTGTAGTCAAGTCGAATTCATGTCTGTGGTAAATTATGTTAAAGCAGCAGGAGCTGGGTGAAGTTCTTCACAGGGAAATCACAGCAGACGGAGCAGACGATGCATATCAGGCATGAACTCAACAGCAGAGCTCCAGGTGAGATCAGGTGATGATGGAAACTGGGGCAGGTGTGATGAAAAGCCTCAGAACAGAAGAACAGAGCTGCATCATCACTCTACCTCAAAACAAGAATCTGATTTCTGTTCTCGAGTGATCATTTTGTGCTCTGTTTATTTAAGTGTCTGAACAAAAACATTTATTATGACAATAAAGTATTTTCTATTAACTATAAACTTAACTAACTAATTAATAATCCAAAGGGAAAACCACAAAAACACTTTCATGAAAATTCATTCAGGTTTAGCAGTTTGATCATGCATCAACCTTCGGTGTCAGTATCGGTGTTGGTATCGGCGATCCTGGCCTGTATTCACTTGGTATCGGATCGATACCGATTTATTTCCTTGTTTCCTGAAGCTCAGTTTGAATTTATCCATCCGTCAGGAGGACCAGAGTAAAACCTCTTCTCGTGGTCTTTTGTGGCATGTTTGCCTCTTTATATTCATTTTATAATTCAATTAAAAAGTAATTAATTCCTGTTTTTAATGCAGATTTTTAGATTCTGACCAGTGAAAACCTGTTGCGTGTGGCTGATGCTGCAGTTCGCACTTTAACCACCAGGTGTCAGGCAAACACTTGCACAGCTGAGCCGCTGCAGCCTCACTCCACTCGGTTTGTTGCGTTTTATATTTTATTTTGTGCGTGTTAACACGGCGACAGTGAGCTACAGCGACAACACAGACACCCAGTGCTGGTTATGGGGCGATGGCAGAGGGTCACAGCCTGAAAGGAAGCGGCACAAGAGGCACCGATGACGTCATGACGTTCAAAACCTGCAAAAACTGAAGAAAAAGTCTTTTTTAAATTTAAAATAAATAGAAAAGTTGTTGTAAAGTCTTTGTTTCATGTTTGATCAAATAAACATTAATAAACAAAGTTTCTGCTGAGCTGAGGCTGATGCACTGACCAGGCCGTAAACAACAATAAATCAAGTTAAATAAAGTTTAATTTTATACTTTATGTCCACACCATGCATCATGTTTCAGTGACTCACAGCAGCAACGTCTAATTTTATGTTTATATGTTATTTTATATTTAAAAAACTGTATTATTCTGTATATTATGTGCAGATCAGTCACCTTAATATGATTTAAGCAGCTTTACGATCAAAACTCATGCCTCAGACTCTTTTTAATATTTTATTTATTTATATTCTGTTTCCATCTTTTAATAACAAAGGCTGAGATTAGACCTTACAGCTTAAATCAAGCGTTTATTTGCTGAAACGCTGCAGGGAAATGAGGAAAAGGCTCTTTTCTGTGTGAGCTGTTGTTATTTACATGTGACTGAGTGGAAATAACAATAAATACGAAGTTAAAATGACAAAAATGATCACAGAAACACAGCAAAAACTGTCAGATTCTGTTATTATTGCTCATTTTAAAACAGCCTGATTCTGAGTGAATGAAGACAGTTCTGTGCGGGGAACACCTGTCAGCCCTGCTACTGCAGCATTTCTCGCTTTGCATTGCATTTGCTGTAAGACTGGTTTAATGTATTGTTTGATTTGCTTGGTGATAACTCCTCCTGACTGTGAGCCTCAGGTCCACAGGGACCCACCGTCACGGCCCACGGCTCCTGGCTCCGGCATGTTCCGGCGGCGCTGTCGTCACGTTGGCAACGGGCTGGATCTGACGGGAGGAGAGCTATTTTTAAAAGCCGGAGTACTTCTGCCACCGATAACTGGGAAAAAGACCAAGACACGAACGCACACACACACACACACACACACACAGAGTCACGATGATGAGTCAGCATCAGTTGGGGGGGGGGGAAACATGCTCGGTGGCCAGTAACAGTGGCCTAGTTGGCAGAACAGTAAAACTCATGAATGTGGTCAACACCAGATGTCCCCGGGTGTGTGTGTGTGTGTGTGTGTGTGTGTGTTGGGGAATGAGGAGGTGGGATGAAGAGGAGTGTGTGTGTGTGTGTGTGTGTGTGTGTGTGTGTGATGGAGGTGGAAAACGGGGGAAGTCAGAGAAGAAGAGATGTTACATAAGAACAGGAAGTGGAGGAGGAAGAGGGGGAGGAGTGTCAGAGCTGGGAGTTAAATCTGTTACTCACGACTCAGTAAATCATAATTAACATCCAATGGCAGCGTTTCCAGGAAGTAGTCTGTTGTTGCACCTGAACCATTGTTATCACTTTTATTGTAAGGATGAACTTTTAGCACAAACAAACAGAAAACACGGTCACAAACAAACAAAAACAGCACAAAGGCACTCAGACACAGAGAGCGGCTGTTCAGCGCCGGGCGCTCACACCGAATCCACTTAAAACACAAAGTGTTGACTGTGAATAGACACAGAACCGTGTGTGCACCCTGACCGCAAAGACCTGGTCCCCGTGCCTGGTTCTGACGCTCTGGTGTCTGTCGTTTCATTTTGTGCGTTTTAAAGCATCGTGTGTCGCGTTCATCTTTAATCTTTAATCTCAGTGGTTAAACTGGTTGAAAAGGAGCCAAATAAAACCAGTGACTACATAAAATAATGCAGCGTGCAAATATTTACACGCACCTGCGCATTAGAGATAAAACATTAGATTCAAAGCGAAGGCAAACACTGATTTGCAGCTTTTGGCCTCTTTTGTGAAGGTTTGCATCTGAATCCCAACAATTAGTCAATTAGAGGCTCTTTGATTAACGGATTAAAACATTAAAAACAACAAAGCAACATCTCACACTGACTCCACAAGTGTGAACGGAGCCAAAATGGACATTTATGACGATTTAAAGGCGTCTGAGTCCCTGAAACGTCCTGGAGCCACATTAAAGGGACACACCTGCACGACTTCCACGACACAGAGAGAGAGAGAGAGGGGGGAACTAATCTGCACAGGTTCATAAACTGTTTGAGTTTCCTGCTGCGTGACGGCACAGTTTGCGATGCTGAAGCTATTAATAACATCTGGCAACTTCCTTACAGAAAGCAAAACCAGTCAATCACAGCGCCGAGACACGCAGACACACGGATGGGCGGCAGGTTATACAGACGGCTTCAGGCTGGCGCGGTTAGTTTAACGATCTTTTTAGGTTTGGAAGCGAGGACCTTTATGTTTTTAGGTTAAAAGCTAAAGATTGAACGGTAGTGCACATGTTCAGGGTCAGAGAGAAACACACACTCTGCATCAGCCGCCGTTTGAGTCACATGTCGGCGTCCGACGGAGGAGAGAGATGACCGAGCACCTGCTGAAAATACTGGTCGTCGGCGACGGCAACGTGGGCAAGTCCTCGTTTGTGCATCGCTTCGTCAGCGGGCAGTTCAGCAAGACGTACAAGATGACAGTGGGAGGTAGGGTTGCTTTACTTTAGATCCGTGTGTGAGTGTGGGAACCAGTATGAGTTCTAACCTACACAGCGAGGACACATTTGCAAAGTGAGGACACTTTGCGTGACGGTTTAAACTCGGTTATAGCTCAGTGTTTGTCTAATGGGGGAAATGCATTGTTTCAGTGATGGTACTCATAAGAATAGAGGAACCAACAGGTGAACATCCCCTTGTTTACTGGAAACATGTTGCCACAGGGTGAAAAGACGGAAAAGCAGATAATAAATGCAATAAATTCATAAAAGCACTGTTTTTCTTGTTAACCTATATTAAATATTCACAGTTTTATTTAATGCAGGAGTTATTCCACATGTTTTATTCCCATGAAACACTGTGCCTGACATCAGCATTTGCACACTGCGGGTGCTCTGATCTGAGTGCAGCTGCACGCTCGCTATCATCAGACCCTCTGATCTTTAATTTAACGCCCACTGATTCTTTTATACTCGTGCTATTGTTGCTAACTGCAGGTGTCGACCTGGGAAACGACCTCACAAACGAATCAAATCAATTATTTAAGTTTCTATAATTACATTAAACGTCCCATGCTATGCTAACATGCTAACTTTAAAGATATGTTATAAAATGATGCAAATTATTCTGAAAAAGTTATTTTTTTAAAATACAGGTGAGCGAATGTGACCTAAAATCAGGTTTTTACCTCATGAAAAGTTAAAAAAAGAGAATAGAAGCTGATGCGTTCCTATTATTTTAGTTAAATGATGTGAAAACAACAACATAAACGTCACTTTTGATTAAAAAATATTGTTTTTCAAGGTTTTTTTAGGGATAAAAATCTGATATTTATATATATTTAGTTTATATATTTTATTTATGGATGCTTGAATTGATGCTGATGCAGGATCGGTGTGTGTGTGTGTGTATAAAGTGCTCTGTAAACAAAGACAGGACACAGTTGATTATTAAGTTATTATATATAAGTATATATACAAATATTTTATCATTACTGTGACATTAAACACACAAAACTCACAGATCCCGGCATCTTCAGCCTGACCGTCAGCTGTTTCACCAAGATGATTTCGAATAAACTCATAAATCAACCAATAAATATAGAAACATTATACAAATAATGTTAAAATGAAATATAATATTTAATAAAACCATCAGTTGCTTGAAAATCGCTGCACAATCCACAAAGAAAAGCTGGATTTTAATTAAATCAGATCATTAAATCAGACTTTTATTGTGCCAGACCGACCGATACAGTGTTTTTATTATTAATATACATGTTTTCCTTTATGTCCACAGTGGATTTTGCTGTGAAGGTGCTTCACTGGTCGGATAAAGAGAAAGTCCGGCTGCAGCTGTGGGACATCGCAGGTACGTAATGTTTCTCAGCTGACGCACACGTGAGCAGAGCGGTGTGTGTGAGCTGTGCGTCCTCCCTCCAGGCCAGGAGCGCTTCATTTCCATGACCAGGATCTATTACCGCGGCGCGCTGGGCTGCGTGGTGATGTTTGACGTCACCAGCTCGTCCAGCTTCCTCAGCTGTCGCCGTTGGAAACAGGACCTGGACAACAAGGCCATGCTGCCGAATGGAGGCTCCATCCCCTGCATCCTGCTGGCCAACAAGGTGATCCAGTGCGTTCGCCCGTTCACCGTAACTGCTGAATGATTAACCGTGGATCAATATTCACGACCAACACTTTGAGCTTCAGGCCTCGGTTTCACCGACTTCTGAGAAACTTCCAGCGAATCAGACGCATCAGAGCGTTTCATCGGTCATTTATTCATCTAACACCACGAGCAACAGGACGCACTGGAGGTGTTTCTAGAAATATCTTTAAATTCAACCACGTTCATGTCCAAACAGGGATCATAATAAACATTATCTACAGTGTGGGACAGTTCAAACCATCATAGTGTGTACCAGGCAAGAGAAACTAATTTAATTTGGTGCAGATTAGCATAAAAAAATCTAATCATTTGTGCAAAATCAAACAAACTTAGCCAACTTTATTCACTTTATTCACTTTGTTTGCTCGCTGAAAGCAGATTTGAAGCTGATGCATGTCGTGTTTGGTGCAGGACACAACGGCTCAGTTTGCAGTTTAGCAGTTTTCAGTCTGCAGCCTCTGTTGGTGAACCCGCTGCAGGATTGATTAATATCAGGACCGCTCAGAGTGGGGTCTGCAGGCTAAAGTGTCCCGGTGCACAGTTTGATGCCAGCCGGGTGAAGCTAGTGCAGGGTTACCCCAAACCTTTCCCCTGAAGGACCAAAATTCAGTGCTCTCCAGTTCCCAAAGTGTCAGTCAGATAATGAACGTGACAAATGTGATCTGCTGCTTTATTGTGTGAGGTAAACTGTTTTACATACATGTATCAGATGCATATTTAATAATAATTTTCATAATGTGAGCACCTTGCACAGCAGGTCTGTCAGTAAAGCAACAAAAAGGTGTTAGCAGGGTCCAGACTGTGGGAACCCCTCATCTTCATCTGTCTCTGTGCGACAGTATGAACCAAATCAAGCATCTGGATGTTTCCCAGCTTCTAATTAATAACTAATCAGTAGAAACATGAGAGTGCGTCGCTCTGCTGCAGGGTTTTGTGTTGACGGTGTTGTAAAGATCAATAGCACAGGTGACACACTGCTCACCTCACAACAACATGCCTGTCTGTCTGCCCGCAGTGCGACCTCTCCCAGCGTGCCGTGTCAGCAGACAGCATCGACAGGTTCAGTAAGGCCAACGGTTTCGTAACGTGGATGGAGACCTCGGTGAAAGACAACAAGAACATCACAGAGGCCATGAGGTGAGACCTGAACCTGAACCAGAGTCCAGACGATGCGTTTTGGTTAAAGAGTGAATAAACATAAACAGTCCTGTTATTATTCACGACTAGATAGATTCTGCAAACAAAATGCGATGCACGGTTTAGATTAAACTATGGCTTCATGCATGAGGGTGAAGGTTTGCTGCTTCTCCATGGTTCACATCACAGTTAATAACAACACCGTTTCGAGGTTTGACTCTTTGACAGTTTGAAGGTCTGAAGCTCTGGGAGTCCTGGGCGATTGTGTGCAGCTCATTCTCTTCCACACAGCTTCTACAGTAGCCCAGAGAGGACAAATCACGGCTCTAAGGAAGTCTTTTGCATTTTCTCTGCAGCAGCTGGAGACTGCAATATGCAACCTCACCACTAGATGGCAATGAATCCAACACACTGCTCCTTTAAAACTGCAGAACCCGGCAATGTGTGAGTTCTTTAGCTTTAAGTCAGCATTAAATGTTAAATGTCGACACCAGCAGCGTCGCTTTCACTGCAGGCGTCTGTCGGACACTGAGTACAACACCTGCAGGAGGACAGTCCGCAGACGCAGGCCCCCTCGCTCACGCTCCTTTAAAGCTGCAGCCGAGGTCTTGACAAATCACAGTTCACAGAGAGACTTAATCGATGTGGGAGTGGCAGCCTTCACTCAGGGGCGGCTTCGGATGTTGAAGGTTGGCAAAAGCACTGAAATGGGCAGGAAATGGGGCATTATGGGGCCGTCACGTCGCATCTAGAGTGAGTGTCAATGAGTGAGCTGATAGCATGGGAGCAAGAAGAAGAGGTGATGACGGACACAAGCTGCTGTGCAACGTGCTTTATTGTATGTGAGGAAGTAAAGTGCTCCTCTGAGCCCTGTTCTCCTAATGCTACAAAGGCCTGTCAGTAAATCAGTCCCTGCATGAGTCACTGTATCTGCTGTGTTTCAGGAGGCTGGTGCAGCACATCCTGTCCATTCAGTCCAGTCTGGACCCGCTCCAACCGCAACCTCAGCTCAGCGTTCCCCCTCAGCAGGACTTGGAGAACAACGGCAGAGCAGGGCGCTGCTGCTGATGCACCGACTCCGTCGATCCCAGAGGACCTGCTCATGAGCTCTGTGAGGTGCCGCTGAGCAAGGCACTTCACCCTCAGGTGCTGATGCGTCAGTGGTGACCCACAAGAGTACTCGGATTACTTGAACTGCAGGACCAACGTGTTACGATACTCCATAAAAACAGAAAACGTAATCAGTCATTTAGCTCCGTTCTCTTTCTAACACACTGTACTGTAGGCTGTACGACAGAGGTGTCAAACATATGGCTCGTGGTCCACATCCAGGACACCAAAGGGTCCAACGCGGCCCACTTTATGACTTTACAAAGTCTCAAAATTGCAGACAAATCAAATCATTTTTCTAGTTTTTCCATAAAATGCACCACTTCGTCCACTGAGGTCTGCACCGTCTTAACGTCGACACACTATTATTAAAGATCCCACATGTTTACATACAGGACACGTGTCATTAAAGCTGTGAGGCGGCGGGTACTGGTCCTGCAGGAGCTGCTGGTGCAGGAAAGTGGACGTGGAGCTTCGGGTTTTCTGAGGAAAATGTCCACTTCCTGTGTCTTCAAAGAGGAAAATGGAAAGCCGCTGAGCTCGGTGCATTCACAGACGGTTACAGGTGCTGCAAAGAACAAAACGGCGGAGTACAATACTCTACTGCTGCACATGCACATGAGAGAACGTGCTGTGTGGATCCGTAAACTGCAATGCTCTGCTCGTCACCCATGCTGTAAATTGATGGTTCATTAATTATTCACAGAGTGTAGTTGTGCTTATTTACACTAAAGCAAAAGGAAGTGTTGTTATTTACAGTTTAATACGCATTGGTAAATATGCTAAATATGGGCTCCATGTGACTCTCCATTTCTGTTTACTTTTAAGTACTTTAAAATAAATAAATATATAAACAATGCGCGTTGAGCATTTTTGATTTCACGTTCAATAACAAAGAGCTGTCAACGGATCTCCTGTCTGTCGTTCGTGCTGTTAGCCTGCAGAGTTACAGGCTGTGTGATGTAAACATGGCCGTGCTGTGCAGACAAACAGCACAAACAACATCACACCCAGAGGCACAGAGCGGTCACTGCAAATGTACTTTTCTAATGTAATTGTGCAAAGAAACAAGTTACTGGTTACAAGTTTTGAAAGTAACTCTTAAAATGATTGCAAATCAAAGTGAAAAGAGGGAAGGTGAGAAGTCTTGTGTTCGTCTAATGGATGGAGGACTGGGCACAGACCCTGGACCAGCGACGTCTGTGTGAGATGGCTTATTTTATGGCTGCAAAGGCACAAACGTATCATAAGGAGATGCAGAGATACGACAAAGAGATGCAACTCAGCTGCAGTCATGAAATGTGACCACGAAGAGCTGAAAAACAAAACAAAACGAGTGACAGAGACACCGAGTCTCCTCCAGTTAAAGCGTGAATCACTCAAAGCAACAATAGACGCTAAAAATAAACAGATCTTGCAAATCTCGCACAACGCTGTCTGCAAAGCAGCCGACCCCACGGAGCAACTGCACACGTTTCGCACACTTGCTGCAGTCTTTGTGTGTTTTTCAGTTTGAGGAAACATGATTTTGGTCAGTGCTTCTGCAGGAAATGTTCGATTCTGCAGCCCGAAGAGGAAGAGAACAGGAAGTAGATGGTCAGCACTGATATTAGACAATGTCTGATTGTTATATCAGTCGCCATTTTGGTATTAACTCAGTTTCTCCCTTTAAAATCAGTTTTGAAAGTCTCAGTTTCAGGCAGGCGGTGCTTAGCATGTGCAGCGATGTCAGTAGAACACCCAATCCGAGCGCAGCTCAGAGCGATCACCTGTCTGTCAAACACCTCACAGGCGTCACTAACGAACTGACTGACTGCTTTCGGCGAGGAGACAGAGGCAGGAGGAGAAGCAGAAGGAGCAGAGGGAAGGTGTGTGTACGCTTATTAAATGGAGGCCTCTTGGTGTGAGAACGAGGTGTGGAGCGTGCTCAGTGCGGCCGCCAAGCCACTTCGTCCAACCAGCTGAGTCAGTCAGACACATGGCGTCCCACTGCTAACAGTTGCTCTGTGTGTGTGTGTGTGTGTTTGTGCATATACAGTGTGTGCATGAAAGGCAAAAGGTGGGTAGGCGCTGCTGTGTTTGTGTGTGTTTTCTTTGTGTGTGTGTGTGTGTCAGATGAAGGCACATGGATGTGCATGTGCCCCGGCGACGTCAGGAGCTCACACGCATCCTGTCAACATTCTGCTTTTGATTTGGCAACATGAGCCCTCTGACAGCAGAGGTTTCTGGGTAAATTCACGCTGCTTTTGAGTCAATCACAGTCTTTTCTCACAGGTTGTGGGTAAAACCAAAAAAAAAAAAAGATGATTTACTTAAAATCAGAGACGGTGCCGCGCCTCGCTGCACGCGTTAGCGACATAATCACAGCAATGAGCAACAGATTCACCTGCAAAGTTTGTAAAACCTGCAGGAAAAGTCACATTTCTAAGCTTCTTTTAATCTTATTGTTAAAGGAAACACAGTACTCCCCTGATTAACTGAATAATATTCATATATTTTAATTATTCCACCCCGTTTATGAGGCGTCTTTGTCGTGGCAGGTAGCTCTAACTGCTCCGACGACCGCGACACGTAACAGCCAGCGCTGAAGAAATCAGAGCCAGGGAGCAAATTCAGAACACTTTGTCACTGCGACTGGGAACAAACTGACCCAGAGTCCAAATGCGAGCGCACGGCAGTTACTCGTCCTGTTGGTCCCTAACATCATGGCGTCATGTAAGAAGGACTCGTAGCAACAGATTCATGCTTATGTGGGCAAAGGACAAACAGGACAAACAGGACAAACGGTCTTCTGTGGTGGTAAACAGCACTCGTGTGTCAAAACTCAGAATAAAAAAGGCAAAGTCGACACGCTGGTGGCTGTCGATGACAGGACGGTTTCACCTGGAATGAATTTTGAACAGAAGTTCGCTCTGAACAGCGCAAAAGAAGCTGGAAGTCTGTGTGGACAGGGACGCTCCAACTTAAACAAAACAGTGGTCCTATCCTGAAGCAGCTAAACTCCACTGACGCAGCAGGACAAATGACAGATCTCGGTGCAGGAGCAGGAAGAACAATACGTTTAACCCCTGCAGACTTCAAGCAAACCTGCATCCGTTTGCATCCAGTCACATACGTCCTTCCTGTATGCTTGTTTGCAGATGCGCTGCCTCCTGAGGGTGTGTCGCGCTCTGTTTGCTGGGAAACAAGTTTAAATCAGACTGCGATCAGATGCTGAATGTAAGATCCAACAGGACGACTCAGGTCAGATCCGTCCGGTCCAGCTTCAGGCTTCGTTTTGTGTTACGTGTGTGTGTGCTTCACGCAAACCTAGCGCAAGTCATTGGGACAGAAAGTCCAAACTCGTGAGTGGTCAGTCGTGGTCAAATGTTTGACACACACAATCAGAAATGTGCGCTTTAGAGCGTGCGTGCATGTGTGTTTGAGTAAAAACTCCATCTCGTCTTTTCCACGTGGGCTTTTCTGTGCGTGTGGGCTTCTATTCTTATCGGCAGGCTGGAGGCAGGCAGGAGCTCTGGGCTGTGACTCAGTCCTCCACACACGGCGGCTTCAATCCTGGAGAACCCTCCACAAAACAACCTGATGCCGGACAGATGGTCTTTTTTGTCAACGCGGCCATTTGTCAGGAAGCAGAAGTGACTACACAATGAGCGTCTCATCGTGCCTCACTCCTCGTATTTTCCTTCTATTCACCGTGATTGCGCGCCTCGCAGCGTGTCGGCGCTCTCAGGGGCACTTCAGCGGGGCTCGTTAGCTGCAAATGGACGTTTTTACAGTTGCAGAGAAAATGTTGTGGAGCTTGTTCGTCCCGAGTGACGTCTTGCGCCTCAAACATGTCTTTATTTATTACCATGTCTTTCCAGTTGTTATCTTCAGATGGAAGGTGACGCTAGGGAGCAACGACCCGGCTGATCACAGCAAAATTCAGACATACGTGCTGGTTTTAAACACATTTTAACCAATGTCTGACTTTCTTTTATCACAGTATGAAGCAACACATCAATATATATTCATTTAATTCATTTAACCTGCCTTAGCTGCGAGAAACTCCTCTTTAACAATGCATTTTCCACGTTGTTGCCTCTTCTGCTGAAATCAGGAGAAGCTCTCTCATCCTGCTCGCACAATATGAAGAACAAAATCACACAATGTCTCAATAAACAACAACGTTTCTGCTCCAACGTCCTGAACCTCAGTGCGCGTACATGTAAATACAGACAGATTGTGACTGTTTTCATTGCTGGACTGCCTCTGTTTACCCCTCACACTGCACAACAACCCTGCTAACGCCTGCTAACATCTGTCGTTTGTCCTCAGTGTGAAAGGGTGCAATCTGCATCCAAATCCAGGTCAAATGACCATCGACCCCGGGGTAGATGTGCTACTTTCCTCCCTCGTCCTGGCGCCGCTGGGACGTTCCAACTGTTGGTTTCTACTGTAATACTTGTGCTGAACGGCCATAACAGTGTGATTAGACGTGGTTCTCCAGGATTGTCCGGTCCCTCCGGTATCTCGGTGAGGGATTGGCGTCAGCTTTTAGCCTTTTAGCCTTGATGATGTTGATGGTTCTACGATGCTGTTTGTTGATGCTGCAAAACTGCATTTTGTCATCACATCAAAGCTTTCAGCAGCTCTCCTTGATGCAACCTGGAGCCGCTGGCAAACGTATTTGCTTAAAGCTGCAGGTTTAAGCAATTTATTAAAACGTCCTTAAATAAACAACAAGATACCAGAGACGGAGCTGCGTTTAATTTCAAAATCAACAACCTAAGCACTGTAAAAATCACAGATCAATTACGCAGAGCCTCATTTCTTTACTCGGTCAACAGGATGGATGATGACAATGCAGTCTGGCGTCGGCACCTCTCTATTCCCGGCCTCAGCGCTCACCAGCCGTGACGCTCAGGAGCAGCAGCGTGGGAGGACTCCCACCAGCACCTGTGGGCTGACTGACTGAGTGAGTGACTGAGTGAGTGAGTGAGTGAGTGCCCTCTCTGAGAGCAAAGCTCGTCTTTTGCTCTGAGCAAGAAAGCCAGAGAAGGAAGGAAGCGTTCCCCCGGCGTCGTGATCACAGACACTGACTCCACGCCACCGGAACATGATGATGCTCCAAAACAGACTGATTAGTCTCCACATGTTAACTTTATTCCCTTCACTCTACTGTGTTTAGCATCATTAATTGTATTTATATATGAGAATATGTTTAAATCTGACCAGTTGAGTTCAGGTTTTCTCTTTAACTCCATCGACTTCCTGTTGCCTGACAGTAACTAAGTAGATTTACTTTGTACTTTAAAGTAAAAACAACTGTGTCTTTGTGTCTAAATGTTGCAGTCTAACTCACTGCATCACAGACTTCTGTGTGGAAAACACTGTGCCCACCAGGACTGTGCTGTGTTTTCCAAACAATTACTCCTGACATAAAGGCTCTGCTCAAGGACAAAAAGAGGGCCTTCAGGTCAGGAAACAAGGAGGAGCTGAAAGGAGCGCAGAAGGAGCTGAGAAGGAAGATTAGAGAGGGGAGAGACTGCTACAGGAGGAGGATGGAGGAACGGCTGCAGCAGAACGACACCAGGGGAGTTTGGAGGGGCCTGAAAACCATTTCAGGTCACAAGGTGTTGAACTCCCAGCCGGTGGGGGATGAGGGGTGGGTCAACGACCTGAACATCTACTTCAATAGATTTGATCAGGCATCAACCCCTCCCCCCACCAAGGTCCCACAGCTGCAACCATCCCTGTCTGCGCCCCCTGCTGACCACACCACCCCCTCTCTCACACCTTCGATGGCTCAGCCAACCAGCACTCTCACAGCTCCCCATCATCACTCACCAACCTCCACACCTACAACCACCAACACACCCCCCCTGCTCCAATCTCTCCCTCTCAACAGACCAGGTGAGAGGAGGACTCAGGAGGACTAAGGCGAGGAAGGCGGCAGGCCCGGACGGCATCAGCTCAAGGCTCCTGAAGTCCTGTGCAGATCAGCTGTGCGGGATCATGGAGCATGTGTTTAACCTGAGCCTGAAGCTAGGGAAGGTACCACGGCTCTGGAAAACATCCTGTGTGGTACCTGTGCCAAAGTTTTCCAAGGACCTCAGCAACTACAGGCCGGTGGCCCTTACATCCCACCTGATGAAGGCCCTGGAGAGGCTGGTCCTTGTTCATCTGTGACCTTTAGTGAGGCCATCGATGGATCCGCTGCAGTTCGCCTATCAGCCTGGCATTGTAGTGGACAACGCTGTCATCTATCTCCATCACAGAGCACTCTCTCACCTGGAGAAGGCTGGAGCACTGTGAGGATCATGTTTTATGATTCCTCTGGTGCTTTTAACACCATCCAGCCCAAACGTGTGAGGGATAAGCTGGAGCAAGCCGGGGTGAACCACCACCTCACATACTGGATTTTGGATTATTTGACCAACAGGCCACAGTATGTGAGGGCATGGGACTGAGTGTCGGACACTGTTGTCTGCAGTACGGGAGCACCACCAGGGACAGTTCTGGCTCCCTTCCTCTTCACGGTCTACACTGCAGACTTCACCTACAACACTGAGAACTGTCACCTGCAGAAGTTCTCTGACGACTCCACAGTTGTCGGCCTCATCGCAGATGGGGACGACAGGGAGTACAGAGAACTCAACAAGGACTTTGTGGACTGGTGCCAGCGAAACCACGTCCTGATCAACACGGGGAAAACCAAGGAGCTGGTGGTGGATTTCTGCAGGCACAGAACCACTCCTCACACACCGGTGAACATCCAGGGAACGGACATTGAGACTGTGGACTCTTACAAATACCTGGGTGTTCACCTGAACAATAAACTGGACTGGTCAAATCGTGTAAATGCTCTGTTTAAGAAAGGCCAGAGCAGACTTCATCTGCTGCAGAGACTGAGGTCTTTTGGGGTGCAGGGAGCACTGCTGAAGTCCTTTTAGGACTCTGTGGTGGCATCAGCCATCTGTTACGGACTAGTCTGCTGGAGCAGCAGCATCACAGCTGCAGACAGGAACAGACTGAATAGGCTGGTCAGGAGGGCCAGCTCTGTCCTGGGGTGTTCCCCCTTTATATATATATTTTGTATTTCTGGTGTGCACTGTTCTTCTGGCTTTTCCTGCTGCTGTGGCACTGAAATTTCCCCAGTGTGGGACTAATAAAGGAAATCTAAATCTAAGTTGTGTTTTTGCATTAACTCAAATGTTTTTACAAACCAAGAGTAATCTGTGCTGTGGATCCAGATCAGACTCTGTGATCGGCTTCACTTCCTGTCTGTGGCGTCATCGTCGCCTCTCTGATCATGTGTCTGTGTGTCGGCAGCTTGATAAACTGACTCTGGATCAGCTGTAAGACACATTTCTGTGTGTCAGCAGCTTGATAAACTGACTCTGGATCAGCTGTAAGACACATTTCTGTGCTCCTCTTTTCAGCCGCTGCTTGTTTTTAACTCTGTATCTGAAGCAGATGAAGGATTTCAGTCGTCGGACGTCTGGATCTGAAGTTATCAGAGAAACAAGCTGAGCAAACGTTAGCAGCAGCTCGGCTCGCCGCCCCTCCAGGACGTCCCGTGTGCGGCCGACAGCGTGGGAGAAACAGTGGTTTTTAAGGTGGAACTGCTTTATTCAGTGTTTCTCTGGGTTTGAATCAGCGGCTCTGTTTGTTTTGGAGAGGAGGAGACCTCTGTGGAGAATTCAGCTCCCAGTAAAAACCTCCTGAACCATCAACACTGAAGGAATCCCAGCTGACAGGAAGACAACAACTCCCAGCATCCCACGCTGCTGCACCACCTCACATGACTGTTTTTTTGATTGTTAGTGGCAGAAAAACTATTAACATACAATTCACTGTTTGATCCTGAGCTCCTCTGGGCTATCAAAGTGTCAATGGGTGAGTTCCTGAACCCCATTTGTTCCCAACAGTCGTCCCATCAGTCTGTGAATGAGTATAAAAGGTTAGTTCCTGTTCTGATGAGCAGCATCCATCTGCTATCAGTGAATGAATGTGTGTGAATGGGCGGTGTAGGGCGCTTTGAGTGGCTGGGGGACTGAAGAGGGGCTGTATAAACACTGATCCGACAAAGAGACGTTTCCTCTCCAGATTTCTCATGTGTGTGAGTGTTTGGTTTAAAAGGCCCTCAACATGCAAAGACAGTCTGCACAATGCACTGTTGCTGTTCTCTGGTCTGAAAAGGCTCATTCAGCTGAGATCTTCAAGTCTTACCTTATCAGATTTGACGGCACAAACAGTTTTCATTTCCTTCACAGAAAATCAAACTCAATCTGCTGCAGAACTCCCAACACAAGAGACAAGAAGTTTCATTCAAAGACTTTTATCTTTTGTTTCAGACATTGTCCGATCGTCAGACTTCAGCCCCTGACACGTTGTAGGTGAAGGAAAGGGAGAGCAAACACTTCAACAAAAGAATTTGCTGATTTTGCAGAAGCAGGGTCAAAATTCCCCGAGGCCTTGAGACTAGACGTCAGCGCCCCGACAGCAACTTCAAGGAGCCGCCCCGAGGAGGGACGGTGCTTCTGAACCCGCTGGAGTAACGCAAGCGAGCAGACAGTTGCATCACGGATTATGCCGACTCAGGTGATGACGAAGAGGACGCACTATCTGGATGGACCACAGGTGTGCTCCGATGAAGGCCGCCTGACTTGCAGCTTATCTTCCCGGTGAGATACAGCTCAGTGACGTTCATCTGCCGTTCCCACAAACCAAACCTTTTACTCCTCAGTGACTATTTTCTCTGTAAGAGCTTCAAACTTCTTACGTATGAAATGAAAAAACAAGTGCGAGCACGAGTCTCGTCGGTTGTGATTAAAGAAAGTTGTGATGATCATTCTCAGGGGGTTGACGTCTCAAGAGCCAAACTACTGACAACATGTCCAATGATGCCGGCACACGGTGACAGCAGACGGAGGGAGACTCACTCCGGGGATTGTTCGTGTTGGGGTTCCGACAGACCTTCGGCCATCTGCTGGTAGAGAGTCACGGATGAGTAAGAGGCAGCCAGGGAGACAGACTGGGAACAAATCATTGTTCAGGTCAAGTTGCCTTGTTGCTGAGCCATGCAAACATCATAACTGGGTTAAAATGACCCACGCATGCTCTAAATCACAGAAACCTGGTCAGGTCTCCCACAATGCATGAAAACACAGAGAAAACTCCAATCTACTGTTCCTCAGCGTCTGCTATATATCTTATTGTATGCATAATATGAACGTTATCTCTGCATTCGTGGAGAGACTGTGGAGTCAGTCACCCATATTTGAAAAGTACAATATATGATTTGAATGAACAGACTTTGCTGTGATTCAGTGTTTTCTAATTTGGGATGTCTACGAGTCACAGAGACGTTTGCTCTTCGGTTTCTCACATGGTTTTATTCACAAGGCCTGCACATCGCGAAGACAGGCTGCATCGTTTATGGTGACTGCAGGCTGAAAAGGCTCATTTACGTTATATTTTTTAATATATTTACAGCTTTTAAAGGTAAATGCAGTAATAAAATTGAATTAAGTGAATCCGTTGAGAGCCAGCAAAGTTAGCAGGAGGCTTTCTACTTGTAGAAGGACGTGTCGAGAGAGTTTGCAATTGATAAATAGCTTAAATCTTTTGTGTTTGCCCAAGGTTGATTCTTCGCTTGTCAGAGAATCCATACAGCAGCAGCCACAGCAGCCCTGGGAAAGCTATGAAAAGCAGTTTCTGACAAGTACATGACGTGTTAATTAGACGGTGGCGAAACACTGTTGACGCCGTGAACTTCAGCAGAGACTAAGGCTGAGGTTCGATCTTGGAAACTCTATGAAGCATCACAGGTTGTAAGTGCATGATAACTAGTTTACTTTTGTATAAAAGAGACAAATAATACAGAAAAACATACAGTAATAACACATTTACACGGACAATGGAGGAGATGAGCGACGGAAACAGAGAAAGACTGCGACAACAGCAGAGAGACAGAAGGAGTCATAGCAAGAGCAAGTGAAAGCAAATACACGAGCCATGCCAAGAGCAAATGATGGTGGTGTTACCATCCCCCATTACTTGGGCTTATGGATCTTACACTTATCCAACCATCAATATGTCACCAGCGTGCAGCGATTCCAACACTCAGATATCAGCCAGAGTGTGGTAAGTAGCTCTGAAAAGGTGCTATAATTATTTTTGGAATAAAGTTTAGGAGGACAGATCTTTTCTGCAGCTGTGATGGTGATATGGTGTCCGATAAATGCTATTGTAGAGGGTTAATTAACATGTATGAGATGATCGCTGTTCACAGGGAACCTCAAGCCAATGTGGCATACGCGCAGCATCAATCTGCCACACCTAGGCTATGCCACGTTAATGTCATCATATATTGACATTAACATTGGTGTTGTAATGACTAAGACGCAGATGGGCTCTCTCTTTATCTAAACACCAACTCATAACTGCTTTGCCACCGTTTCCAATATTAAAGTATTACAAAAGCATGTGTATATGAGGTTTAGACTAGGACTAGATCTCCTACACTAAACTTTATCGAAAATGACATTTTTGCAACCAAATCATTGATATTTGTATTTAGACTTTAGCTGTAATTGCTGCTAAAGGTGTTTTAATAGAAGGCTAAAAACCTCTGACTTTGTTATTATGGGTTATTCTGTGTGGAATCAATTGCATTAATAGTCCATTTCATGAATTTTAAGATAAAAGTAGGTCTAGAACATGTTATATTATGCAAAAAGCAAGTCGATGTAAATCTTTTAAGCAATTAAATTAAACAGCAATGTCATTTTTAGTTTAAGGATATTCTAGTTAAGCATGACAAACAACTACAGTCATGTTTAGGCTGCTTGTATAGATGAAAAATGCTTAAAAGCATCAATTTTACTTATTTACTTGTTAAAATAATGAAATGGCAGTTTGGTTATTTGAGAAATTACAGATCAGTGTGTTCAAATATAGGCTAATGTTGCTGTGTCCTTGTGTAGATCGCGAATAACCAACAATTTACAGAAATCAGCTCTTCCTTTGAATAAAATAAAAATGTTGACAGAAGAGGGGCCTTTTTGATGAAATTACCGCTCTCTGGCTTGCTTATCGCAGCCGCGGCCGCCACTTGCTACCGTGTGAATGGACTTCCGCATTTCCATGCCTCTTAAACGTGACCCGGCATCGCACAAGCGGTGTCAAGCCGACCAATGAGAACGCTGGATTCGAGACACGTCGCCGTACACGTTTAACAGGACTATTGCTGCGTTCGCTAAAATAGGAAGTTAGAAATATTTGATTTTTTTAACGGTGTTTTTCGGTTAATTTTGCCTCTTGAATCAAAAATTACAACCAGTCGAGCTTCTTTATAATCTTCTACCACTTATTTTATTCTTTTGTGACCGTTAACGCAGAAATAAAGACGCTAAATAACGCAAAATGATGAATTTATTTAAAATAAACGAAATAGTTCAAGACAATAATTGGTTGTGATCATATTTCATGCCCATAATTCCTAAAAATATCTTTACACGTAGTTACGATGTTGTTTTTGCTGTTATGGTCACTGATAGCGTCAATAACGGCTCTGACGCGCGGGCACTTTCGTCAAGTGGGCTGTCGGTTGTTGTTTTTAACGCAGCGCCTTGAACTCAGCATAAGAGTGGGATAAGATGTCTGAGCATGCGCAGTGAGCCAAACTCTTATGAAACAAAGTAGTCCAGCGGCAGAAAACAGGTACAGTGAGACGAGAGGGATTCACAAGCTGCGGTTACAGGCGCCCACACGGCATACAGCACCACCCCGCACATCAAAACCAAGGGAAGAAATGCTTCTGTCTTTGGGCTTGACATAAACATCACCTCCGGGGAGCCAGCTCAAGGTAAGACGGGTCTTTTTGGCAGCTTTCATGGTTTAGTTTGAAAAGCAAAGCCGCTGTACTTTAATAAACAGCGCCACCACTTACATAAGCGCTGCTCTGGTGACCCCGTTTTGGTCTTCGGAGATGCTGTTTCCTTGCCAGAGACTTGAACTTCAAGTCGCTTGTATTTCTCCTGGGCCACCTCCTGGTTCGTTAATATCCCGCCCGGCCGTGTTCAGCTGCCCCATATTTGCGCTGTTATTTCGTGTCTGGGCGACAGTTACACCGGATACATCCAGGATGAGGGTCCCATTCAGAAAAGACGGTGTGACCTAATTTCCATTTGCAGAAGTCACAGGGGCCATCGCTGCGACTTGACACTTGTGTTGGGATGCAGCAACAAACTGGCCTCTTCATAACACCACCTGTCCAACTGAAATGTTGTGTTTTCATGTCGGATGAACAGGAAAATGACTGATATTAAAATCAGATTTAAGGAAAACACAGGATGCTCGTGTTTACAGCGGAGTAAACGTGTGTAAATTCAGTTTAACTGTGTTTCTTAAAGGTAAAAATTAAAGGGAGATTCCACAAAAAAAACACCAATTTGCTAAGAAGATGGTTACATTTCTAAAATACTCATTATTAATTTAATTCATTTTAAATTGACAATACTTTTCCCACTGCCCTAATTGCAGGGTTAAACTTCTCAGGCTCTTCCCAGTTCATCCAACTCCACATTCACACACACACTCAGCGTTTTCCTGCATCAAACATCTGCAGTTATCTGTGGCGCGTCTGCTCCAATAGATAGAATTGCCAATGACAAACGTTTATTTGTACGTCACAGGGGCTCCTCTAAAGATCTGGTCACCGGCCCAGAAAAACGCACATTTTAGATGACACACTGTAAAAATCAGCAATGAGACACTGAGGGGTTCGGGACGTGTTATCTTTGTCACTATTTGTGACATACGGCGAGGCTGTGCAGTGAGCCAGGCACATCCGAGGGGAATGCATCATGCCGTTGCGATTTGTTGGGAAAGACCTTGACTCTCATCACCCTGGGTGATGCGTTGCAGCAGGTGCTCTGGTCTGGCCTGCAGCAGGAGAGGTGTGTGTTCGATGTTGGCGTGTTGAGTCGGATTCCTCCTTCATCCTCTTGGAAAATCTTTTAAAAACTAAACTAAAGTCTAAACCGCGCTAGAAATGAACCAAACGACGGTTCAGTTTAATCTGGAACAAGACCACCTGTGTCAGCCTGACCCGGGTGTACCTGTCTGGTCAGGACTCTGCAGGTTTCACACCTGTAATCTGTCTCATATCTGAATAATAAGCTATGAGGCAGGTGTTAAAGCACCTGGCATCACATTACTGGCGCTGTAAGCTTGCAGTAAGGAGTGGCTAATTACACTGTAATCTGTACTTTATCGATTGGGATCATATTGGCAGACAGTCACACCAGAGCAGTGCATTTACACGCTGCTTACCTGTCTGTGACTCGCTCTGTGGAGGGAGACCGATGCAAAGAGCCTCTAACATGGTTCATGGTCTGTGCTTTCTCATTTCCTCATGCACCTGTGGTGGCAGCAAGCCCCGTCCCTCCTGAGCGCGGCCGACATGGAGCTAATCAGAGCATTTCCACGACCGCATTCATGTTTTTAATTAAAGGTGACAAAGCGTCTAAGTACAAGATGTTCAGCTAGAGCTTCGTGAAACTGCTGAACTATGGTCGCGAGCCAAAAACCACAGGTTCCCACGGTTTCCTGCTCTAGCGCCCCCTAGCTGAGATGCTAGGACGTTCAAGGACAAGTGTGAAAAGGTGTGTGATAAGTTTTCGGTTCAGCGTCACTCACACGCAGAGTGAGATGTAACTTCAATAAGAACGGGATAAAGTTTCAGAATGAACATGTAAAGTCACTGCACCCTGGCTCGTTTGATTCCAGTCTGACTGTGGAAGTGAAGGAGGTGCTTGATAGCAGGTGGTTGCATCCCGGCCTGTGTGCATGCATGTTGCGTGTTGCATGTTATGTACGCATAAGTGGTTTGATGCCTGCTTAGATGCACGTGTGCTGCTGAGCTTCAGCGTGACGTCGCCTTTGTCCGTATATGGTCGCTTGTATTTAAAGCAGCTTACGACAGTGTGATTTGAGCTGTTCCACCTGACTGGAAATTAGATAGATTTATCATTTTTTTCATCGCGGAGTTGAGCCGAAAAGTGTGAAAAACACAGTTTATTTATGTTGCAGGACGGCATCCTCCACCAGTGTCCGCTCATTCGTTGCACACAGATGTTTTAACGGACAGACAGAGCGCACGGTGCCAGCGTTAAGCCAGATCCACTCAGAGCTGCACAGCTGCCACCTGCTGCCTGACTCTGACGGCAGATCTCAGAACAGGTCTTTCTCTGTGTTACTGCAGAAAGTCGAAAGAGGAACATGAGGTTCAGACTGAAGCAGGCTGTCAGTCGCTCGGGATGTTGCATTAAGACTCCTGATGGAAGCCTTCAGCTGTCCATCTGTGGGTCGCACTACACCGAGATGCAAATAATAAGCTTAGTTACCCAAAAAGCTTTGCTCCGACACACCCAGGGTTTAAGGTTAGCACCTGTTCGGCACTGAATGGCAGCACATTGCTCTGTATATAGCAGGTAAATCCCTCGGCCTCACCTGTCACGCCTTTACAGACTCTTTTTACCTTCTACCTGTGCTCACGCTCTGCTGCGCACCTCCGAATGACTCCCGCAGGCGCTCGGCTGGACAATGGATCTGCACGCCGCTCTGACGCCTCCCGGCTCTTTTAGTTTTTCAGTTCAAAAAGAAAACAGAAATCGCCGCGAGCTGTTAATACAGCGCGCGCATGCTTTTGACTGATTCTTCCCTTTGACCGTGAGCCAATCAGAATGCAGTGGCTTTGCGTCAGACTCTTGTGTTCTGCACTGAGGAACACCTCCGCCCTCCTGCACAGTCCCTCTCCTGTCACCTGTCACTGACTAACATGCACGGGGCTGCGAGTGCAGATTGATCCATCCTTTAGTCTGTGAAGGTGCCACGTGGCTGAAAACTGCACAGCTTTTAGTGACGAATGCAAGGAAACACTCGTGGTGTTTGAAACCTGGAGCTTTTTTATGTTTCGCATTATGATTAATGGGATTTAGCTGCACGGCTGTCGGAGATAGTGCCAAATTGTTTTCATACGGTGACGCTCTCCCTTTATCAGACCAACAAAGTGTTAAATCTTCATTAATCGCGCTGCTCATGAATAAAGACGTCGACGCTGCGTTTAAATCCTTTTCACAGGAGTGCGATGAAGGCGTTTCATGTCAGTTTAACCTGCAAAACGTGCTGCATCACAACATAAAAAGGTCATTTTCCATGTTGCATTCGATTGATCGTGTCCTCTTTATTATTGTGAAGCTTCACCAAAAGTTTTTCTTCACTAAAAGTTTTAAAAACGTCCTTTTTGTTTCTGTGTTTCTGTGTTGGTGCACCAAACCGTTGAGTCCGTTTCAAAGAGCGCCAGGCGCCTAAAAGTGTCTCTGCCGACAACAGAAAGCATGAAGACGGGACGGGATGGTGTTCCTGCTCAGTTTGTTCTGTTCCTGGCGCGTCCCACACTTTTGGCAACTAGTCCAACTTGGACGCGTCGGTTGTCTTTCCTGTTGGGAGCCGCTCAGTTTTGTACTAGCTGTGTGGTTGGCAGTGTCACGTTGTGTTCTGCACGCGCGGCGCCGGCGCCCTCTCCATTCAGCTCGGTTGAAAGAGGCGCTTTGCCGCCTTTCGGACGGTTTTCCCGCTCCTGAAGCGTTTGGCTGACCCCAGCTCAGTGATTCCTCCTCTCCCTCGCTTCGTCTCCTTTCAGAATAAAATGGCCCCGAATTCCATCCACTGGTTCCGGAAGGGCCTCCGTCTCCATGACAACCCGGCGCTACGGGAGGCGGTCAGAGGGGCGAGCACGGTGCGCTGTGTTTACTTCCTGGACCCGTGGTTCGCAGGCTCCTCCAGTGTCGGGGTCAACAGGTGGCGGTAAGACCACGCTCCTTTTTGTTTGTTTGTTTGTTTGTTTGTTTTTATTTGTGCATTTTAAGCTTTTTACACGCAGGCACGATGCGTTCACTGCCCGATAGCATCGTGATGCTTTATCTGATCGTGTCGTGTAACCATTTGACACAGTCTACTTCCTGTTATGTAGGTCACAAAGTAAACCTGGTTGTGGTTTAGTTAAATCTGAACCGCTGATCCTGGGTCGAGCGCAGGTAAACAGGTAAACAGGTAAACATCGTTTCAGGACAAACGCAGTGGAAACTACTGGTTTTAATCAGTGGCTCTGAGTTAATTAGGCTTGTTTCACCTGCGTTAAACCTCAAATTGAATATTTAAAGATATAAACTATGTTGCATTCACTGTCTCATGACTGAAATCAATACCACGACAGAACAGAGGAGTGTTATTCTGATAAAGACGCATCAAATCGCCCTCAGCTGTCACTGAGGACATCACTTCAGGCACCAACGCATTTTAATGTGGTGCCAAAGATTTTTAAGATGTTACAGATGTTTTTTTATAAAAATGATGTTTAAAGTGATGAAATTCACAGTGATGAATGTTAAACGCCGCCTGGCAGACAGCGAGACACGAGCTGGTGAACACGGTGGAGCAGTTAGCATCTAAAGCGCAGGAGGTTTCCCTTAAAGAGGCGGTGGAGACCAAAACCAGAGCAAAAAGGGACTTTGACTCATCGGGTGGACACAAGCGTGACTCCACATCAGCTGTGATGTTGATCTGTAACAGCTGGATGTTGAAATAAGCAGCATATATCAAGTTAAAAGGGCACTAAACGCCAAATTGATGTTGGTGTTTCTTGTTTCCGCTGCCCCCTGAACGCACCACCGTTTCTTTTAATAATAAAACAAACAGCAGGAGACAAAATAAACACAATTTTTAATGCACTTCTGAATGTGAATCACAGTATTTTGCCCCTGATGGGTCGCAGACGAGCTGTGGCTCACACAGAGCGAGGAGCAGACGGCGGGCGGGGCACAGACTGGAGCTGCAGTGCTTCAACACGCAGCACGATGTCAGCATTTCTCTGCTTTTCACGCCTTGTTCAGCGTGTGGGAAGCTTTTTAGGTTTAAATCATCAGGCTGCTGACGGGAGTCTCGTCCCTCCGGCCTCCTCTCATCTTTTTCATAGGCTGTTTTACAAAAGACGTCTTAATTTAAGTGGATCTCACGGCCGATCTAAATAAGGCTTTGCAGCTTTGACCTGGATGTACCCGCTCACAGCCGCGCTCACAGCCGCAGGGCGCCCTTTTGTTTTAGCCTCAGCTCACATACAGTAATCCCCATTATGGAGGTCAGTCAGCAGGTAGTCTCAGTGAGGGCGCGGCGGCTGGATGAATAGGTTACAGCAGGAGTCGGCCCTCGCTAAACACAGCCGAGCCGAGGGGGGGGGTCTTAGAAGTAGGTTATTGGAAAAGGTGTACAAGCTGCAGGGGTAAATGGTGTGGAAATAGGTTGTGTGTGTGTGTGTGTGTGTGTGTGTGTGTGTGTGTGTCCTGTCAGATAAAGCGCGGCCCCATGTTGAGGGAAAGCGTGCGGGTTCACGTGAGCGTACGGTCTGTTTATAAAGCGCCGGGTCTGCTCCGCGGGCGACCCAACTTGGCGTTACTCCAGCTCCGCTGCTCGCTGGCCCCTTTCTCTGTCGCTCTCGGGGCTATTTGTAGCCCCCGTGCAGGAGCCGTCGATACTGGAGTCAATGACCCGGCGATGCCCAGCTGATTGTGATGCTAAAAACGTAAACAGATCAGGAGCGGCGGCGGTGGCGGTGGCGGCCAGGCAGGAAACACACATGAGTGACGCACGTGCCTGTTCCCAGATCAGAGATTCCAAAACATAATTTGTAGGTCACTTGATGATGAAGCGAGTGCAGTGTTTAACATTTAGGCGCTGAACTGCACGCAGAGCGCGTCAGGCGGCGTCTGCAGGATGCACTAACACAAACCCTGCAGACCTGCTGTAGGTCTCTGCTTCTCCTCTCCCAGGAAAACATTTCCAGTTAGCTGCCTCTTCATTAACCCTTACATTACATTTGCAGATAAGATGGACATGCACTTACCTGAAAGCAATTAGCACACAGTAATAATAACAGGTGGGTCCAGTAGCACGAAGCGTTTACCAGTTGTTTAGATGTTATTGGTTCTTAAAGCTGCAGCCGTGCTTTTAGTCGCCTGTTGAGAGCAAAAGTGCTTATTGTAATAAGTCGCCTTGAGCTGCAGCACGAAACAAACACGCCAGTAAAGCAACTCTGCAGGTTTTCATTCTGGCACCAAGTCAAATACACAAGAAGCTGCGCTCAGTAGTTTCACAACTGCAGCCGCTTGCACTGATGAACCAGAATCTGCAGCTCATCGGTTCTTTGATCAATCAGCCAATCAGACTTTATCTGTACAGACGGATACTCACACGCCGCCACAGACACAGAAACGCACAAACACTGAGGAAACGCCGGAGACGTTGAAGTGAAAACAGATAAAAACAAACAAAATAATCAGAAAAAACTAGAAATATTTACCAGGGATTAAAATCAACAGCTCAATAGCAAAAGTTCAGTTAAAATAAATAAATAAAAACAGAAAAAATGAATGAATTAAATAAAGTAAAGTTATAAAAGACAGCAAAGTAAATAAAGAGAAAAAGCCATAAGTAAATGCATAAATATGAAAAGGTTGTAAAATATTTATTATTTATGAATAAATAAATAAATAAAATTCGATCGAAGGCCGGAGCACAAGGGCAGGTCTTCAGTTCCACAGGAAATGATGTTGTTTATTCATTCTGCACCGAGTTACTACAAAAGCAAACTTCTCGGTTTGCGCTGCAGCGACTGTGACTGTGAGCAGAGCTGGAAGCTGCAGGGACCTGAAGCTGAGGTGAAGCTGAGGTGAAGCTGAGGTGAAGCTGAGGTGAAGCTGAGGTGAAGCGGCCGCTCTCCGGCAGATGTGTTTTCGTGTTTTTGTGTCGGTAAAGCTCTGAATCGTTCTCATCTTCGAGCACAAACGCGCCCCCCCCCCCCCCCCCCACACACACACACAGACACATTTTCACTTGACGTGGGCAGAAAATTGCCGAAGGTGTCCCACTTATCCGTGCGCAGGCGGTGACGTGCAGCACAACACGCCGCTGTCGGGGCCTGGAGGCTGCGGCCCGTCTCACCTGCAGGAGTTTAAAACGCTGCGTAACGGGTCTGAAGACGCTGCGCCGAGGTTAAACTGCAGTGAGGTCAGGGGTCTTTGCGCACGCCGTCTTTAACAGCCTGTAGAAAGTAGCTGGACGTGTCCCGTAGAGTCACTTACAGGGGAGCAGGTGAGGTCGACTGAGCAGGTGTCTGCAGCCGACGCGTGCCCAGGCGCTGACACTAAAACCTGCCCAGCTGCCGCGACACCTGCAGCTCCAAACATGGCCGCCCGTCATCCAATTAGAACTGGTATTTTTACCTTAAACCGGGACTTCTCAGGCCTGGACTCTGGATTAAACAGACCACCACACTCTGTGAATGGGAGCAGTAGTGATCTGAGTGACTCATCTGAGGAGCTGCGTTGTTGGTGCATTGCTAACATACATATGCATACACTCTGCTTGTTCCACACACAGACACGCAGCAGCTCCTCACCAGTTAAATATCTGCAGCTGCAGCTGCTCGTATGCAGTCAGATGGCCGTGCAACAGGTGCAACAGGTGCAACACATGATTGGTTCAAAGCGCTGCACACCTGTGATGACGTGTTAACAAAGGAAACTGAGAAATCTGGTTGCACCTGCAAAGTTAAATGCACCTGAACAGAACTATATGACAGGTACTGCATCTGTCCAAATATCAGCCTTTAACATTCATATTTCGACTGAGATATGATTAAATTCTGAAAAACATTATTATTTTGCATGTAACTGCTGCATCGTTGTCCTCGCCGATTACAAAACTCTTCTTTGGCACGTGCTCGTTCGCTCATTTATAACCTTTTCATGCTCCTGACCCGTTTCCCTCCAGTCGCCTGAGGCGTCTCGTGTTGCTGAGAGACGGTTAAAGCGCCGTGACGGAAACCGATTCGCTGACAGTTTCTGAAAATGTGGGTGCTGCTCATGTGACTAAAAGACAAAACAAGGTCCAGCCTTTTGTAACTGCCTCGTAACTGAATGAGGAAAACGCTCATTATGCTCTGGTGTCGTCTCTCTGAGGTTATGTTGGTTTCTGTGTTGGTTAAGGAGGTCAGGCGCTCCTCGTTGGCTCACTTTCAGCTTTGAACTCATCAAGTGGAGCCTCGTCTCGCGCGGGTTACAGCGCGTTGCAAAGTCCGCGCCCACGAGGCTGAAGTTTTTAGGCTTGTAGTATTTTGAAGATGTTTTTAAAGTGCAGCCAAGTGGGCGGCTGGAGGGAGGCGTGGGAACGCTGGACTGAAAGCTCAGCTGCGTTATACGTTGGTTAAAACGCAGCAGGTCTGAGATCAGCGTTGTGTGCGGGGGGAACTGTCACGATTTAACATTATTAGCATAGCAACTGTAGCTAGCTAGTTAAACGGTCACGCTGGTGCTTCCTTTGTGACATTTAGGGTTGATTTTAAAGAGAAAAGGTCAAAACAAATAAAGAAAACAGCTTTTTGCGGAGGTCAGTGGACAGTGGTGTGTTTTAGCTCTTTTATATTCTCAGCTCACAGCTTTTCTGGGGGAAATGTTCCATTTTCTGTAGCTTTGTGCCGTAGTTTCACATGGTCTTCTACTCAAAGACGCAAGAAATGCAACTTTGACATTGTAAAGGATTAAATCTCTTAAATAAAAAGGGTTTTATCTCAGAAATTCTCACTAAATGTGCGTTTTAATGACCGAAGGAGCCCGAGCTGCCGTGTGTTCCCACCATGTTGAGATACAACACGAGGAGAGCCAGGTAAAGAGGCTGAGCTCCGGAGGGAAACAGCAGTAACAGAGCAGGTAATCAATAGTTTTTCAGTCCAGGGGAAAATGTGAGAACAGTCTGAGCAACAGATGTAGGTTAGTGTGCCACTGCACGAAACTTGTGAGTGGTTATGTGATCGTGACCTACTTGTGGGAAGGCTCCCGCTCGTGGCCTGTTACCTAAGGGATGCACCCTGGAAAACCCAGGAGGAGGCGAGATAAAACAGTCGGTTTGTGAATTAAATCGTTATCTGCAAAAGAGAAACGCAAGATCTGAGGCCCGTGCGTCAGCAGATCGCTCTGCCCGTACACCGAGGTCACCAAACCGTCCTGTCCTGCACCTCGCCGCGCCTTCTGCCAGCACGGCGAAGGTCAAACCCTCAGTTTCCACAGTTCAGACATCGAGAATCTGTGCAGGAACAACTCAAGTTCTCCACTGAGAACAGTTTGTGTTTCTTCTGTAGACGTTGCTAGGTGTTTGTTTCTGTGCTGCACAAAGTTTTGTAGGTCACAGTTAAAAAAACAACATATTTCCATTTTTTAAAAAAAGGAAAAAGTGATGCTGACGTCGCCGTCGGAGGGTTTTTGATGCGCAGACGTCGTAAAACATGTTTGTTTTGTGTAAACGTTGCTGCTCCTCACACAGCGGCTCAGTTACTGCGCTCTGCTGCAGAGTGTGTGTGTGTGTGTGTGTGTGTGTGTGCGTGCATGGCTGGGAATGAGGTTACTAGGCTTAGTGATTGTGTTGCGCAGTGTGTGCTCTGCGTGTGTGTGTGTGTGTGTTCTGACAGATGTAGGCCAGAGCAGTTATATAAGGACTGATGTACTGTACGAGCAGGCGGCCAGCCCGCGCTCACACGCGCACACACACACATGCACACGCACAAACCAGCAGGCGGCCAGGATCAACAGCAAGAGGAAGTGGCTAACCCAGCAGCACACACACACACACACACGCAAAACACACAGGAACAATCAGAGGCAAATGTGGAAGCACGCACTAACGCTCAGGCGTGTGCACATGCACCGTCCTGATAGGTGTGCACACACTTTACATTTCACTTCATTTGGGCTCCTGCACACACACACACACACACACACACACACACACACACACACATTTGGGTGAACGCACGTGGCCATGCATGCTCGCTCACACACACAGGGACGTATAACAGCCGGCAGCATCTCACCCAGAATGGTCCGCGGAGCGTTTCTGATACTCCGCTCAGACGGAAGGGGGGCGGACGACGCACGTCTGGTCAGGCTGTTGACGACGGCGTGACTTAAAGGCAGAAAAATGCAAAACCGGCGCGCTTGTTTGTCACAAGTACGGTCGCCATGGCATCAGATGACGTCGTCAGACAAGACGCTTCACTGACTTTTTGCTTGTCACACGCCGTATGCTTGAGGTCATGCTGTTATTGGCACATCTGGGGTTTTTAGTGACCAGAGCACTTTTTATTCTGCGTCTACACAGAAACCAGTCATGCTGACACTCATTTAAGGCTGATTCTGGGATTTTTTTAGACTTTTCCAGGGAAAAAGACTTCGAATGAAACGAATAAAAACGTCGTGTAGACTTTGAAAAACAAGTTCAAACAAAGAAATGGAGCGTTTTTGAATGAAACTCCAGTGTAACTGCATATTTAAAGCCATTCTTTGTGTTTTTATGTGTAAATGAATCAGATTTAAAGGTGTTTCCGTGTGTTGCTTCGAGGACTCTCGATGAGCCGTGCAGCCACAAGCATCTCACTGTAACTCATCTCCATCAGGGCATGAAATGACTCAACTGATCAACAGGCTGCGATGTGATCTTAGTATTTTTCCAACATAAAGTGAGGTCAGCTCTTCACACCAGCTAAAAACACGTTTCCAGTTTGGTTCTTAAACAGGAAATGACCTTTAAATGCGTCCGTTTGGCGTGTTCAGACCCTCCGTTCGGTTTAAATCGCTTGTTCCATTGTTTCCTCGCTGGCGTTTGCCCTTAAACCAACCGATCTCGTTGTATCATAAGCTTATTTTCTCCAAATCAAGAGCCCAAATTAGTCTGCGGGAAAGCTGCAGTCTGAGCTGGTCCTCCAAAAGACCAACCCAGACGGTCAGCCATGAAGCTCCTGCACAGACACACACACACACACACACATAAGCACATAACCAAGCACGTGCCTCAAGTGTGTGCGACCTTGCCGCCCCAGCTCTGGCTGTCTGCGCGCGGATTGGGAGCAACCGGAGCTTTGCTCTGTGAGGAAGCCCTCCTCTGGTTTAATGATCAGGCTAACGGGGTCAGACAGGAGGGAACAGGACGGCGCAGACCATCGTCTGGCTGCCGGGCCGCCTGTCTGCTGCGTCTGTGATCCCGCCGGAGCCTGCTAATGATCAGCGCCGCGGGTCAGACGCAACACGGTCTAGCTGAGCGCCGCTCAAACGCGTTGACCTGTTGCCGTGAAGTCGTGGCGGCTGTTGCCAGGTTGTGGAAGCAGAGGTGCAGAGTGGACCTGAGTGTGACAAATGAAAGGAAACCCCTGCACATGTTTACAGAGAAACACAACAAACACAAACACCTGCACCCAGGAGGATGCCTCAGTGTGTACTAATGTGTAATGTTCAAACTGAAGTGGAGCAACATTAGGATGCGTCTTAAAGGATCTGACACGTCTGTCTGCGCGCCGTTCCCTGGTTTCACTCCGCAGGAAACTCAACTGTTGCTAAATGCTAACAGCGAGGTATGAAGATGCTAAACAAGTGCTGAAACTGCTAAATCTAACTAAAGCTAACTCTGTTAGCGACAGGAAGCGAATGCAAAGAAGCTAAAATAGGCGCGAGGCGCTTTCTTTGACTTATTTCTGTAAAACCTCCTAAAACAGGAAGTTGAATTCTGCACATGCTAACGTCCGTTCGCTGCGCAGCATGTAGCGACTTCACGTGTACCTCCCGGCACCGTGCTCCAGTTCGGCGTTCAGTTTATTTATGTTAGTGTATCCAGTTTCATCTCTCTGTGGACGGATCAGCATCACAACCTGACATGATTTCACTGTCCTGGAGTCAGTAATGTAACCAGTTAACAATCCGCAGATGGACAACAACAAATAAAACCTGACCTTTCACTTTACCGGCTCGTCGTCCTTCCTTCATCTTGAATTTCCACAAGTCAACGCAGACGCTCGCTCACAGTTTGGCAGCGTCACTCGGAAAGTGTGGACGCAGTACCGGGCAGCCCGCCGTCAGAGAAGTCTGTCCAAGCAGCAGAGCAGGACGTCATTCGTCCCTCCTTCCAGTTCCTCAAGGACATCGAGCAGCAGGCGGAGAGGGGAGAAGCAGCCAATAGGAGGAGGAGGAGTCTGCGGCTAAGATTTCCAAAGCCCAAATGTGGTGCCTCTGTTCCTCAATAAGTGCTTGTCGTCATTTTTATGTATTTATTGATATTTTCAGAGTATAGTTTATCACAAAGATGCAATTAATGCATCTTTTGTACCAGGAACGTGCCTCAGACGTGCCGTTTGCAGCACTTTTTACAGATTGTCATTAGACCTGCGCAGCGCTGCAGGCTCCTCTGTGGGCCGAGCTGCTGCTGCTGCTCTGTTGCCACCATCGCTGCCCAACTTTGTCATCACCAGATTATTAAACTGCGTATACAGAGGCTTAATCAGCGTCGTCGTGTTGCGCTGTAGCGTCAATTAAACATGCACGCGTTCAACAGAGTCAGCACAAACGAACGGTGACTGTGAACGAGGAAGGTGTTGCTCTGCACATCTGAGCAGCAGCGTTTTGTTTTGTGATTATCTCGTTTAAATGCGCGATAAAGACAAACGTTGATACTTGATATGACTGTGACGCATAGAGATGAAGCTGCCGTTGGTGTAGTTGCGTTTCCTGCAGTTTATCATTTGATCAGTGATGATTTCAAGCGGAACAGCACCGCAGGATGTTGAATCATGACTCATGCAGATGTTTTACGTTTGCAGGATTCTCCACCATCTAACAGTGAATTGTCATTTTGCAGTTCATAAATGCAAAAGTACAGCCTCCTTTGTGGGTCTGAAAGTGGCCAAAGGATGTCGGGTTATTGTAGAAGACGTCATCATCTGTGAGCCAGGATAAAGAAGCTAAAACGGGGCTGATGGGAACAGAACACCTGGTCTCAGTTAAAGCGTCTGAACGTGTCAGATCAGGTCAGCTTCGCCCGGTGGCTGTTTGGTTTCCATCACGAGAGTCAGAGCTGGCGAATTACGCTCAAAACAGGCAAACGAGTCACAAACCAGCTCTGCAGAGACGTATTTCATGCATGAGATCACCACCGACTGACTGTTCCTGTCCTGACCTGAACATTCCCTTAAAGTCTGTGCGTTTAAAAGCATCAGCAAACCTGCACCTGGTCGCCTGCAGAGCAGACATGCAGCACGGTGAAGGATGAGGTGATCGCTAATGACTCTGCTCTCTCCGTCTCTCTCCACCTCTTCAGGTTTCTCCTGCAGTGTTTGGAGGATCTGGACGCCAACCTTCGGAAGCTCAACTCTCGCCTTTTTGTCATCAGAGGCCAACCAGCCAACGTGTTCCCGCGGCTCTTTAAGGTCGGTCGCGGCTCTGATAATCCTCTCCAATCTATGTTTAGATACGCTGCATCGATGGTCACAGTCTCTCTCTCGGTGTCTCAGGAGTGGAAGATCTCGCGGCTGACCTTCGAGTACGATTCGGAGCCTTTCGGGAAGGAGCGAGACGCTGCCATCAAGAAGTTGGCCATGGAGGCAGGCGTGGAGGTCATCGTCAAGATATCGCACACCCTCTACGACCTGGACAAGTGAGCAGGAAACACACACACACACACACACACACAGACGTGCAAACAGAGTTGTAGATGATGTTCGTCAGCAGCTTGACCGATAAACTGATATTACACATGTGCAAATCAGCATGTTTTCAAACTCCTGATTGAGCCTTTATGACCAGTTTGATTGATCAGAGCGTCTTTAAATGAAAACATGCACACTCCAACACCAGGTGGTCTCCAGTTTGAGGATGACAGACTTGTCTTCACTCATTTGATTGGCCCCCTGTCTCCGTCCCTCCCCAGGATCATCGAGCTGAACGGCGGCCAGCCTCCTCTCACCTACAAGCGTTTCCAGACCCTGATCAGTCGACTGGATCCTCCTGAGATGCCCGTGGAGACGCTGTCGGACACCCTGATGGGTCGCTGCGTCACCCCCATCTCTGAGGACCACGGAGACAAGTACGGGGTCCCGTCCCTGGAGGAGCTGGGTGAGAAACCAAACACGCACCAATTGCACGTAGACGAGCCTGAGACGACTTCACAAGACGAAAAGTGTAAATGTTCGGAGGCGACTTGTTTAATTAAAAGCATCGTCGTCAGAAGCCATCCAGGGTTTAACTGGTTTTCCTATACACTTTAAAACTGCAAAGAAACGTGCTAGCATAGCAACATTAAGGCCACAAACACAGGGCTACATGCTAACCTTTAAAAGCGGCTCCACATCGGCTTAATAATGGAAATTAGACAGAAAAACTAATAATTTCACTGCTTTATTACAGTGAAACAGCAAACCCCTTTGTCATTTATGCTATTTTAATCTGAAACTGAACTGCGTCCACACTTAATTCCTCACGTGCAACAATTTAATTCAAAGATTTCATGCACAACACGTTCAAATTCCTCAATTCAGTTGCTTAGATTGCGCAAAACAGTCT
This sequence comes from Datnioides undecimradiatus, assembly GCA_008933995.1. NCBI lineage: Eukaryota > Metazoa > Chordata > Actinopteri > Lobotiformes > Datnioididae > Datnioides > Datnioides undecimradiatus. The sequence goes on along the minus strand of WARS01000071.1, from coordinate 1,855,083 downwards.
TGATATGTTGGATTATCCAACAAAAAAGGTTATTTTCCCTCAGATCTGATGCAAACGGTGGTGTTTCATTAATAGTTTTCCTATAATTAAATAAAAATAAAGCTAAATATACCCCCTGCTCGCAGTGCTGCAGTATATTAAATCCTAATCTGCAAATAGTGATGTGGATTTTATTAAAAAACAGAACCTGAGCTCATGCAAAGGATATTTAAATATCACTGATGCAACACGTGTTTAGTAATTTGTTTACTTTGTGCTGCACGCTTGGCGGTGCACAGTGTTTATATGTTTATATGCTGAAAAGCTGTTGCAGCCGACAGCAGAGGGTCAGCTGCAAGGAGCAGCCTGGCAGCCGGTCGCACAGCTTCTCCCTGCACTCACAGCAAATATTAGATGTTGTCTCCATAAAACATGAGACCTGAGTTATGTTCTGATTAATGCATAATGTGATTAAGGTGCACATTAGCTCAAACAGTCGGTCCAGTGTCTCTGTTTAAAGCCTCATCTCATCTGAACTCGTCTCTATTGGATTAATCACCCTTCCAGTTTCCTCCAGATGTCTGGTTTCCATTCACAAAAACCGGGTCACCGTCCATTCAGCCGGCACCAGCACCATCTGCCGCCCGCACCTGTGCCGCTGGATCTGTGCTTTAATAAGACATTTTAGGTGTTAACTCTCTAAAACCATCAGTGCTGAGACCTGCAAGCTGCTACCAGTCCCCTAAATTAACCAGGGAACACGTTAACCCTCTTACGGACTCGGCCGGTCAAGATGTCTAGTTTCCATTCACAGGAGGGAAACTCTCCATTCACACTCTGCACAGGGCTGCAGCCATCTGCCGCTCCCACCTGCACACGCCGCCGTCCCTGGCGAGCGAACTGGGTCACCTGCCCGCACTGGTTGAGCAGATACAACATAATAAGATGCAGGACTCATTCGTCTTAAATCCCAGACCCAGATTTAACCGCAGATCAGACTTTTTAAACTCTGCAGGATGTAAAAACCTGATGATTCCTCCACTGTCAGCGACACAGAGTAAGACTAGAATAACTTTACCATGTGATAAAGCGACTTTGCACAGAATTTAGTCAAAAATGAGTTTGTTTCTCCTTAAAGAAGAACAAATACAGTTGGATCTGCTGTTTTCAGCCTCCCCCTGACGTGTTCGGGTGATGCACAGCAGCTGACCCTGTGTTGAGTCCAGCTGTTTGAGCTCTGCACCTGCTGCTTCAGACTCTAAACTCTGCACATGCAACCAGAACAGAAATATTCATATCAGTGTGAACAGAGTGAGAACATTAGAGTTTGTGACCCAGCTGAAGGATCGCAGACGCAGCTGTTTGTAAACCGGGGAGGTGATTCGCTGTTTTCAGGCTTTGACACCGAGGGCCTGCCTTCAGCCGTGTGGCCGGGAGGAGAGACGGAGGCTCTGACGAGGATAGAGCGCCATCTGGAGAGAAAAGTTAGTACTGCACCTCCTGCTGGGGACACTGGGACACTCAACATCTAATGGGATTTGCAGTTTTTTGTTGTTTTCCTCGACTGTGGAAGGTTTTGCAGACTGATGCGCAGCTGCTGGCTGATGCCTTATTTAGTATAAATCCAGTATTTCAGGATTAAATCGTGTTGTTGCTGTTTTTAATCTGCAGTCTGACGTGCTCTCTCTCTCTGTCTCCCGTCTCATGCTCAGGCCTGGGTGGCGAACTTCGAGCGTCCCAGGATGAACGCCAACTCGCTGCTGGCCAGCCCGACCGGCCTCAGCCCGTACCTGCGCTTCGGCTGCCTCTCCTGTCGCCTTTTCTACTTCAAGCTCACGGACCTCTACCGCAAGGTCAGCGCACAGCCCCGCTCTCTCAGCTGCTGTGAGCGCAGGACGGTCAGGAGCTGCACAGGGGCAGTTACACCTGACGCCCAGGCGCAGAAGAAGATTTTAAATATGAGTACTGCGCTTTGGGTCCTTACAGATACTCTTTTAATGAACTGCATCTGTTATTTATAGCTGTGATAACAAATAAAGACAAAACTGTCAAGAACAAACAGTTCACGGCCAGGAAATGTGCAGGAAGCCAGAAGTTTCAAAATAAAAGTCTCTGTTTAGCATCTTTAGCGTTATTGCAGGTGTGCAGGCCGATGATGTGGCATCGCGCGTTGTGTTTTGTTCTACAGTAACGGCCGTGCTGCAGCGTTGGCAGGAGCAGGAACGGTTAAATGTGTTCATCAGACCTGCAGCATCTCACGATATTTCAGTGTTTCGCCCAAAATCAACTTAAAAACATGGATTAAAAAGGGAAAAAGACCCAAAATGTAAAGTTTGTCGTGGGTCAGTGCAGGACGGGCTGTCGCTGCACTGATTGCATTTGAAGTTTCTGAGACTGAGATTAGGATTTAGGGATTACTGGCGAGCTCTCATTGTGCTTTCTGTCTTTGCGCAGGTGAAAAAGAACAGCTCCCCTCCCCTCTCTCTGTACGGACAGTTACTGTGGCGGGAGTTCTTCTACACCGCGGCGACCAACAACCCGCGCTTCGACAAGATGGAGGGGAACCCCATCTGCGTCCGCATCCCCTGGGACAAAAACCTCGAGGCGCTCGCCAAGTGGGCCGAAGCTAAGACCGGTTTCCCCTGGATAGACGCCATCATGACTCAGCTGAGGCAGGAGGGCTGGATCCATCACCTGGCCCGGCACGCCGTGGCCTGCTTCCTCACCCGGGGCGACCTGTGGATCAGCTGGGAGGAGGGGATGAAGGTGAGGATGTCTCCCGTCCTGCCTTCCTGTATTTTCCCACGATACTGTGTCGATTTCCAGCCTCTCGCAGCAATAAATGAAAAAATGAGTTTAAATTTCCATATCAGCTCTGTATTAACTCCACATGAATGATGCTTTGGTGTCACAGTTCAGCTCAGCGACACTATAAAAACAGTTCATGTTCACTTTATGCAGACCTTTAGCCTGCTGACCTGCAGAATCAGTTGCAGCTAGCTGAGTCTTTACAGTCGATGCACGGCTGCTCCTCAGAGATGCTAGAGGGAGGTGCTGCACGCAGGATCTCGTATTGAAGTTTTCGCAGCACGGAGCTACAGTTCATTCGTTAGCATGCTAGCATGAGCCGGGGTGTGTGACGCTGATCAGCCATGGGGACACTGTGCCGTCTGTGTGTTTCAGGTCTTTGAGGAGTTGCTGCTTGATGCAGACTGGAGCGTGAACGCAGGCAGCTGGATGTGGCTGTCCTGCAGTTCATTCTTCCAGCAGTTTTTCCACTGCTACTGCCCCGTGGGCTTCGGCCGGCGCACCGACCCCAACGGGGACTTCATCAGGTGGGTACCTTTCCTGGCATCGCCCCTTGGTGCCAACCGCTGACCCCTCCCCCCCAACCTGGATGGCACCCCTTTCTTCCCTCTGTCTCTCCGGGTTGCACACACGCAGGGAAACGCTGAGGTGCCGAGAGAGCAGGGAGGGCGCGCACACACACACACACACACACACACACACACACACACACACACAGAACACACGGGTTTTAAGTGGGCTACTCATTTCTAACACATCTCCTGCAGTAGTACAGTTATTTAACAGCACAGTAACGTCCTGGTTGTCACAGTTTAGACACGCACACACACACACACGCACACACACACACACACACAGCATCGTGCACCATCACAGGTTTTGATTTAGCAGACAGAAGCACAGAGAGAGAGAGATGGAGGGATAAAGGGGGTCCCCCATCCAGATCTGTGGGTAAGTGAATGAGAGAAGCGTCCTTCCCTCCTCTCCTCCTCCTCCTGTTTCTTTACGTTTTGCCCGTCGGTCCATTTTATTCTTTTGTTTTTTAAAACTTCAGCACTTTAGTTTTTGGAATCAGGCATGTCCTCTGTAATACTCTCAGTGTCCACAGTGAACTCCTCTGCGTGCCTTTTATACTTGTCTGTGAATGTCCCTTTGGTGATTGTGAAGGCGTGTGCGTATCTTTAGTTCAACATATATGACTGTTGCCAGCAGATGATCTCTGTACTGCAGAAGGTGTAGCGTATCTCTTCTCTTTCTCTGGATGTGGCTCTGTGTTTGTGTCTTGGCTCATCTGTTTTTGGGGGATTGGGGGAAAAGTTCAGCTATCCCTCTCCTCTTCGTAGATTGTAGCTGATTGTTTTTAAGATGATTGGCCGTTCTCAGGCCCCCTCCCCCACCCAGGAGCAGCCGGGCTGCCGGCCCGGGCTGCCTTGGATGGAAGCCGGGGACCAAGTTGAGAAATCGGTGGTCGCTTGTTTTTACTTACCTGTGCAACCCTGAGGGACGGGACTTTGCTCGCGCCCCAGCGGCACCCTCTGGGCAGGTTTGTAACTCGGTAGCGTCTCATTTCGTCAAAAGGGATTCTGACCGCTTGGTAGGGAAATGCAAACGCCTCGCCTGCATTCGTTAGGTAGGGGACTATGAAGCATTCCCCAGAGGGTAGTGAGGAGAGGCGTTGGACCAGCTGTAGCTCTGCCATCGCAGTGACGCACACCTGGCGCCGGTACTCGTTACCTGCGCCGTGCCACGCGAGCCGGTCCATTGTCCAGGCGCTGGACAAAGCCCCTCATCCGACCCTTTGTGAAATGTTCAGTGGTGCTCTGCTTATGTGAATGCAGCCTTGCTGGTTCAGGTGGACCTGGAGCAGTGGCTGGTTAATATAGGCACCTGAGAACCACATGCACACATGCACACGCACATGAGATGCACACTTCACTTGTCATCAGATCTCCAGACATGCTAACTGTGTTCAGATGCAGCAGAATGCCAGAAGAACTTTGTTTAAGTAAAACTTGGATTTTACGTAGAAGCTGCAAAATAGAAATGCAGCAGGAGCTGGAAGTGTAAATAAAAATAGGAAATGATTCATTAATTAATGTTCCCAAATGCAAAAAAAAGAAAAATAATAATGTTTTTACTGCCGGCAGTCTGTGGATATTAATCAGTTACAGTATGATCAAACGTTATGGTCCAGATCTGCAGCTGTTTGTCTTTATTCAGCTGTTTTAAGGTTCACCACGATGTAGGAATGTCAGATTATCGTGTTGTTTACATCTGCTTATTAACAGAGTGTAATTTAACTGTATCAGACTCTGTTTATTACAGCAAGGAAGTAGTTTTTATCCATTTTAGGTCAGTTTTACTTATGATAATATTGATAATTTAGTATGAATATATATAATATGATAATATAGTCATTGTATATGTCTTGAATATGTCAGATATTGTAATAAAACAGTGTAAAAACAGAATTTAGTTCATATTTCTTGAGAAGCTGCAGCGTGAAAGTGCATTTTAAACTCAAATATCAAATAATTACAGCAAAACAAAAACACACGCGCGCACACACACACACACACACACACACACACACTCTCCACCTCACCTCGCAGCCGACACGCCACCCGCTGTCCTCTGTTGGACCGCTTGCTACTGGCAAGTCGCGGATCTTCCTGGCAAAAGGGTTGCAGTCCCTTTCGGTGAAATGAGGGGGCCCCCTAGTTGGCCAGCCCAGAGTGCGGCGCTGTGGTCGTGGGAGGGGACAGTCAGTCAGACCACTTAAAAGACAACCACCACAGTCTGTGGGACAGGGGGAGCAGGCATGAGCTCTTTTCTCAGTCCACCACTGTCTGATCATGGGGGGGGAAGGTTGGAGGGAGGGTGGGGGCCTGGAGCTGTGAGGTATAATGGAAGACTTCTGTCATCGACCAGGAGCTGGCGTTTCAGCTCCGGCCACTTTTTCTTTTTGTTGTTTTTCCCAAAGACGGACGTCGGCTGAGGACGCAGGGCGCCGAGCTGCGGCGGGAAGCTAACAGGGGCGTTCTTTCAACCACTGCTGACACAAAAAGACAGGAAGTAGTTTTTTGTTTTTTTTTTAATTAAGACTTTTTTTTCCCAGAAGTCTCTCGATGGCAGAACTTTTCCACTATACACCGGCTCTGATCAGGGTTGGGTGGTGGGGTGGGGGGAGGGCTGGGTGGGGGTCAATACACTCTGCTTTCTAACCGCGTGTTACAGTAGACGTCTCCTAGCATCATCAACCCAATCGGCAGCGATCTCTCTAGCGACGGGGCGGTCTCCGTAGCAACCGGAGTGCCGTCCGTCGTGAGTGGGTGTGTCCACAGGGCCGCACCGCCCCCGCCCCCACCCCTCTTTCTCTGCCTCTCAGCGCTGCGCTGTGCCGCTTCCCACAGTTTCCACAGTTCCACATGCCCCCCTCCTCTGTCCTGTCTGTCTCCCCTCCTCGGACTCGGTAAGGTCGGACCAAGCGCAGTAGGTAGGTGGCTTCTCTTTGTCACACGGAGCAAATCCACGACAGCCCAGGGGAAAAAACAAACAAAAACAACCAGAAAAAAACAAACAAACAGCAGAAAAACCAACGCCAGCAGGTTGGAATGGTACTGTGAGATGTTGATTCTCTACTTTGTTGCACTCCTGCTCTTATTGGCTTCATCTCTTGGAGGGTCTCTGTCTGCGGTCGTGGCTGCCGTCACGCCGGCCCCGCGTTGTGAAGTATAGTCCTGGTGGCGCACGGTGATGGTAACTCACTCCAGTGCCAGAATCTCCTACAAGTCCAGAGTGACTTTGCACTCATACTCTCATGTACTGTAGCCATACTGTGCAGTGTTGTGGTTGTTTGTAGCTTTCATTTCGTAGCAGCTATTTTCCATAAAGCATGAAGTGCTGAAGACCAGCATGCTCTTATCAGTTACAGTACACACAGCGGCTGTAGACTCTCAGCTGAAATGCATCCTCCTAACGCAGTCATCCAGTCAGAATGCAAGAAAAAACCCTTAAAAAGTGCTTTATCAGCGTTCTTAATGACCTGACATAGAAATACAACTGTTGTGCATTTTAAATGTAAATGTAAACAACGTAAACATGTTGCTGTTTGAGTCTTTTCTAGTCACATTTGCAGCTACTTGTAAGATTTTCTTTCCTAAGCTGTTTTGAACAGAGTAATGTTTTTGCACCCCTGCATCACTCCCGCCCCCCGACTGTTCTCTGTGACCTTCCACGTCCTGTTGACACGAGGCGGCAAATCTAATGTCTCCCTGTGCTTCCAGACGATACTTACCTGTCCTCCGAGGTTTCCCCGCTAAGTTCATCTACGACCCGTGGAACGCTCCGGAGTCCGTGCAGGCGGCCGCCAAGTGCATCATCGGCATCCACTACCCGAAGCCCATGGTGCACCACGCAGAGGCAAGCCGGCTCAACATCGAGAGGATGAAGCAGATCTACCAGCAACTGAGCCGATACCGGGGACTGGGTAAGAAGCTCTGACACGCGGAGGTCGGCACTTGTCTCCATAATAAAGCTCGTTTTGTCGCGAGGTTCGCGAGCAGGTTCATTTACCTCCTTTTAAGACTGATTGATCATTTAAAATGAGAAAGTTATCCCAAGATCACAGGATAGTTGTGGAAAACTGAGTGTGTGGTCTGCACAGACTGGTCTCATAGCAGCCAAACATGAGACGAAGACCAATTTCCTCTTCTTTAGCTCAAATTAAACACCTTTGATGATAATATTCAGGTTTGCTGTCAGTGTAAGCTACATGTGACCACCCCCCCAGGCATCTGCTGACTGTGAACCAACAAGTTAAAGGCAATGCTAATTTAGTTAGCATCAGTTGCTGTCGTCCGTGCATGCTGCAAAGGTGCGTGTCACGCACGTTTGCTAGCTGGCTCGTCTTCTCTGCAGGCACTTTGCTGCATGCCCTGGCGCGTTGCAGCTAGCATCGACAGGACTGATGCATTGCACGTTAACATGTTGACGCTAAAAACACAACATGCTATGTTGTCTTTGACATGCTCCTTCACAAACGTCTGTTGTTAGCGTGCTAACATGCTAACGCCATCCAACTAACATGCTGCCGCCATGCTGCTGTGATGTGATGGAATGTAATATAGCTAGCTAATGAGCTAGCATGCACACTTTTAACATGCAAATGCAGCAGTAAAACGCAGGCATATGGTATGATAGCATGCTAATGTTAGCACTGGGTATTTTCATGGAGTGTCCTCATAAAACAAAGTGCAGATGATGAAAGTGAACCCAGTTGTTTCGGACGCGCAGGTCATGGAGCACATTTTGTTCTCTGAGGAGTTAAAGAAACATCTTTAAAATCATTTTCTTCTGATTGAGTGTGTTTGTTTGTGTTTGTTTGTGTTTGTGTTTCTCAGGCCTGCTGGCATCGGTGCCGTCCACCAATGGGAACGGGAACGGAGGAATGATGGCTTACTCTCCCGGAGAGCAGCAGCCAGGGACCAACAACAACAGCAACAGCTCTCACTGTAAATCAGAGTTCTCATGATAAAAATAATAACGACGTGTGGACGTTTCACACGTTCCCTGTAAATCTGCTTTACGCAGCTGGAACAGCGTGGCTCAGTCACACGTCTTCTTCTTCTTCTTCTGTGTTCCCAGTGCCTGGAGTGTCGGGAAGCTCCGTCGCGACAGGTAACGGCAGCGGGAGCATCCTGCTCAACTTCGACAACGAGGAAGAGACCAGGCCTAACAGTGCCGGACAGCAGCAGCAACGACTGCAGCCGCTCCCGCCGCAGCAGCAGCAGCAGCAGCAGCAGCAGCAGCAGCAGCATGGTAGGTCGCAGTAAATAGTCGTTTGCGTCTCCTCTTACTAAAATAATACTTTATATAACATCATCAGGTTCTTGCACCAATCACCTTCTGTTGTTGTTTGGCGTGCGTGTTGCAGGATACCACTCAGTGCCAGACGCCAGCCAGGCCATCACCAGCAGCCGACTCTACCACGAGTTCGCTGTGCCTCAACACCCAGGTACGAAGCGGGAACGCCGCGGTGCAGGAGGCGCACGGGCTCCGGCTGTGACTGATCTCTGTGTGTGTGTGTGTGTGTTCCCATCCAGGCCTGCACACCAGAGGCATCGCAGGGAAGAGGGAGCGCGAGTCGGAACGTGAAGGCTCGGGGGAGAAAGACCCGGCGTCCTGCTCCGTGCACAAGATGCAGAGGCAGAGCGCAGAGGTCAGGCCGCTGCACATCACCTTTAACCGTCCAATGACGTGACAGCGCCGCGTAAATCAGCGCTGCCCAGATTTACGTTTAAATAGGGAAATGAATTTGCTCTCATTCGTTATCCTTCGGTTTCAGTTTGCAATTAGTGTCTAATTAATGAAATACAGTAAGTAGCATTTGAGTTCCTCTGTGTTCAGGCTCCGGCTTTAATTTAATATTTAAATATGAATCTATTTCATCACAAAACACAGTTTATGGGCACAAAGGATCAGATAGGAGCTAAAGCCTGCTGCTGATGCGTAAATACACACACACACGCACATTCAACGAGCCATTAACTGTAAATATGTATTGACACGTGAAGTACGGTGGCTGAAATGTGTCAGTTCACGCAGCGAATGGAATAGATGGTGGGTTTTTCCAGGGAGTCACTGCAGGAGTCACTGCGCCTATGACACACATCCACCCACAGCATCTTTTGTGTGTTTGTGTGTTTTCAAAGCCGCCGCCGGCCGCTGTGTTTGCACCCCGCACTCCCCTATGAATAATGAACGCCGCAGTCGAGCAGATCGACTTTTAAATTTCCAGCAGTGAAGACAGATGTGTCCCGGCGTTATCTCGGCCCATCGCGCCCCTCTGCTCCCACTGCAAAGTAAATATGTCGCTGTGGGCAGCTCAGGGAGGCATCTATGGAAATGCCGGCCCGTCACGCGGTCGCCATGAACACAATAAAAAATCCAAAACAGGCCGCCAAGCATGCAAAGCAGCGGTAAGCAACGGAAACCGCGGAGGGAAGCGCCAGGGAAAGAGGAGTCACACCTCTCCGGGCGCCTCTGACTCACCTGGCCTCTTGTTTTCTCCTCCTGTCCTGCAGACGACCTAGAGTGGGCGCCGTCGAGACAGTCTGGATGCACGCCAGAGTCACCACCCGGCCAGCGGAGCGAGAGGAAGTCCCGACGTCGCCGCCACCAACACCACCACCACCTGTCCTTCAACCCTGCGACCGGCTCGTCCTCCAGCACGGTGCATCTCAAACTGCTCTGCCTGCGCGCCCCGACCCCGCCCGGGGCGTGAACAGAGGTGAAAATGTGATCGCTGAGTTTTCGTTTTTATCGTTTTAATTTCGTTTTCACTCTTCGCCGGCTCCTGACGCGGCCTCAGAGGGAACAGGAAGGCGTCAGACTCACAGCTCGTTTCTAAAAAAATCAAAATAATAACAATAAAAACACGTTATTGTCTTAAAACTGCTGCCACCAGCCAGTTTATACTGTACCAACTCTGAAGCAGCTACAAACCCGTCGGTCACCTCGTCTGCCGCCGCGCGCTGATGATGCAGCGCCAGGCCGATGACGTCACCAGGGACTTCTTTCTACTTCACCTGCGCTCGCATCGCGTAACGTTGACCAGGAAACGCCCCGTCAGCAGCACGCCGACCGCTCGGCGTCAGCTCACAGCAATACGCTGATGTTTCCACGTTTGTAAATAAAGTTGTTTTTATTTGTTTTTTCAATAACCTGCACATTGAAACGTGAAGGACAGTAACTGTAAAAGCGGCGGGGTCGTTTCTCAGCCTCTGTGCGTGTACATGTGACAATAAAACAAACAAACAAACAAACACGCTTCTTCAGCCGCCGGGGGTCCAGCTCCGTTAACGGGAACACTCGATTCGTCGCGGCAGCTAAAAACAAACAAACAAACAAAAGCGGCGACCCGTGCTTAAAACCCGTGTTTACAGCGTGTGACTGTAGGTTAGCCAGGAGTGATACTGCCTTCATAGGGTGTGGCATTATGGGTAATGGAGTTCTCATGTAGTAGCTTTCTGCAGCTCCTTCTGTTGCCTTGGCGCGACGTCCGTGAGCGACACGAGAAACAAACACACTGTTTATTTGAGTCTGTTTTGTTTGTTGTGGTGTTTTTTTGGGAGAAACGTGGATCCTTCAGACGTCAGGGTTCATTTCACCGTCGCACACGAGCCGGCTCTGTTCTCGACGCACAACCAGAGTCAGCAGCGTTGTTCTTTTACAGAAGCGTCGTCATGATTTCCTGTTGGTTTTTTTGTCGTTTGCACGTCGTCGTCTGTTGGTGTCGCGCCCGCGGTGGTTTTTGTGCAGAACAGAGTGTTTTTAACCCTCAGCTCACACCATCAGAGCCTGGACGATCCCTCCGCGGCGCCCACCATGCGCGGCGCCCTTTAAAAGTCACATTTTCACCTCTCTGTTCGCCCCCGCCGACTCGTCATCGTTTCAGTCGTGTCTCTCAAACAGATCGAAGCTAAAAACGAAAAGAAACACGTGACTCTGGAGTTTCTCCGATCGAAGAACATGTTTTCACGTTCAGCAACCAAAACAATAACAAACAAACAAACAGAAGCTGTTGCGCCGTCAGTTTTGGCGAGAGGATGTGGTTCTGTCAGATCCCGCGAGGACGCGGTCGGTCGGTCGGGTGCGAACGCTTCTCAGAGGCGTCACATTTTTCTAAGATTTCATATAAAAAAACCAAAAACTGACAAGAAAAAGTAAAAAAGAGCTGAGTCGACACAAAAAAAACGATCCAATGAGCCGAATTCTCTCCGCGAAACCAACATTCCTCAGAAAACGGGCCCGATGAAGGATCTCTGCTACTGTACAAGGAGTCCAGCAGCCCCCGCGCCGGTGCAGCGGCGGGGGGAGCGTGTGTGTTAACAGCACAGGAAGTTCATTTATCCGCCCTCCACTGTCTCGTTTACTGCTGCTGCAGCCGAATTGAACCAGAGAATGTATGATCCCCCCCAGCCCGCCCCTGCACCCCTGTAATATACACCCCGCAGCTTCTGTTGCTGATGTTAATACCCCGCCCCTACACACACACACACACACACACACATCATGAGTTACGTTCCAGCACAAGCCTTTAATACACACTACTTACACACACATGCATAAAACATGCAACTTCTGCAACACACACACACACACACACACTTACACACACACAACCTTCTAAATGGTTAGACAGGAGAGAACTGAAGTCTGCTTTAAAGCCCCAGTCTGCAGTCCAGCCTCACTCCAGCTGCAAAAACCACGTTACAACTGATCGGCTTTTCCAAACAAACAAACAAACAAACCAAATTATTGGGGTTTTTTGTGCAAAAACGGCAAAAAAGCGTCACGTTATCTGGCAAATCTGCAGATTCAGCTTTAGGGCGTGGTCTGGAGTTTTAGTCACGGTCTCTGCTTCTGTGACTCAGAAGTTGGACCTAAACCGCTGACGACGGCACGAGCCAAAAAGAAGGTGCTCCGCCGCTTTAAGACGCCGCTCAAACAGTTAAAACTGATCCCGGATCCACTCGATCGCCTGAGTTGGACGCCGCCTGCAGATTGGGGCCGTAGATGTGCGATGGCACGATTTGCCGGCGCTCTCCTGAGAAGGTTCTGGTTTCAGTGGAGCCGTGATGACTCGTGTCTGTGTACAGTACTTGATATTTGTTCATCTGTGATCATACCGGCCTCGGCTTCAGTATTGTAGTGTTTCTGTATTATAATTCTGTATGTTCTCCGGAGGATTTGATGAACATTGTTAGATTTTTGTAGCTTTTATCACTATGGAAAAGAAAAAAACAAGTTGAACCAAGTTTTTATTCTCGCTTCGTTTGTTTTTTTGGGGTTTTTTTTGTTTTTGTTTGTTTTTCCCTTCTGTGACGCGAAGGGGAAAACAGATACCATCTATCATCTCTGTAATATTATGCTCTTTCTCTGTCTCTCCTTGTGTTGTGAAAGGCTTTTCTTGTGCTTGATCAAGTTCATGACAGGAAATTAAAATTGTTACAACTTGAAACCTCCCAGTTCGTTGTCTTTTCTCATGGGCCGTTGACACTCAAAGGTTTATGATTCAAACTGCGAATGCACCAAGCATGAGCTCAGCTCGTCGCCCACATTAAGGCCTTTACAGAGTCTGTGAACTCAGCAGTGACGTGTTGATTAAAAGGACGTGTGTGTTTTTTCTGCACAGCAAAACACAAATTACAAGAACACTCAAAGTAATTAAGACTAATTTTAAAACTACTGTCTGCGTTCATACTGCACCTGGACAGATACTAGTTTTGAGGCCAGTATGGATGATGATACGAGGGGTAACCACACTGCTCCTGCTGTAGCCCTGCCCTCCGTCCTGCAGAGTTGTGACCTTGTGCAGAGTAGTGACCTTGTGCAGTGATGCTCTGCTCCCAGAGCTCCTGCCACGCTCTGATCTCTCCCTGAAGTCCTGCTCTGTGACCTTGTGCGGCTCCATCTGTGACGTCCTCTGGACCTCCTCCACTGTGTCAGAGCAGAGACCCTTCAGCTGCACCGTCACTGTGGAGACACCAGAGCTCCACCTGTCCCGGTTCAGGTGGTTGGTGCTGAGTCTCCTCCCTCAGACGCCTCAGAGCGGTGCAGCAGAGCTCTCCACTGACAGTCTGACCCTGGGGGATGAATTCATGCCGCACAATGCCGCGAATGTGGAGGAGCTCTGACTGACCGTCTGATGTTGAACCTTCGCGGTGATGATGTGCAGAAACGTGCACGTGCAGCATCTCAGCCTGCACCTGCACATGGTCACGTGACAGCCTGTAACGGTGCAGCTTGTGGTCACCTGACCTACACTACGGGCCCAAAGTTTGGAAGCGAGATCGAATTTGTACAATAAAGGATCATAGTTTCATTGGTGTACTTTGGTGTACTGATTATTATATAAAGAGCCACTCAGCAGAATACATGTTCACTATAATTATCAGGTATCCCATTCGTCCCACACAAGCTCAACTGGAGAGAGGTCTGGACACTGAGGGGCCAAACCGTCTTTGAAGAACACCTTCCTCTTCTCTTTTGTCTGGGTGACCCTGACCCACAAGTCTTAGTCCAGATGGAGCTGCATGATGCTGGAGAATGGAGCGGTGCTGCTCCTTCTTCATGATACCCTTTACTTCAAACTCTCTCACCTGCAAAACATCCCCACACCATGGCACTGCCACCTCCATGCTTCACTGTGGCTGTTACGCATCGTGCTGTAAGACGTTCACCAGTTTGTCTGCGGACATAGACTCTGCGGTTCAAGTCACATGGTTCAAACTTGCTTTCATCGGTCCAGAGAACTTGTTTCCAGTCATCAAATGCTGGTATTTAAGAAAGACACCGTGAACAGAAACTTGAAGTTGGTTCCAAACGTCTGGCCTGCAGTGTGACTCTGTACGCTGACTCTCTGCAGCTCTAGCTAGCAGCTGCTGCATGCTCGTCGCTGGGCCGTGCTGCATTTACGAACAGCGGACGCAGTGAGCTTGACGAAACTGGCCTGTATCAGTTTACACACATTTTTAACCCAACTCAGCAGCCAGCATCTGCAGCTGAGCGTGTCCAATGAGGTAATGAAAAGAACAGGATTTACAAACTGTTTTCATACTTGTCATGTTCGGTCCTGCAACCGCGGTCTCCAGGTCATCATTTACAAAACATAACACAGGGAATTAGTTGCTATGTAGGGTCATTGAAGTCATGGCAGGGATGAAGTCGCCATCCTTTATCTTTTCACTGAGCTTTCATTCCTCGTTTCAGGAAGATCCTGATCAGCTAACTCCATCCACCCAGTCGGAGGCGCTGCAGGTCTCTCAACACCACTTTGTTTTACCCCAAACCCGAACCTTAAACCCAATTTAATGCAGAAATATGCTCACTACCGTTGTTAGAAACTGAAACACAGTAGCACAGGCCACACACAGGCCACACACACCCTGACAACACACTGCCTAACCACAAGATTTTCAATTTGTGAGTCAGCTGATGCAAGGCATGTGCCGGCTCGGTGCAGTGAGGCAGCAGGTAAGGCACGCAGGTTAAATTTAGAATCAGACCATTTGCTTTCATGTGTAACCCCCTGAAGGATTAGGTGGAAACAGCCAGAGTCTTGTTTTTATGTCACTCAGTATTTCGCCATCTGAACTGGCACCGACATGGCGAGCTGGTTCTGCACGGACGGGCGTGGCACCTGCAAGTAATGCGACACTGCTGCTCCACACGTGGCTTTAAGTAACGGGTCATTTCTGTGCAGAAACCATCAGTAATGTAGAAGCCGAAACAGAAAGGGAGGACGTTTGGAGATGCTGAGAGGGACCTTTCCTACGTGCTGCAAGTGTGACTCAGTGGAGAAAGCCACTTATGAGAGAAGGATTTCGTTAGTTGCAGGGCATACTAAGCAAAATGACTAATGAAATTTCAGCAGGTAGAAGTGTCTGGTTTCACAAGGAAGCACTTATCTGAAACATCGGGCAGTTGCAGTCACAGAAACCTGCTGATTGCACTGATAAAGGTCACCGATGGGAACCAGCGGACAAACATTTAATGACTTGTGGGAGGCAAAACAATTATTGTTGCAAAATGTCATTAGGATTCATCAGATTACACCACAGTTCATACATAATGCTTTAGGTACTTCACTGTGGACCAAAAGGCCCAGAGCTGCACCATTGTGCTCTCACATTTCCAAACATGCTAACCTGCAGGTTGTTCGCCAGACAGTTGATGGGAAAGTCTACAAGGTTGACAACAAGAGCATCCTGACGAGGACTCTTGGTGCTGTTAACAAGCTTCAATAGGGATTTCGTGCAAATACCTGGCACTCCAGATATATTCACTGTAACTCAGCTGAAACCCTGGCATGAAGAGACAGGCCCCGTGATGCAATGATGCTTGGTGGTAATCCACATCCAGTTTTGGCCCTCGCTCAGTACAGGTATTTTTAAAAATGACACATGATGAAGGAAAGAGAGACAGGCCTGCATCCCTGTGATGACATTATTAAATCAATACTTTTACTGCATCATGTCAAGAAACTGGAATGAGTCTGATTACTGGAGAACAACGAATGACGTAGCACGCAGATGTCACGTAGCCGTGTGACTGAATCCACCAGCGCGAAGGTGGAAAGCAAAGACCTGTCAGACTTTACCCGTCATAGATCTGTGTTCATTAGATTGTATGTTATGAACCAGATCTCCGGGTCGCTAGTCTCCCCGGATTCTTCGAACTTCGATTGTCGAACGTATCAGAGGTCGACTTTCTGTTATCAACTGCATGAGTGACGTCACTCTGCTCCCTAAAATAACATTAACAGTTTGAGCTGATTGTGGTGTGAGATGGTGTGAGTGGTGTAAGGCCCAAAGTCAGTGGAAAAACCTGTGCACGGTATCTGGAACAAGTTTTGCACCAGTTAATCTGGTGCGTGTTGGGATATTTCACAGAACGGGTGAAAGGTTTTACCTGCTGAAGGCAAAACGTTCAAAAAGTCAATATTCATCCTCAGGTCGCCATGAATGTCTGGACAAAGAGTCACATATGGGGACCCAAAGTGGTGGACCGCTAGCTGCATAGTAGCGCTAGCGCTAGCTTAAAACCTCAGCACATTCGTGGTTCCTTTCTCTTTTATCTAAAGAACACCACCTGCACTGAAAACATGTTTCATTCTCACTTAAATCACACGCAAAACCAGGGACATTCCCATTAGCTTCAGCTGTACCTTCATGCCAACATTAGCGTGCTAACATGCTTATCTAAGATGAAAAACATGGTAAACTTTACACCTGCTGTTAGCATCGGTGTTAGCGTGCTCATGTTTGCAACCAGATGGATA
Organism: Datnioides undecimradiatus; assembly: GCA_008933995.1. Classification (NCBI taxonomy): domain Eukaryota; kingdom Metazoa; phylum Chordata; class Actinopteri; order Lobotiformes; family Datnioididae; genus Datnioides; species Datnioides undecimradiatus. The sequence goes on along the minus strand of WARS01000071.1, from coordinate 1,838,450 downwards.
CTATTCATCTGTTTTAACTTACTGTTGAATCTGTGAGGATTTGAAGAATACAAGCTCTTAATACTGTCAGGATGGTGGGAGATGCCTCAGCTCTTGTGTCCTGGAGGCCCTGACATGTTAAAAATACATGACACATGACACTGATCAGCGATAACTCAGATGACACACTCTCAGTTTTGTTGCAATGATGTTTTGTTGTAATGTTAAATGGCTTTGAAATATTAATATTCCCACCGAAACTATTTGGTTGCAGCATTATCTCATCGAGGTCATGCGAGGCAGGTTTCATCACAGGTTTCATGATCTGACAGGAGTGAGCGTGAAGGCCTACACCTCATGCACGGTGAGAGCTGCTAATCTAGGAGCTAGAAGACCACATTATGCCTGGAGCAAGAAAGGAATTACTCATCGGCTCACAAAAGATTTAAGGCAAAGACTCATTTCAGTTTCTACCAAAGGCCAGAGCAGACTCTAGCTGCTCAGGACGCTCAGGTGCTTTGGAGTGCGTTTTGACTCAGTGGTGGCATCGTCCACTTTCTACGTTGTGGTCTGCTGGGGCGGCAGCATCACAGCAGCTGAGTGGACAAACTCATGAAGAAGGCCAGCTCTGTCCTGGGATACCCCCTCGACTCAGTGCAAGCGGTGGGAGAGAGGAGGGGGATGGCTAAGCTGTCCCGCCCCATGCAGGACGCCCTGACAGCACCGAGCAGCTTCACCCAGAGTGCAAAGGAGCGGTTTCACTTCCTGTCACTGTGGATTGCATTGTTGCCAATGTTCAGGTGCATGTGCGTCCTGTGACTCAGTGACCAAACAACAGTTGTTTTCTAGGAGACCAAACAGTAATAAAAGGCTGTGGGACTGCTTTCCATGTCTGTGGGCAAGCGCAGAGGGATTTCCTATCTACATACATTAAAATTAGAAGTGCTGCCTGGGATATATGTAAAGAAATCAACAATCCAATAATAACAACAGCGTGGAATATACTTTCCAAGTCCTGTCTGTGTGTACACTCGTCTTTTGTTCTACCCTCCGACTCTCCCGCCCTGACAGTTTCTCCCTCCACCGACCTGCTTTCTTTCAGTGATGTAAAAGCAATGAGGCACCCCACGCATTTCCTAAATATAATCTGTACAAAAAGGCTTTCAAAAGCAGGATTGCAACACAAATATGATCATACTGCTTTGATGGATGCCAAGTAGCCGCCCCCATCAAAGCGGCTGCCCACACCTTGGTCGAGTTGTTTTCTTAATACTTGTAAATATTTGGCCAGCAGAGCATGAGCTGTAAGGTGAGAAAGGTGCCAAGCTGACTCACTGCCAGAGGAAGTTATTTTGTCAGTTTTCGGTCCAATGCCAAGTCAGGGATTATGGGTCTAGTCTAATCTAGTTCAAGCATTGATGGAAGGTGGGTCCACCTCCGCCGCAGTGTTCTCCTCTGTAATCAAATACCTGTGAAAAGATTTAAGAGTTCCTTTCACCTTTCCTGTGTTCCTGTTCTCTTATGATCCAGGTTTCACCCTCCCCCAAGTTTGAGAGCTAAATATTGATGACATAGTCATCTCAGGCACGTCACTCATCTGTGATGTGTCACTAGTCCGAGATGCTGCCAGCTCACCCACCAGCAGCACATCATTAGGCCCGTTACAGGAGGCTCCAGTCGTCAGTGAACCCTGCAGAGCTTTGCTTGTTCTGGTTCCTGAAGCAAGGTGTGCTGTAGAGACTGAGCTGCAGATGATCGAACTGAACAATTGCTAGCAGGTAGCCGGACCATGGATCCAGGTCTTTACCTGGACCGCTGCAATGTAGTATGTTTTATAACCTTCTTCTAACCTCGTAGTTTGCAATGCTGCATTCTTTACTGGATCGGGTTTTCCTCTTTCTGACAGGGAACCAGACTAAGAGGGAAAAGCACAGATGGCACAGGTTTAGATGGATGCAACTGGTCCACAGCAGTTTGCTCAAAGCTAAGCAACCTGTCTGCTGGCTGCAGCTGGCAGCCAGGCACAAGGATGACGTTGACCTTCTCATGTAACTCTCAACCAGAAGGCTAACTGGCATTTTATGGATGCGATTGCAATTCAAGCAGCAATAGTTTCACAGGTGCCGGAGTCAGTGAAGGGAACTGGCGTTACATTAGCCAAGGTAAAGATCAATAAATAAATAAATAAGAGCACAGGGACAGCTGAGGACTTTCTGGACCGGAGACGAACATAAAGCCCTGAGTCATCTGCAGTGACGGGCGACACAATGGTCCCGGTTAAAAGGACCCAACACCACTTTATCTGAGAAACTTGACAGAAAGTAAAAGTTTTTGGACCGAACCAGAATTAGAAGAGTCAACAGTCGGACTTTAATTCATCAAATGACTGACAGCATGACCCCTAATTCATGCAAACGTTGCTATGTCAGCTTATTACCTGTGTGTTATGTTGTGTCCCTCTTCTAGTTTCTCATTAACAGTTTCAGACAGATATCCCAGAGCGCTGGTGTAAAAAACCCAAACTATTTGCATGTGTAGATGCTTCGCTGCTGGCATGTGGCTGATCAGCCCTGGAGGAACTACATGTACTGCCGCTCTTATGTGAAGTTAATCATTTACCATGAAGTAAATGAGTTGGTTCTGTGCACCAAACTATAAAGCTCTAAATACTATTATTATTTATTGTCATGCATGCTCTACCACTAAGGAGTCTATACTCAACCATGAGTTTTAATGCAGGAAGCTGAAGACAGAACAAAACACGCACAACGCCTGAGACCTGCGTCGGCGGCAGGCAGGTCACCACACGCCTGTTTACAGAAGGGAGATCCTCCTGTGTGGGCATGTGTGTGCAGGCTTCCCCCAGTGAAAGTCAGTGAAAGATCCCCTGCCACGCCCCTCAGGTGAAATCCCTCTCCTTTCCCTGTGGCTGTCTGTTACATGACATCGGGTCAACAAACACGCACACACTGACGACATAAACGTTGTTTCGCCAAACACATGTGATAACGCTGTCTGACTGTCTGTGTAATCATCTGTCTGTCATCTTCAAATGAATTATGATTAAAAACACTATTTTTACATTTGATTCACAACAAGACGCAAAATTATGAGAAGATACCAGGTAACAAATGAAGAACTAACTGCTAGCTAACCATTAATTAACTGCACCGTAGCTAATGACTGTAGATTATGACTGTCGATGATTAATTAATTAAGAAACAAATGAGGAACATAAAGGCTCAGATATTATATTATATTAACTGTTCATTAACCGCTGTATATTATTTCCTCATTCATGTCATACCCGCTCTCTGGTAACTAAAGAGAATTTGTGTTTGTTTGTTTGTTTATTCAGGGTCATTTAACTGACAGGGAGTTAAACAGTAACTCACTCCTCTGAGGCTGCCAAACACAACCGCAGCCCGACCTGCTGCCCACAGGAGCTGATTGTTCACTTACAGAACAGGAAACTGAAATATAAAACATCCGATCAATTCATCAAATCATTCAGCTGACTGGAAAATGAACTGAGTTAACTGCAAGTTTGGGTTTTAAGTGGAAATGTGAAATTCTCCTGATTCTGACAAAGAATTTGTTTAAAATATCTAAATTTATGCTGAAAGTAAGTAAACAGTTTATCTCTGCTACTGACTCTTAATGCCTTAATTCTAAGTAGTCACAATATATTCATGACTAGCCCACCTGCAGTATCAAAGTAGACAAATCAGAAAGAATGACACACACAGGGAAAAGACAAACACACACAAGTGAACACCGGATTGAGATGACAATACACTGCTGGTTTACAGCTCATGAAGCCCGCCTCCGTTGTGTTCCCCTCCATGCAAATTGGGTATGGCTTTCATCACCGCGATGATGGGTATAAAAGTCCTGACTGAGAGTTGGACGCCAACAGTCCTGTGAAAGCAGATACCTCTGGGCTCATCCTAGAAAAGGTTCATCTCCTGGTTCTCTCTGATTTCAAGGCATTTCGCTCTGCTCGTCAGCATGAACGTCACTTCTCTCATGGTGAGTACCAAGCGGTGGAACAAAAACAGACTGCAGACCTCAGAAGCTTTTGGCAGACTGACAGGTTGATACGCTTGAAGGACAAATCAAAATAACATAAATTTAAGATTCGTCAGGTCTGCTCTTTTAATGCTGATGTTTGCAAAAACGCAGCGACTGACAAAGAGAAGATATAAACGTGACAGGAGCTGCGATTTGGCCTTATTATTATTATTATTATTATTATTATTCATTGTTATTTGGGGGGTTTTAGCTTTACTTTGGTCGTGATGATGTGCAGCAAATGTGGTGCCACTTTGGTGAAAGTGAATCCCAGATGCTGATGATGGGACTCTGTGTTTCTCCTTGTGTTTCCAGGTCTTGCTGGGCCTGTTGAAGCCAGGGTGCAACAGCCCCGTCTGTCCAGAAGACTGTGTGCTGACTACCCGACATCACCAGCAGCACTTCAGACACCTGCCCGATCTCCAGAACATCTCAGTCGCACCCTGGGAGCTGAAGTAAGTGTTTCTCACTGTTGGCCACAAAAGAGGAAAGAACGAAAGCTTCTCACTGAGGCACAACAAGACGTACCTTGTCCGAGCTTTTCTCAACAAGTCTGTAGTTGTTTCAGCTGCAGTGAATGGCCAGTTTAGACTGGACAGTGCTGTTTAACTCAGACAGCAGCACGCGTTCTCTCCTGAAGGGTACTCATGGCTTTCCTTTGCATGAAGGATGGAAACGGTTGCTTCAAACCCTGCTTCCTTTCTCACCTCAACACTCCCTCAAGCTGCTTTGAGCTAAAGGCTACTGGAAACAAGCTGTGCAGCATTAAATAGGTTCAACAGACTTGTTTTAATTCATCTCGTTGGGTTTGTGGGGATACATCCCTAAGTTTAGCTACAAATCAAGCAAGAATTTCAGGGAGATTTGAATGACATAAGACCTCATATCAGTGTTTTTTCATTTTGTCCACGTCCTCCCTCGTTTCCCTCATGGACATTCTCTTTTTATTTATCAGGCCTGATGCCGAAGAGGACAGGGAGCCCCAGTTCATCCAGAATGCCGCGTGCAACCGCTGCACCGTGAAGGGCATGGTCGCCAAGTCCATCAACATCAGCATCTCGGTCTACAAGAGGGTTGGGAGCGACCCGTGCACTCACTGGTGCAAGTGTCCCTACCAGCTCGCCGTGGGATGCACGTGTGTCAACCGAACAGCCAAAATGACCACCTGATGCGTTCAGAGTCCTGGACGCGGGAGCGACTGTTGTCACAGTTCTTACTGGTCAAACTCTTGAGAGCAACTTTACATTTATTCAAGATATATCTGCTACTTGATACTTTATCTATTTAAACACAGTCTATTTATATACATGTATGTATAAAAGCTCTTTCCTTTATGACAGGCTAAATATAATTTCATTCTAGAAACGGTCAAAACTTTGGTTATATGTGTGTCAATGACATGTTTTAAGGATATAACATGGATTTTTACATGTGATTTTAAAATTTGCTGAATTTTCAGGCAGATTTTCTTTAAAGGCAGAAACTGATTTGCACTGACGTACAGCACCTGTACGCTGCATGTATTATTTAATCTGCCGAAACAACGATTTAATACTTTGGGAATATTTATTTTGCATTTGGTGCATCAGAAATTTTTACCATGCCTGAGATTTCTGTAACCTTAATAAACATTATTATATTCAAGCTTTTGTGCTTTTGTGTGCAAAGCAGATTATTTCCACCTATACAGCCAAAATCATGGTCGCCTCTGTCCGAGCACAAAACCAGATCCATAAAGAAATGGTTTTCCCAGTTTGGCGCGGGATGACTTGACGGGCCTGCAGACAACATGGACATCATTTCTGTTTCGCTGCTGACTCTGTTTGTCTCCTGCTTTATGTGCACAGTTTCTTCATTTTATGTTAAAAAAAGTGACGTCATATATTAACTGGGAATACTGACGATTGAATTATCTTTTCAAAATGTAAATTTAACGTTTTAAGAAACAGCGACAAATAATTTAATAAAGCTCAGTGAGTATTTATGTGACAGTTACTGTGATTCCACCGTTTTGCATGATGGTGCTGTTTATAGCGATAAGATAAGATAGGAGGACTTCCCCACACTGCTGTGACGTTGCTAACAGGACGCTTTTGTCTAATCTGAATCTGCATTTTTGTCCAAACATGTAAACACACAAAAGGACTGTGGCTCTGATTGTTCTGAGTGGTCTCATTGTACAAGAGCCAGGAGATCTCAGGACACCGACACCAAGGCTGGAGAAATAAAGCTGGAGAGAAGACAGGACAGGTGTGTGCACAGGTATGTGGAAAACAAATATGTGAATGAAATAAACCAGTATTTGTGCAAGCATAACATCTGTTAATCATCTGTTGTATTAATGTATATAATCTTATTATCATAATATATTCTGGATAATGAACAGCCTTGATAAATAATATAGGGTTTGCTGCTTGTTTGTTGTTGTTGTTGTTGTTGTTTGTAAAGTCCAGAAACCTCTTAAAAATTTTAACAAACTGTTTGTGCTAATTACGTTTTTTCATGCATTAGTCTTAATTTATTTCCAAAATTAAAGGTAATTTACAAAATGGCAGCCATTTTACATGCACTTATAAATAAATAGTATACTTACAACCTGAACGTGGAGGGTAAGTTTATTTTAAATGTTATATTTTATAAATATTACTGATATTATTTTGTTTTTTTAAAGTTCTTTGTGGTAATTTGTAATACAACTGAGTACGCTGTATCACAAATGAATGTTTTATAGTTACAATAAAACAAACAGCATGAAAACTGGTCCTAGATTCAGCGAGTTATGGTGAATCTGAAGTGAGGACAGAGCCGGGGACGCTGCTACCGGAAGTAATCCAGCAGGGGGCGACAAACACGTGCACGCAGACATATTTTCACTTCCGGGTCGGCCGTTCTTCCTTTCCTGTCGGCCATTAGTCGTATACGGTGGGTGTCTGTCGAGCTCTCGTCTTGAAAATGATTAAAATTTGTCATCTGTCCCCGCATAGCCGCAGTTTTTGCGGGTTTTATCAAAGATAATGTGATTATGTAGTTGTTGGTCATGTTTGAGTCGAGTTTGTCGCAGAAATTGTGTGTAAATGTTAAGTGTTTGTCGCGTGCCCGAATGTGTGAGCAGCCGCACGCGGCCGTGATGTGCGCCCCGCATGCTAACTGCCATGCTAGCTGGCTAACTGCTGTAAATGCCAGTTCTTTTTGTAGGCTTTGTAGGGAAAATATTATTATTTGTACTTGAAGGGGAAAATTAGTATAGTTTATTTGGGAACACGTGACTGTTGGCACGTCAGCTGTGTTTGAAACATGCCTGTTAGCCTGTGACGAGCGTTAGCCTAACGTTAGCGATCGGTGAAACATCTGACGTCTGCTTGTCTTTTCAGATTTGTAGGCGACCACCTGCACAACCTTTAACCATGCAGAACGACGCTGGTGAATTTGTGGACCTCTACGTGCCACGCAAATGGTGAGTGGCTTATTTTATACTGAGGGGGAAGTGGAGGAAAAGGGGTAAAATGTTAAGTATTATTGGCTGTCCTCGTAACTCATGTGAAAACTTCGCCATCAGACCGTTATAATATGGTGATCAGTGTGAATGAGGGTGCCACGTAATGTGAAATTACATTAATCCAATATTACATGTGTGTATTGCAGCTCTGCTAGCAACAGAATCATTGGAGCCAAGGACCATGCCTCCATCCAGATCAACATTGCTGAGGTAAAAAGCAAATATTCTCTTTTACAGGGAAACTGTTTTTAATTTATTTTGTCACAGCGTTTTGTCTAGTATCAGCCTTTATCCAGGAAAAGGTAGTTACACCCTGTCAGTGAATATATCTGATAGACTCAGGTTGTTGTTGTCGACATGATGAAACCTGCTCCTCTGTGTCCTGCTGCAGCTCAGCACAGTAGCTTTAGCTAATAGCATTAGCTGCAGCCTGTCTGCAGCAGCTCTCTCCAGTCTGCAGCAGCATGTTTCTTCAGGAAGTTGTGCTTTGGTTCAGGGTTTCTTCTCTTCTCTGGCTGCCAGTAGTCATCCCGGTTACACTGCTCCCTGCAGAGCCGATGGGCAGCAGCGACAGCGTGTGGACAGGAGTGTAGGCGTACATTTGGAGCCACAACATCAGTGTAAAAACTAAAAAGGGCAGTCCACTGACTTGGTTACTCTTGCTTTACTGTCTTTAGTGTCTATAGTTACAACACAAACAGTGGGCACCATGTGGGCTGTAACATTTGCATGGATCTGGCCACAACAGTAAACCACTACAGCACAAGCAGAGTGAGGTTAATATTGGACACTGTCCCACAAAGTGAGGCTGGACATTTTCCATCATTACAACAACAACATGACAACAGGGTCTATAGCATAGAAACAAAAATAGACTGGAATAGTTTTGTCAGCAGCCAAGAGACCAGAGTGTTGGTGTTGTTCTGTCTCGCTGTAACCTGGAGATTAACTGCACTTCATGTCAAAGGGCCACGCAAAATATTTGGTGAATCACTTGGACCTGAAACACTGTTGTATTTTTAGGTTTGTGGGTGTATTTAGCTTCCATGTCCACACAGCATAAAACACTTGTATATTCTAACCTTTAATAACGATTCTTCAAAGTGATGGATTATACAACTGCAGGGTGTTTCAAGAGTCTGTTCATTGGTTTGGGGGAATAGAAAAAGTTCCATCAAAAATGTAATAATGAAAGTGTATCAGCGGAGCTGCAGCACTCGTGTGGTGCCTCCCAATTTATTAATGATGAGCAACTGATTTTTAGGACGAGTATCAAAACACACACACACTAAACCTACAGGTGTGGCTGTGCACCAGTTGGTTGTAAGCTGAAATGCTCTTGTTCATATCTGTTGTGCTGTGTCTCCTGCAGGTTGACAAGGTGACCGGTCGCTTCAATGGTCAGTTCAAGACCTACGCAATCTGCGGCGCCATCCGCCGAATGGTACGTCTCCGATCAGTGTCTGTTGCATTGTTCTTTGCCTGCTGTTACACAGTCGCAGAAAGCCGGCTAGTCATCGGTTTTGTAGGAAAGAATTATTTTTATCCGTGTGCTTCCAGTGAGATGCAGGAAGCTGGGGGATTGAGCTGGAAGATAAAACATGTCAAGACAAACTCTCAAATTATTTTTTTCCCCTGTTTACTGAAACTAGCTGCAAAGTGCTCATTGTTGCAAAGGCATTGGAAGTAGTGTTTATAAAATCTGCATACTTACTGGCAGACATTGCACTGGAAGGGCATGTTTACAAGTCGGAGCCTGACTGGTGGATGGTTTTTGAGATGACAGAGATTTTAGGGGACAATGATACTGCCATGCAACGCTCCTCAGAAGGCTAGTTTCCTAAACAAATAACTTCTTTGTGTGACTTTGTGGACACACCATTGTGTTACCACATTGATTTTTCTCTGTGATCTACCACATGCCCATAGCAGGAACACTCATACAGACACCAGCATGATAAAGATAAGTGCGTGGATATCGGCTGATAACATCAGTACTGTCATCACTCTGAAGGCTCGCTCCAGCTGCTACAGTGTTGTTAAAGTTGTTTGTTTCCCCGTGTCCAAAACACACCAAACATGTTGCTACACTTCCTTTGGTCACCAGTCACCGGCTGAGTTTCTTCTTGTCAGCAGGTGTTTTCTGTGGGAGCCTCTAATGCAAAGCAGATAGTAAAGTTATAATTTGTGAATGGGGAGTCCTGGGAAAATTAGTTTTTGCAGCTTCATTCATTCATTCATTAGAAATCAGACAGCAGAGGAAGGTTTTGAATGTGTTCTGTCAGATCGCAGCGAGATCCAAAGTAGATTTCGTGTTTTTCTGTGGTCAAAACGACCCCGACCTCCACCTCGAGGTTGTCCTCTAACTGCTGAAAGTTTGTTCTGAACAGATTTGTTTCTCCTCCCCCTCCTGCAGGGTGAGTCTGACGACTCCATCCTGAGGCTGGCAAAGAACGACTCCGTTGTTGCAAAGTAAGAACCTGTTTTTAAATTCACTGCTGCAGAATAACCACTTTATTTTGTTTCTGTATTTGAATCATGTTCATTGAGAGGGGGATTGTTGCGATCTCTTTATTATGGTCCTGAACACAGTGCAGCAGAGGTTTTCTCTGATGTTGCATAGAGCTGCATGTTTATACTTTTCTTTGTGTTTAAGTTGAGAAAACTGCTTCAGAGCAGTGTTCATCTCTTTATCAGAGGGGAGAGTGCCAGTAGCTGTGAACAGTCCCACACAGTTCACGAAACCAAGTTCAGTTCACGTGCTTCTGGTGATATGAGGAGTTATTGAAACGTTTGGTCTTTGTCACTTTTGATTGCTGGAAAAGCTCCAGTGACTCTGAATAAGTTAACGATGAAACAGTGATTACTTCATGATCCTAGAAAATACTTAAATAAACCAGGTGTCATATAACAAATAAACGGCTATTAGGTTATTAGAAATGATTTAAATCCAACTGCTTTCTATGGAGAAATATTGTCCATCTTCATTTCTTGGGCATGATGTTTTACATCAGATCGAACTAACGTCTGCTTTCTTCTGTTTCACAGGAACTTCTGAGTTTGACGCTGGATCTGAGAAAACTTTGTAAAATAAAATGGGGAAAAAAGTCTTTGTCATTTTCATTTCTGAATAACTAATGAAAACTGTGAAAGGGTTAAACGTTTTGTACATTAAGTGCATCAATCAGCTGCCTGTTTTACTTCTCATCTGAGTGACATAGTTCATATTTCCACTTGGCAAAAAACACAAAAAGGCTAAGTTTAACGTTTAATCCTGGATGCTTCTGACGACTGTGTTCATATGAACTGTATGCATGGCAACTCAGAGGTTTTTAAAATGCAAAGTTGCGTACAGAAATTGATAAAGGGTCAAATAATAGTGTGACCACAACATAATGGAAATATGATGCAAAAGAATGAAAAAGGGTGTGCTGGATACGACAAGGATGCAAATTTAAGTTTTGTATCCAGAGGCTAAAAACATGAATGCACAGTTGTGTTTGAGTATTAACTGCTGTGCGATGTGAGTGTGAAATGCTGTTCATGAGCGGTATGTGAGGGTCCAATCCACTTTGACAAAAACAAAAAGTTAGAAATTGACAAAGCCAGTCAGGTATGAAGCTGAATTATGACGTGAAGTGTAACTGCAGATTTGAGGCATTTAAACATCTAAACTACGAAGTGAAATGAGGACCTGTAAACACTTTGATGGCTCAGTACAGTTTGCATTTATTGTAGTTAAGGTGCTGAATATAACCTTACAGATAATTTTATTAGAAAGTCCAGTGTTTTTGATGGCTGCTGCAGGGGGTTAATTGCAAAATGGGACTTTTAGATTTGGTTACCAACTCGGGAATTAACCAAAAGCATATACACAGAAAAAACTTGGACTACTTGCTTTCTGTCAGCTGGAGTGTGAGTCCTTAGATGATTACAAATAGCTGTTGAGAACAGATCAGAGGTGAGAGTATAAACCACAGGCACTGAGGGATGCACAGGTTACTGCCTCAACGGAGGTATCACTCAAACATCACTGGGGTTAATTCCAGCAGAGGGCGGCATTCAACAAGAAATAAAGTTTGTGTCGAACCAGAAAAATACTTGATTTATACCTGTTAAAGCATTGCAGGCAGAAAATGAAATCCAGATCTGAACTATGGAGTTTTTTAATATTGTTCTGTAATCAAATAATAGAAAGTAACATTAATAAAGGGCATCTAATAAGTGCTAATGTATACACTCAATTTTGTTTTTTATTAAATGCATTTTACTAGAAGCCAGGCCATCTGAAATAATTTTATTATGTCTATCCGAATAATTATAAATATAATAATATTACAATTTTGAAAATACTCTTTGCGACATCTGTTTCCAGTTTTATCAAAAAGGGAGAAACAGCGCCCCCCTATGAAAACACACTTTGCCTTATGGCAATCGGTGTGGTAAAAGAGGGTATAGCATCGTACAGGTGCGGCGCCGATACGATCCGTTTCTAAAGGGAAACTCAGGTAAAGTTGAATTCCCCTAACTTAAAAGCTGTCACTGCTAATTAGAATCTTTTAATTAAACAAATGGAAAACGCTTTTAATAACTAGAAAAGCAGCTGCACTCTTAATTTACTCTTACAAAACCAGCGGCATCAATGAAACCGAAGCAGCCGTTAGTTAGCTAATTAGCGTTAGCTATCGTCTGTTGCTAAAGTTAAATAGCTGACAGCGTTAGCTAATTAACTATTTAGCTAAATCATACCGGTGCTTTTGCGCGTTTTAGTTAATTATCTACACATTTTACCACCAAAATCAACCCAAGAGTCAGCATTTAGTTTTTTGTATTGTATATGTTTTTTTATTTGCTCCAAGTCGCCATTTGTTTCCATTCATTTCCGCGAGGTTGCAGTCAGGGATGGATTACCCGGGCCCCCGGGCCGGAGGGCTCAGGGGGCCCTCAAGCGTCTGCCTTGTGTTAACCACTTAAGATATGGCTTAATAGGCTCCCTCTGAAAGAGGCCCCTCAGTGAACCAGCATGGGACATGTTATGGTGTATTATGGGGCCCCTAGGTCACATGGACTGTAGACCAGTGTAGCATACGCAATTCAGCATAGCAGCTTTTACTTTTGCTGTACGGGGATGTTTGAGGTACTGTCTGTACCGTCTACATGCTCTTTGTTAAATGTTTTTACATGTCTCATTATCTGTGCTGTTTGACTTTCAAAAATACTAATTTTGTGATGTCACCTGACCGAAAGCACATGTTGCATGTTGACATGAACAATTTAAACATATTTTGATTAAGTTTAAGGGAGTAAAAATCAGGGGATGCCTGATTTATAGCAGATACTTATAATAATGTCAGGTCTGGCCTATGAATCTATGTCTGTGCCCAGTAGCTCCTAACCCGTCCATGCTTGCAGTTTAAGAGCAGACTGACAAGTTTGCAATACATTTAAAATCCTACTGTTGTTTGTTAAGTGATGGCACGTGTAGGAGACAATATTTTGATATAATAATAATCTTTATAGAGCATTTTCACAACAAATGTGACAAAGTGCTTCACATAAAATGACAACCTCAAATAATAAATAAGATTAATTAAAATTGCTCAAATGCACTAATCAGGATCTAATAGTGTGTGTATATTACGGCCTGGCTCGGAGGAGGTGTTGTGTCATTCAGTGTTTCTGGCACTCACTAAGAAACATGTCCAAGGTGACCCTCTGAACGCCCTGTCGGGAGGTCAGGCAGGTGTCACTGTGTCCTGGTGACGTCAGTGCAGAATTTGCAAAATCGAATACGATGCATCACATGTTGGTCTCAGCAGAGCATCTCTGAGCGCAAGGCTGCGATGGATCTGCTGGAAACAGATCTTGGACTGGGGTTTCGTTTCCTCCGGCCAGCTGTCGGCCTAAAGAATGAGCCGGCAGATGAAACGGAGGCCGAAGTGGGAATGACAGGGCATGGGGAGGTTACACTGGTCATTTAGGCTAAACACAGTGCTGGAGGTGATGGCTGCTGTGGTGCGTGCGAGAGCGGTTTCAGGGCGTCTTTAACCTCACACAACCTCAACGATAGCTGTCATCAGCAGCTGCTTTACTGCTCCGTTCCCACACATTCTCCCTCTTTGTTGCCCCCCTACAGGTGAGCAGGTAAGAAGAGTGTCATCATCGTCTTCATCGCCTCCTCTCTTCTCCGCTTCAGTTGTTTTTTTCCCAGAAGGCCCGGTTTGGACTGCGGACTGAGGTATGTGAAGTGTTGCACAACGCTCCTATAACCTGTCCGGTTCACATGTGACCTCTGCACATCCGGCCAATAGAAACTCTGCTCTGGGCTTCATAAAACAATAAGAGACTTTTACCATCCGAAATTACAGATATGATAAAGATAAAAACATGTATATTATGATTTAACTCGTGGTAGTACGTGGCTAATAGGTAACTAGCTCTCACCTTCCCAGCAGTCTCTCTTCCTCCTCACCCACCTTTCTCAGGTGAAATGACAGACTCTAGTGAGTTTGTTCTGCTGTTCAGCTCTATAAGTGCATCACTTCCCGCTAACAGACAAATTACTAACCGTTAGCTGAAACTATAAACCTGCACAGCGTGAGAAAAACTCAGACAAGATGCAAACGCACCTTGTGTTTCAAATGGCAGTAAAGTGGTGTGTGTGTCTCAAAGGGGGAATGAGGCGAAAGGTTGAGGTACACAAGCATGATACATATGATATGACCCTGCCCTAATGCTCAGTTATTAAGCTATAAGACAAGTAAAGTTAATGTTCACATGCTAACATGCTAAATTAGCATCAAAGCCTTACAGTCTGAGATCAGTCTTAGCATCTTGCTTGAGCGTTAGCCTTTTTGCATGTTAGCAAGGTTTTTTCTCTGTTGTCCTATTTTATTATCTGTAACACACACGCGAACACACGCACACACATATTGCATCTTCCTTTGTAGTCAAACCCTCTCTAAGAACATAACCTGCATGCTGTTCCTCGGCCTGTGGCAGGGAGCGCCTGGCGAGTTGCAGCTCGCCAGACAATGATCTTAACATGAGTGGATGGATGCCCCTCATACTCCCCCCCGAAACCCCTCACCTGGCCCCCTGCATACCTTTCACACACACACACACACACATACATAGACAAAGAACACTGTTTCAGCCTCTTGACAAGAGACAGGGATCCAGTAAGGCCCCACAGCAGAACATGCACATCAGAGTACACAGACTTTGATTGCATTGATGCAAATACACAGACCTGTATTTTGTGTTTGGGTTAGTCAGCAAAGCAGCTTTGCTTCGCCTCATCGCTGACTGTTGCATCACAGCGCTGATCTCTGGTCTTAGCACTGGCTGTCTCGCAGCTCTCACAGCACTGCATGTTGAAACCAGTACATGAGCGCCTCCACTTCAGCCTGCAGTTCTGTGTAAGGCCACTAGGTGTCGGCAGAAACAAAGCACAGGCTGCGTTTGCGTGAACAGGTGAACTTGTGGTAGTATTTCTGATTTAAAAAGCAGATCACGCTGGAAAAACATGTATTTGATCTGCTCATTTACCCTCTTCCTGCTCTCCTTTTCTCTCCATCACTCTCGCTCATCCTTTTGTCCGTCTTCAGAAGCAGCTCGTCTCTTTGTGTCTCTTTGTCCTCCGTCAGATGCCAGCAGACTTCAAAGTAGGCGAGATCCATGAAGGGAGAGGAGGTGAAAGAGACACTGGTGAGAGAGGGAGAGAGGGGAGGAAAGGAGGCTGCTGGGAGAGAGTGAAGGGGTCGCAGAGGGAGGAGGCTGCAGTTTAACGTTAACTTCAGCTGCACCATATCCAAAATATCCGATTATTGCAACAAAGATAATATTACCACGTACATTGATATATTTATTTTAGATATTTATGTTATTGTATAATTCACATATACTCACATATATATTAAAAAAGTGTCGCCTCTGTGAATTTTTCACTGTTAGACTAAATTATTAACTAATAGCAACATATGAGAGTAATTAATCAGCTATAGTAAATGAATGAGTCGCTGTTAGGTGAAAGACAAGCGGCTGAATTGTAATTTCATCGCTCAGCACAGCAGACGGGCACCTGATGTTGCTAAATCGCTGCACAGTACAGCCTCAAAACTGAGCTTTAAATCAGACTTCCAGTATCTTTGTCACACTGTTCATATTTAAATGAACAGTCTGAGATTTTGGAAAACACACTTGTTTCCCTTTTTGGCCCCAATTTAGACGAGAGGCTCAATATTATTCTCATCTTTAAAGGTTTTTAGTGGATGGACTCTCGGGCTAGTTGTTTCCAGGCTTTGTGCTAAGCTAAGCTAACTGATTTAGATTTTACCTGAGATTTAACTCAAACTGTAACTTGTAAAGTGCTTTCCTCAGAGCTTTAAAAGCAGATGGACTAAAAAAGTGAATGTTTGTTCTGAAGGTGGCGCTGGAGAAGACGTCGAGTGTCGAGTGTTGGATGGACAGTTGGACCGGCTGACCCGCAGACATCAGCACCGCCAGGCTGCGATCCCTTCCTCAGGATGGGAAAAGCAGAACTCATGAGAGGAACAAAAGAGAGGGCCCACCAGGAGTGTGTGGTTTGAAGTATCTTGTTGAAGGAGACAAAGAGAAGGGCATGTAGGTACCTGCCTCTCTCTCACACACACACACACACACACACACACACACACACACACACACACACACACAAACTCTTTAGTTGGCTGTCAACCCCAAACATCCCCTCCCCAGCCCACAGCACTTCAAACATATCCGCCCACAGCACTGTGTGTGACATCTGTGTGTGTGTGTGTGTGTGTGTGTCTCAGGGTCCTATCTGATCCAGAACTTTGGTGCAGAGCATCTAAGGAATGCTTGGAAATAGACAAAGACCATTTACTCAATACTGTTATCATCTAAATGCACTGAAGTTATGGCTGCAAAGAGAGGGAAAGGTGAATCCTGTGTGCACTGGTGTTTGTGTGCAGCTTGTGATGATAAGAGCATTAAAGGAGGTTTTGACTGGAGGCAGATATTAAAGGATGGATTAAGGTGGAAGCATCCGGGTTGGGAAAACACTAAACTCTTCCTTTGGCTCGATGGAGAACGTCATGAGGTCCGCTTAAACACAAGCGCAGTGTACAGTACAGTGTCAGTTCAAGTGAGAGTCCGAGTCCTGCACTTCTCCTGAAGAACATTTTCAATTTAAACATTGAACTAACAATTAAAAAGTAATCACAAAGTGCAGCTATAATGACCTGTGACTGTTTCTGTTACAAGCAGAAGCTGTTCCTAGAGTAGTAACCTTGTGCAGCTCCATCTAAAAACCCTGTGCTGTGTCCTGATGGAGAAGCAGAGCTCCACCTGTCCCAGTTCAGGTGGTTGGTGCTGAGTCTCCTCCCTCAGACGCCTCAGAGCGGTGCAGCAGAGCTCTCCACTGACAGTCTGACCCTGGGGGATGAATTCATGCTGCACAACCCCGCGAATGTGGAGGAGACAAGCAGCATGTCCTCCTGATCTGACGCAGACACTTCCCTCTGTGACTCTGCAGCTGCTCTGCTGCTCAGGCTGCTGGTCGCTCTCTGATGACCCTCCACCTGAAGCTTGGGTGTGACTGATTTTAAGTCAGTTGGATGGAGGTCAAAGTGAAGAAATCTATAGTTTTAGATTTTTGGAGCTCAGTCACTCATGAAATTACTGCTGCAGCAGGGAATTGTGGGACGGCATCGTTTGTGTTGTGATGTTGAAGATGAGTAAGGAAGCACTGAGGCACCTTTTCCTTCACATGTAGAGACTTTGATGTGTTGACCCAGCTTGGTTGACCCTCTCCCAGTGGATTATGGGATACCGAGTGCTGTAAAGGAAACGCTGGTTGTGTCCTTTTGGCTGCATTTCTCATGTCTCATTTACTTTTGTGTGTGTGTGAGAGAGAGGGGGGGGGGGACCAGCAGGGGGTAAATGGGCTCAATTTGTGGAGCACTTAGCAGTTGCTACGACAACAAGCAGCCAGTCCCTCACTTCTCCTTTGGTCTCCTTGGCAACCAGGAAGTAGATTAGTTATAGAGTTCAGGAAGAAAGACGGAGGGAGCAGAGAGAGGATTAGCGAGGTGAAACGACGAGCCCCGTTCTTCCTCTCTCCTTATTTGTCTCTGTCTCCTCTGCCGGCAGACGGCAGGACTCCGTGAGAAAGCTCCTCGTTCCTCCTCCAGGCTGTTTTTCTGTCCGTTCATCTGTTTCTGCACGTCTGTATCTCTCACTCTCTTGTATATTATTCCCCCTTTCCTCCTTATCCTGCGTTTTGGTCAGCGGGTGGCCTTCATGTGTCTTAACGCCTGAAGATACGCTCATGAGACGCTTTTAACAGGATGGAGGTAGAACTCAGAGCTCATATCATAAAGGTTCATTTCAGCTCTTTCCAAACAGCTGATGACAGATTAAAAACTTGTTTTCATCAGTTGTTCGGACACCAAAGCCTGGGAAAATAGTTCCAAAGTTCCCCTTTAAGATCGTACCTCTTGTGTCGCCATCTAACTATTGACAACAAAGCTTGGTTCAACCAACCAACTCATAATTAACAACAGCAGAACAACAGCTAGCTCAAAAATCAGCCCCAGAGCTCACAAACTAGCTCTCTCCGGTCTTAGTCAGTGTAATTAGATGCCCTCATGGGTGATTGACGTGGAGCCAACATGCAACCCATGGACAAACCCGCTGACAGCCCACATTGCAGCCCATGGGGGACCCACCTGACAGTACCTGACAGGACTAAAAGCCATGAGGGCGGCTGACAGGAGGCCAGTCCCACACGGGCCCCTCTTAGAAATGAAGGCTGGGGAACCGAGCCCAGTTCACGTCAGTCAAACCTCTTCGGTCTCCATCCGAGCTCGCTCCTTAACAGATGGAGGCGCCAGTCGCTGTATTTGCCCAAACCATCAGTTAAAGTGCGAGCGACGTGGTTTTAATACAGCTGTTCTTACTTTCCGACACCATTTCAGCTCTTTTTAAGCTTTTACTCAGATGCACTGGGAGGAACTGATTAGCTGGTAAAAACTTTTAGCTTCTCAGATATAAAATGTGTTTTTTCTGTTTTATGTCACTGCAAACTGATTTTCTTGGCTCTTAGTTTGTTGTTTGAAAAGAAAACAAGAGGCCGAAGACGTCTTTGTGGGATCTGTCAAGCGTTTTTAACGTTTTCTGACGGCTGGTAGACTAAATTTGACAGAATATGAATTAACCATTAAAGAAAATTAGTTTACGTTGGGCAGCGGCGGCTTGAACCGGCGCTCGGTGATCCCCGACGTGTCTCCGCTGTGACTTTACAAACGGCGTGTGGAATGTTTGAGTGTGTCAGTGAATGAAGCTCTGCAGCATTAACACACTGCCTCCAGACTGCTTTAAACTGCAGGAGGTCACTGACCCCCCTGTGTGTGTGTGTCAGGCAGGCAGCAGCTCACTGGTCAAAGTTCAGCATGTGTTACACAGACAATGGAGGGAGTGGATGTGTGAGCTTTCCAAACGCACAAACACTGCAGCGGCTTCACCTGCTCGACTGAAGCGTCCGAGCTTTCTGTCGTCTGGTCTCCGACAGAGTTTCTGATCTAAACATCCTCTCCAGCCAAAAAGGCCTGTAAATATCCCTTTGACTCACCTGAGCAGCTGTTATCTGTGTGTGTGTGTGTGTGTTCGCTTTCATCATCTAAAGTGGTTCCTGTCGCATGATTAGACGGTGGTGCTCCAGAGTCCACGAGAACACACACGCATGCACGCACATACACCTGCTCAGGTGTCCCTCAGAGGTGTGTACGCTTCAGTTAAGAGTCTGTGCATGCACAGCTCTGGACTCCAAAATCTGGTTAAGAATCTCCATATACTGTCATTGTTATGGTGCGTCGAACAGTTTTTCATCATTGGCTGATAGACGCGCTCATGTAAGTGTAGTTATAGAAGCATTTCGTGATTTTCAGCCCAGCTGTAATTCTTTAAATGAGCAATGTGCTGCATCAGCCTGTTGCTCTCCGCTGTGAGTAACATCGTGTTTGTTACAGTGTAAAAAGTCTAGCCCAAAGCCTTTTAGCTAAATGCTAACAACAAAATGCTAACATACTTTCAGTGACAATGCTAACATAAGAATGCAAAGCAGGTATAGTATTTACCACCACTAGCATCTTATCTATGCTAAATGAGCTAATTAGCGCTCAGCACACAGCAGCTGAGGCTGACACTGTTTAGGAGCAGAGCGGCTGATTCAAACCCAGAGAAACACTGAATAAAGCAGTTCCACCTTAAAAACCACTGTTTCTCCCACGCTGTCGGCCGCACACGGGACGTCCTGGAGGGGCGGCGAGCCGAGCTGCTGCTAACGTTTGCTCAGCTTGTTTCTCTGATAACTTCAGATCCAGACGTCCGACGACTGAAATCCTTCATCTGCTTCAGATACAGAGTTAAAAACAAGCAGCGGCTGAAAAGAGGAGCACAGAAATGTGTCTTACAGCTGATCCAGAGTCAGTTTATCAAGCTGCTGACACACAGAAATGTGTCTTACAGCTGATCCAGAGTCAGTTTATGATGCTGCTGACACATCCACAGACAGGAAGAGAAGCCGATAACAGAGCCTGATCTGGATTAATGTCACTGATTTTTCTGGGTGGAAACATTTGAGATAATGTAAAGACACAAGTCAACAACAAACGTAACATCAAGTCTTGTTGTTTTAAGACTTTTAGTGCAGAAACATCACGTGTGTCAGCTTGACAGCATCCTCACATCCACAGACACGCTGCAGGGAAAGACGAAGACGCTGAGGGCTGCAGCTCCTCGTGGAGTCACTGAAGACCGCTGTGTGGAAGAGGATTGTTCTGTTGTCGGCTTCTCGGCTGAAGGACGGAGGCTTTTCTGCAGCAACACGGACCAAGAGAGATGGACGCTGTCTCTCACACACTGTCTCTCACACACTGAGAGACAGCAGCAGGAGGTGGGGGACGGCCTGACAGCTCCCAGGGACGGAGACGAGATTACAGAGCGACAGAGACAGACAGAGGGGAGCACGGATTGTAACCACAGAAGAAGAAAGACAGGCCGTCAACTGTTTCCTGGGGTCCAAGCAGACAAATGTGGTCACACACATTCGTATACGCCGCCCTCTGGGTTAGCTGGGATGCTAACGAGTCTCAGACTGCTGCAACATGCAGGTTTTCATCTACCAACAGACGCATACAGGCTGAACGTAAAGATGTAAATCAATAAAACACAGAGAAACTCTGCAAGAGACACATTTTCCTATTTTAATAACGTCAAGAGTCGAACGCCGGAGACAACAATGGTGCACCGGCGGTGTCCACCACGCTTTAGCCTGTAGCGTGCAGCATTTCTGCATTTAGTTGTGTTCTTCGCACTTTAGTTCCTTCGCTTTTTTGTCTATTTGCACGTTTTAATAAAAAAAAAGAACTCTGGGGAAAAAAATACCACCCCTAATAATAAAACACAGTGTTTTAAAATGAATAAAAACATAAATTAAAGGCTTTAATTCCACAGATGCCTGCTTTTTAAATCCAAACTATGACGGTCGTCTTATTTTGTGTGTGTGTGTGTGTGTGTGTGTGTGTGTGTGTGTGTGTGGTCGTCTGTGTTTGTCCTGAGCACCTGTGTGTGTGTGTGTGTGTGTGTTTATTTGTCTGTGTGTTTGCAGGCCGGTGTGTGTGGTTTGATTCCCCATTTGTTGTTTTGCCACTTGGCGGCTGCAGTGCAGGAATGTCAGATTAATGAGAGGGAGGAGGAGAGAGGGAGAGACTGAGGAACTGAAGAGGGAAAAGACGGGTGAGGTTAAAGATGAGAGGAAATAAAGAAATCAGACTATAAAAGGAAGGAGGACATGAGGAAGGAAGGTTGAAAGGAAGGAAGTGAGTGAGGAAAAGTTGAGAAATTAATCTAATAACTTAAAAATATAGAGAGAAGGAAACCACATCAATTAAATCAACAAACGCTCTATTTACTCATTAATTTGAGTTAATTAATGAAGCTTTGTTGAAGGAGGACGATGTAATTAAACCGCTCAAACACTCCGCTCGGTCCGAGCTGCGCCCTCCTCCAACCGCTGGGGACGGGCCAACAGAGGGGGAGGGAGAGGGGGAGCAGGGGGAGGGAGGGTGACTGCAGATTGAGTTGGAATAGGTGCCTGGTAGGGAGAGAGAGAGAGGGGACAGAAACCTCGACGCTCCGCTCTCCAGGACTACAAACTAACTTCCCTTCCTCTCTGTCTTCTGGACTTTGCGCCACATCTCCGGCACCTTCCCCTCCTCATGCGCCTCTTCTGCACACGCTAACCCCTCTTCTACACTCACTCCGACTTGTTTTCCCAAACTTTTATCCTCGGAGCGGATCGAGCGAACAGGTGGAGATGATGGCGAGCCGACCGGCGCCGCTCGCTGCTGCCGCGCTCTCCCCGGCTCGACGCGCCCGGACGCGGCTCTCGCTGCTGCTGTGGCCGCTGCTGCTGACCTGCTGCCGCTCGGTGTCGGCGCAGGAGCTGCCGACCAACGGCGTGAACGGATACAGCCTGCACCCGCCCTACTTTAACCTGGCCGAGGGCACCAAGATCACCGCCACGGCGACCTGCGGGGAGGAAGAGACCGGCAGGACCGTGCACGACCTGTACTGCAAGCTGGTCGGAGGCCCGGTGTCCGGGGACCCGAGCCAGACCATCCAGGTGAGCAGGACCCTCCTTTGTTAAGTCTTGTTACTGACTCAGGCGCTCTTTAATGAGTCGGGAACTGTATTGGGCTTAATAAGTTTTAATTTGCAGTTCTAAAACTGACCATATCTTAATGGTTAATGACAGTTTTATGTCAAATGATCTAATTTTAACGCTTTTCATGCTGAATTATCTCATATTTGGTGCTCAGCAGTGACTGTAACGCAGTTAAACGCCTGTATATCCACATATCAATGCTAATATAGTGTTAACTACAATATGGACTTTAAATACATGATTGATGTGTGGAATTGAGTTTATACCCTGTAGTATACAGGGGCGTGTTTGCGTTGCAGGCTCAGCTGGAGGTTTCAGGCTCTGATTTGAGTGTTTTTACTTGCACTTTGCATTATTCTAAGTCTTCCTGCTGCACTCCTGTAGGCTCTAAGTGTGTCTGCTCTGTAGGCGGCTTGCAGTGACTGATGTTCTGTCTGCCTGGTCTTATTGCACAGGTTGCATCATTTAATATTATACAATTTTTATTATACATTGCATTGCATTTAGGGTACGTGTGATCTCCACCTTGCATGGTGCCGCATTTAAATCACAGTGACTGCTGCTCTTCTCGCTGGTGTTCTGCAGCACTTTAAGCTTTATTTTTAAAACTCAAACTGTTTTGTTAAGCCGGACGTTATGCAGATGACAGCCTACACCCTCCACTGCATTCAGAGCAGAGTGGAGCAGAGGGGGTCAGCGGCGTGCATGGATCTCCAGCTGCTCTGCCAAGTCATTATTTCACGCACTGCTTCCTTTGTAGGACTTGGCAACACTTAACTGGGGCCACTTACATAAGGACGAGCGCCGTTTCTCTCGGAGTGGCCTGTGAGGAGCTTGTCACATGCCGCTCTACGTGTGTTTTATTGATGGGCTTTTAATGCGTTGATGAGTTTGTAAGAGCCAAACAACAGTGGGACTCAATGTGTGTTTGACAGTCAAGCCTGAAGGTATCACCAGTTAACACACAAAGGATTATTGCAGTTTCATGGGTTAACCATTAAAGCAACCCCGTGGGCGATAACATGCAGGCTTATTGCCTTCCCTCTCTCTCTCCCTCTCTCTCCCCCACCTGTTCCTCACATTCCTGACGGCGACTGACCCGTGTCGGCCAATCAGAGCCAGTTTATCCGCTCCGTTACCGCGAGATCATCGAGGCCCGAGTGAAAAACAGTGAAAAGTGATCAGACGCGAAGGTGTGACAGATTGATCAGCGCAGCAGGTCGCCTGACGTGAAGACTGAGAATAAAGCATAAAAACACAAACACCTGTGCCCCGAGGGGCATTTAGGTGCTTCAAAAAGGATTGGATTTTAGGCTTTTATGTTGTTTATTTTAAAAAAAACACAGAAAAACAAGAAATTCCACCTTAAATGAAAAAAAGGGGGAATGATTAACTTTATTTAACCCTCAGCTGCTAAATTCTCCATCAAACGCAGACACGTTTGACCCGCTTCAGCTCCTCCACGCTGAGGATTAGGCCCAGTATTCTCCCATCATGCAAGGTTTCATCCACTCTGTCTCTGTGGACCCGCCCGCTCACAGCGGTTCGGCTGAAGTGGCAACGTCGGCGCGTAATGAGTTCAGGAGATCTCCAGAGTGAACCCAAGAAATCTGGTCATTAGCTCAGGGAATGGTGCATTATGTGTCTGGGCTAAGAGGTTTAGCCCACTTTGCTGGGGCTATTGTGGCACGGCCCACTTGTTGGGTTTGCTGCACCTCCTCAGCAACTCACACACACACACACACACACACACACACACACACACACACACACACACACTTTTCTGAGAGGAGGTTAATCCTGTTTTGATTTGACAGCAAGACGTGAGAGTGTTTTTATTAATTAAAAACAGCAGGAGGAGGACTGGAATGTGTGTGTTTGAGTGTGTGTGTGTGTGTGTGTGTGTGTGTGTGTGTGTGTGTAAATGACTAGAGAAGTTTAAGAGTCCTCCTTAAACCCACATTAAAGTCAAGTCTTCTTTCAAGACTTGACCACTTGAGAAGAAGCAGGCTTCATTAATTAACTTCCTGGTTTGATTAACTGATTTTTAATTTTACTATATTTATATGTATAGATTCAAAATAAAGCGCCTTGTTTCAGTTACACAGCATATTGACCTGTGATCCCTGTGTTGTGGTTCGCATCATATCATCAGGTTCAGCAGCCCTAGTTGTCTGTCTGTGTGTGTTAGCATGTCGACGTTAGCATTAACGCCAGCTTCATCACTGCAGCAACACTAAACCCGGGGCCCAGGTGCTGAAAACATACTTCTGTTATATGTTTAATGGAGTTAAACAGACTGTGCGTTGGATTCATGACAGAAATTATATTCATAATTCCGCTTTAAACAGTGTGAAATCACCTGAAAATAAGAATAATTGTGCATATGTGAGCTCAGAACAAGCCCTTTATGTCTTTGTGTCGCTATCGTCACTTCCCCTGCACGCTTAGAGGCGGAACACGAGTGGAGGAGCATTCATGCCATGCAGCCCACCACCTCACCCCCAGAGGCCGCTGATTAACACACACTGGTCCTGATAATTATAATAGATGTGATTGGAAACTGTCCAAATGTAATCTGCATTACTCCACGGAGCTCAGTCGCTGTGGGTTGAAGAGCGTTTTCACCTTCCACCTGCACGCAGCTTCGATGTCGCTTAAACACCATGAAACGCCGCCGCCATGTGAGACGGAGGCCGGAGAGCGGGAAAGACAAACAGGAACAGCGACGCGAGTTCGGAGGAAGTCTGAGTAAAGCCTCGCATTGTGTTTGGAAAGACGCATAAAAGATAGATTACATAAAGTGGCAGACGCTGACAGAGCAGCACTTCAGCTCTGCCCTCAGGACCTGGATTCTTCACCCAGAGACCTAACATGACTTACACACCTGAAGGTGGAGGGAGAGAGAGCAGGGAGGTGGAAGAAGGCTTGAATGAAAGAGTACGAGCGGCGCTCTGCGTGTTTGTTTCCAGGTGGCCTTTTTGTTGACACGTTGGCATTTTAAGGGGAAGTTGCCAAGAAAACTGAAAGAGAAAGCAGCGGCGTGAGACAGGTTGACAGCCGAGCAGCGAAACAGACGCGTCACTGCGCCGATCGCCCGCCCCGCTCTGCAAAGATGTCACATACCTGGAAACGCTTATAAAGACGCTCGGTTGCCTTCGTTTCCCAGCATTCAGCAGCTGAGCGGAGGCGATTTCCACAGTGTTTTCAGTGCGATCCGCTCTGTGGTCTGTGATAATGTCAGAGCAGTTGGTATTACAGTAGGTAATCGGTTCATTGGATTGTGTTCACGTTGGGTGGGACTCTTTATCGTTTTATTGCTGCTGTTTAGCATCTTTTGAGCTCGTGCATGCTTCAAAACATGACTTGCATTAAAATAGAGAGAGTGAGGGGAGGGTAAACGCAAAACAATGACGGAAAAGCAAGAAAGAAGCAGGAAACTGCAGCAGTTTAACAGAAACAAAGGTTAGTTTTTACAGTTTCCACTAAAACACAACCGCCATCTGTGTTTTTAATGCACTGTCGCATCAAATTAGTCATTTATATTCAAAAATGACTTAATTTGCCCAACTGACCCACAGTGATTCACCTGTTTGCTCTCAGCTGAGCTTGATTTACCCCTTGTTTAGTCGTAGTTCAGGCCAACAGTGCATCATTTCCAACTCATGATAAAACAACATAACGTCCACTCATCTGAGCTCAGAATGAAAATAAAAGTGAATTTAATCCGGAAGTCGTGGTTTTAATTTGAGGGAATGAACAAGTGGAGCTGGATTATTATTCAGAGTGCTCAGTAAATAAGATGAGAGGCTGCAGGAGATCCACAGAGGAGCTGCAGCGTTGATTGACAGCTGATCTCTGGGAAGCGTGGAGAGAAAGACGGGGGACAGGAGAGGAGGTGACGTTGTGTGTGTTGGGGGGAGGTGGGGTCTGATGACCCCTGACCCCGGTGACCTGCAGCGATAACATCTCCTGACCCCGGGCTTTTGTTCAGGCCACTGCTTGTTTAGTTTATGCTAACGCTAACCCAGCCAGCAGCGATTGGGTTAAACGCTCAGACGGCCGACCGGGATTAGCCGTGAGCGAAGAGGCTTTAGGGACCAAAGAGGTGGAGGGGCCACTTCAAGTAGACGTGTCACCGTCGGCCTGAGCGCACACTGTGAGAGGACGGAATAAGGGTCAAGAGAGAAGAAAAGAAGAAAGACAGATGAGAAAGGGAAGACAAGCATGAGGTAAAGAGAGAACGAAATGGAAAGAAAGACTAAGAATATGGGGAATAAAGAGAAAGACAATAGCAAGGACAAAGAAAGGAGGAAAGAAGAAAAAGGGAAGACAAGGTTAAGGTAAAGAAAGAAGGAGATGGAAAGAGAGAAAGACATGAGTGGGAGAAAGAAAGAAAAATGACTAAAGGAAGACAAGAGTAAGGGTGAAGAAGGAAAGAAAGAAAGACAAGAGTTAGGGAAAGAATAACAAAAAAGATAAGGGACGAGAGAGAAGGAAGAAAGGAAGGAAAATGACAAAAGGAAGACAAGAATAAGGAAAAGAGAGAGATGGAAACAAAGATAAGTTAGAGACAAGACAGAGAGAAAGACAGGAGGAAAGAAAGAAAACATGAGTGAAGAAAATCAGATGAGACGACAGGACAGAGCAGAGACGCAGCTACAGGAAGTGAAGGAGGTTCATGGTGAGGGAACATGAAGTTCTTCAGTTGGAAGGTTTGATAACTCAGGGCAGCGTCTGTTCGGACAGAGCGAACCATAACTGAGTAATGAGTGAACACGCAGGACAAACGGCAGCGTCAGGTTCACACAGTAAACTACTGTGTTCTGGCCCCGTGGTGCAGCTCTGACGGTAGCTGTTTCTCTGTAAACGCTGACGAGCGTTGAAACCCAGCGGCAGTAATCCGACACGAGCTCGCTCCTCGCCGCGGCGGTAACCTGAGCGCAGCCGCTCTGTTGGAGCGTAAGAAAGGTGACCCAGTCTCTCCGGGGACAAACGCTCGGGAAAGAAGTCGGATGTTTACTGTGACACTGAAACGCTGTGCTGTGCTGCTGGGGTGGGTGGTTCGAAACACACTTTAACCAGGTGTGTGTGTGTGTGTGTGTGTGTGTGTGTGTGTGTGTGTGTCCTGCTGGTCTCTCTGGATCCAAGAAGGAAAAACTACATCTAAACTGTGATAAAATCCCTTTTTTCCATCAAATTGGAGTATTTGACACAACAACACAACACAAATATAACAACAAACACAAATATTGACGCTGAAACGACAAGAATCAAGTTTAAAATGTCAAAATTAGTCGAATCGGTCAAACACCTCGGACGCTGTCGAGAGTTTCTGCAGCTTTAGCGTCAGCAGCCAGATATGGTCATGATGCGGTGAACTGGTGTGTGGGAATCACACGATTAACCGTGGGGATGCATTTAAAACCTAATTTTTACTAAAAGTCGCTAAACTCCAAGCCAAGATGGCTGCCGAGCGGCGAGCACTGACACTTCCTCTCCCTCCTTGTCTTCTCAGGGACAATACTGTGACATCTGCAGCAAAGGCGACAGCGATCGGGCTCATCCCATCACCAACGCCATCGACGGGACGGAGCGATGGTGGCAGAGCCCGCCCCTGTCCCGCAACACCGAGTACAACGAGGTGAACGTCACCCTGGACCTCGGACAGGTAGGACTCCTCAAACACACTCACACTCACAGGGACGCATGGTTGTCACTTCTTCTTCTTCTCTTCTTCAGAAGGTTTTCAGATTGAGGTGAAACGTTCTTGCAGAGCATCACAGGGTTTTCAGTGTGTTTGCAGTGATTCCACACCTTTAAACGGTGGTAAATAGAGGATAAGTGAGCGTTCGGGCAGTTTAGCCTTTAGCCTGTAAGCTAGCTTGTTTCGGTGAGAAGGTCTGACAGTGTTTCTAGGTCGTGCTGAACTGCTTGTGTTGCTCTCTGGAGGACTTTCAGATCAGAAAATGTTCTGCACGGTGTTTTTTTATCGAATTCGCTGCAGTCGCGAGTGTTTTTATCAAAAACGACGAATCCATCTGGTTGGATTTCAGCCAAACCGGTCATCAGACTGTCCCACTCTTGTCCTCACGGCGATGAAGCGCTCGGCCTCTCTGATGATGCGTGTAAAGCACATGTGAGCCCGTTAGCTTATTTGCTTTAGTTGCTAACGTCAGATGTAAATCAGCCCCAAAGCTCAGCGGCTCAGACCGCGAGTAGAGACGCTGTTCTCTCAGGAGGCTCCGTCCGTCCAGGCTGCTGCTGTTGTGGTGGATCCATCAGAGCGACACACACTTATATAGATGTATAACACACACACACACACACACACACACACACACACACACAGTCTCTCTGTGCTCCAAGTTAACCTTTTTGTGTTGTTGAACGTTGCTCTTGAGCGAGCTTTTATGTTTCTGAATGCGCCTCCTTTGTGCCAGGCTCTCCTGCTCGAGTGCCCTCCTCATTCAGCTGCTGAGACATTCACTGTGTGTGTGTGTGTGTGTGTGTGTGTGTGTGTGTGTGTGTGTTGTTTCTGTCATGCCCGTTCAGTCTCCCCTTCCCTCTTCCATCCATCGTCCCCTCTCTCCTCCCTCTTCACTCTCTTCTCTCTCTCCTTCAATAGAGAAGCAGGGAGCTGTGACTGTCACTGTGTGTGTGTGTGTGCGTGTGTGCGTGCGTGCGTGCGTGCGTGTGTGTGTTCAGCTTGTAAAAGCCTTTATAAGCCTGTTTACCTTGCAGCGGCTATAAAAGGATGAATGAAACGTTATTTGAAGAACAGAATGAACAACAGCAGAGTTTGTGCTCGCGATCAAACACAGAGGTCGGGTTATTCCTCAGACGATTCAAACATCAGAGACTCACCTGAAATCACCAGAGAAACTAAAAACTAATCTGTGTTTTAGCCCAGTAATGAAGAAAACGTGTCCTTTGTACAGTAAAGAGGAGAAAAAACAACTTTGATCATGTTAGAAATACAGAAATTGTGACAATAGAAGAGAAATACAGAGTTATTATAGCTCTCACCGCCTCTGCTGCTCCTGTTTTAACTGTTCGGATCTATTATAGGGCCCCAAACTTCATAAAATTAAAGCTTAATCAAAGCAATAACAGCTGGTTCCATCTTCCCAGATGTTGTGTTGGTATATTTGAACATTTCACACTGAATTTTTGACGTTTCACGGATGAAACGATGAATACAGTAATAAAAGTATTGTAGAATGAAAACAGCCCCAGATACACGACACTCAGCTGACGTCACTCGGTCGCCGGTGTCGCCTCAGCTTTTGGTTTTTGGCGCTCTGCGGCGTGTCGGTGTCGCAGGTGGACGCCTCATCAGCATGTTTACTGTCGCCGCTGCATCAAATTAAGTGAGGCTGAGAACAGGGAGGAGGGGGGAGAGGAGGGGGAGAGGAGGGGGGAGGGTCTCCAGTTACCAGGTTCCAGTTGTGTCTTGAAGGAATGTAGGTGGGCTCAGGCTGGAGTTTATGAGTGTGTGTGTGTGTGTGTGTGTGTGTGTGTGTGTGTGTGTGTCAGTGTCAGGGCTCAAGCAGTGTGTTGTAGACCCCACCACACACCCACCCACCCCCACCTTTGCCTGAATGAAAGAGAAAGAGGAGGGAGAGATTGGAATGTAAGTTAACCTGTCTCAACCCGCAGAGGGGGAGGCTCGTTAAATTACCCCTGACTCCCCCCTCTCTCCCCCCTCAGCCCCCCCCCCCTCCCCTCTCCCTCGTCATTTCATGCCTTTCCTCATCACTTTCCGTGTTTCTCAGCATGTAGCAAACTATTTCTTGCCAAGAGTTAGAGGAGTCAGTCAGCAGCCGGCTAGCTTAGCATAAATGCTACAGATGAGCATTTTCATGTTCTTGGTTCATGTAATGAATGTGATTCAGCTTTAGAGATGTTGTTTGGTGGATTGCATCCTGAGCCAGGCTAGCTGTTTCCATCTGCTTCCAGGTTTTGTGCTAAGCTAAGCTAGCCAGCCGCTAGTGGTAGCTAAACGTCCTTTAAGTCTCAGTATACTTCTCTGAACAGCTTGTTTTCATCAGCTCAGGATGATAGAAATCTTAATATTAGAGCATATAATCATGTTTTAGACAGTAGCATGTGTCTGAATCTGCATTAGTGCAGAACAAGATGCTCAGCAAACAAGAATGGGTGAAATGTAACGCGTGGTTGTCCACATACTTTTGGCCTCAAGCATCTTGATGTTTTCCAACCTTCCTCTGTCGACAGTAAATCCTGACAGAGCTGCTAAGCTTCAGGCTAACGTGCAGCCGCACCGCTGAGCTGTGTGTGTGTCCTCTGTGTGTGAACATTTAGAAACATAACAGTGTCAGCGCAGCAGAGTGTAGCTGCAGCAGGTGCACCAAGCACCGCCTGCACCACCCAACACATGTTTATCCAACACACGGGGTGAGATATTAACCGTTTCCAGAGCGTGTCGACCCGCCTTATCGATGACTTTTACGCATTTCGTTACGTCTTTGATTAAAAGCCCAGATTGACTGATCACATGCCCTCCTCTCCCCGTCTCCTCCTCCTCCTCCTTTTAAAGAAGGAGCATCAGTTCTCACACCACCTCCTCCTCCTGTGTGTCTATCAGCGCCGCCCTCTCTGCCCTTCGTCCACTGATAACACGCAGCCCGATATAGACCGTCTCTATCTCCTGTGCCTTCCTCCTTCTGTCACCTCCTGCTCCCATTCCTCTTCATCGCCTCGTCTTCAGGAAAGGACGTCCAGGATAAGAATGTGAAGCTCGCCGGGTTGCAGCAGAAAATCTCTCTCTGAGATGCACAAAACCACATTTTCCATATCTGCAGTAGATATATTTCTTATCTGCATCCCCCCGGCTCCGTCTCAGTGCCTGCACACTGAAGGAGGAGGAGGAGGAGCGACGGCTACCTGACGAACTGTAGGAAGAGCATGAATCACCTGATGAGGTCATACCCAGTTCAGCACAATTCACCGTTGTCTTGTGCAGTGGCCGTGTGATCCAAGCACGTTGTGGTGCGTAGCCTCATTCCTCAGGTGTGCCATAGTGGAAGGTTTCTGTAACGACAGGTGAGGTGGAGGAAAAACAAGGAGACTGATTACAGATGATGTGACGGGAAGGGAGGGAGAAATCCAGTGAGAAGGTGGAACAAAATTCCCGAGAAGAGGAGGAGAAGAGGAGGGGGAGGACAGGAAGGAGGGCTAGACTGAGGAGGAGAGGAAGGCGGGAAGGAGGCTTTCAGTGGAAAAGAAAACGGAGGTGAAGACGAGGAAGGAGGGTGAGGGGAAAGAGGGGGAGGAGGAGGAGATGACAGAGGAAAGGAGCAGGGGATGTTTGTTTCTGCAGCCTGTTATTACTGCACAATATAGGCTTCAGTTGGGAATGTGTGTGTGTGTGTGTGTGTGTGTGCGTGCATGTTCTTCAGGTGAGGTCTTCTCTTTTCCATAATCCTCCTCCCGTCCTGTCATCACACTTGTCCTCAGCGCTGCAGAGCTCCAGCACAGAGCATCCAGGCAGACTCCGGCACCACAGTCACATAAAACAGTCACAGACAGCAGCGTCTGAGCAGCTCGTCCCTTTAAACTGGACGTCCACCTGCAAGAACAGGTGTGCAGCAGTCAGAGTCATTGTTTAGCCTATGAGGTATTAAAAATAATGTCATTCATAACGACTTCGAGCTCAGGCTGAGGCGTCCAGTTAGCAGGTTTCATCCCCCCTGACGATAAAGAACCTAAAATATTACATTGCCTGTTTTTAAAATGACATTTCTGAACCAGTAACCAGACGATATTTGACATGTTTGCTTGAAAAATGTCTAAAATTATTCATGAATCTTGAAATATTTGCATTTTAGCTTGCTGTCACTCGACTAATCGATGAATCGACCAATCGTTGCAGCTCTCGATCTTATTTTAAGCTCTTTCTATTTAATAAAATGTGTTAAAGAAGCAGCAGGAGTCTAGGTTTTTCACTTTTGGGAGTTTGTTTGGAGGCTGAAATCTTGATAATTGACGAAGCTGTCTGAATAAGAGGGGAAATCAAGGCGGGAGCGGGAGCACGAATCACTTTTCAGTGACCGGAGCTTGACGGCCGATTGCGACTGTAGAGATTCAGATGTTTCTCCTGGTCACGTGCCTTTAATTTCCTGTTGTGTTGGCAGGTTTCCCTACGGCAGGACAAACACACAGATACACACACACATGCACTGTCGAGGTAGCTCCATTGTTCGCCGTGCGTAAGAGCGAGCGCGGTGCCAGCGGCTCCCGATTGAATGCTTCCTGCCATTGATGTGGTTCGAACGTCAGAGTTGCCTTTAAAGTGCCAGCCGGCTCCGAGCTGCAGGCTCCTGTTTGGAAACTCCCGACAGCTTCTGACACGCCAAACACACAACGAGCACGCCAAACACACACCGAGCACGCTCAAAGCAGTTCTTACTACAGAGATGTCTCACTTAGTTTGATGTCAGGTGAAGTTTAATGTTACACAGAGTCTCAAAGGAGGGATCAGACCCACAGGAGCAACCATTCCACCAGTTTCTGAAGGCGGTGACTCACAAAGTCCCACGCCGCTGTGGTGGATCAGCTCCTGCAGTTTGTTGCATTTCATGTGGTTTTAACGTCTTTTTAATCTTATTCTGCAGCCAGGTGCAACTTTTTAACAGACATCAATCCCAGCGTGAAGTTTAGACTGTTTGATTTATGCAGTTGCATCAAAACACATCACATCGGCCTGTTTAATCAGATTTCCAGGTGTAGGCCAGTTTATTTTTGTCATCCACTGTGAAGCAGCAGCACAGGTGACAGAAGTCTCACCTGTGCTCTTCAGGTGTGTTCAGTTTAGCGTCTGAGGCGAAACACTGTTTTATCAGATGGATTTGGCTCAGCGCGCCTTTAAAAAGAGACTAAGACTGTCTCGACAGATACAAGACAGCTTGAAGTTCACAGAATCACAGCAGTTAGAAGATAAATGAGTCAGGCGCTAACATCACGTTTGGCTTTGTATAATATGGAATGTTCACAGCATCGTCTGAGCCAGCGGCAGGAAGTGACTCCCTAACACAAGGGCTTATGGGTATTAGATGATCCAATCAGCAGGAGGCAGACGTCGAACAAAAAGACGATTTCATGGATTTACGACACGGCAGCCGGTAACGCTGTGTCGCGTCCTCTCCGCCTGTGTTCTCTGCCAATTCTGCTTTTTACGAGCGACATGCACAATGTGTGTGTGTGTGTGTGTGTGTGTGTGTGGGGCCTGTTGTACAACATCTAGTCAAGCACACAGCTCTTTAGTGTGTGAGACTCTTCGAGATATCATCTCTCCTTCACAGTTTTGCCTTTGCACCCTTACGTCGTCTCTCTCTCTCTCTCTCTCTCTCTCTCTGTATCTCACTCTATCCTTCCACAAAGACTCCTCTGTCACACTAATGATCGAACTAAGGCGAGATACTCACAGATATGATGGACATCAAACATCTCCCCCACCCGTTCACCCGTTCACCCTTCTTCACTTCCTGTTTTGCCTCTGCTAAGCTAAAACGCGCTGTTGGCGGCTAGCTAGCAACACCGAAACAGGCCGATGAGTAAACCTGTCAACAGCTGCTGTTTGTGCTTATTAATTTCAGTTATTAGCTTCTCATTAATGGTTTTACATGAAGCTTCAGGACAAAACAAAGTCGACTCTGTGACTGTTTAAACCCGCGGGTTTGCAGCTGGCTGCAAACATGCAGGATTAGCATGCATTCAACTGCGGGTATGCTAAACGTTAGCATGTTTCACCGTCTGTACGCCCCAGTTCTACCTTATACACTGATAATATGAAGTTTGCACAATACACTGATGTTTATAATGAACATCTTTCTGCAGTCAGTCAGTGTGCAACCAGAACTGATCAGTACGTGTTTCAATAAAACAATGCGAAATAATCTTTAACTCCAGTTTGTTGTTTGAGATTTTGTCGCTCGTTCATGTGACAGTTAATTGATTTATTTCAACTATTTATTTAGTTAATTATTTTTATTTTCTCAGGGTCTCTGGACCCAGACAAAGCCAGAAAATTTACAGACGTCGTGTTGGATCAGTTGGAAAAAGCCTTCACGGTTTAGCTCATTATGAGAGTAACTGTGAGGTGCAGCTGCATGAGGAGTGTACGCATTTCAGCGAGCTGTGGCTGCTGGTTACAAATCTAAAATATGCTAAATGAATTAGTAGAAATGGTTGTTTTGATCTGGAATATCAAGGTATTTGGGACCAAAACAGCAGTGACTGTTTAGCTTATCATGCTAATGTAGCTAATGCGTTAGCAAACAGTTGTTGCTAACACGTCCAGCAGAGATAGAACAAGTTCTGTTTCTGACAGTATTAACTTGAAATCTCGTTTGCTCTGTCAGTTGCACGTTTCCACTTGTTAACTGTTTGAGTTTCAGCTTCCTGTAACGCAGCTCTGCATACGCAGCATGCAAACAACCAGCCTGCGCCGTCTTGTGCACCCGCAGTTTAACGTAAAGCTGCAAACGAGCACGGGTGTGGGCAGCGCTGCTGACCGGTTCAATAACCAGGTGCAATCAGATTCAGTGATGATGAGAAGTATTTGGGGTTAGCGAGCTTCAGTGTGTCTTCATGTCTTAGCTGTGGGTTGCTCCTAGTGTGGCTGGATCACGCTGTGACAGGATTTATATGTTGTCATCGTCATTAGCCCGTCAGAACAGTGATGCACGATTGTGTGGAAGCTCTCTGTCGCTGCTTTTTCCACAGTGACTCAGTCGACCACATGTTTTAGTCACATCTTTTAATAGCAGCGCTCTTTCTGTTTCATTTAAATCCTTGTTGTCCTCTTTAGCTCCGTGCTGAGGGTCGACAGTTGCAGTCATTCATTCCTCCTTCTGTCGCCGTCCACTCTGCGAAGGCCTGTCATCCTTCCTGTTTTCCTGTCCCTCTCTGGTTCGGGGTTAAACGTTGCCTCCAAAAACCGCGTCCTCTCGCGCAAACACACAAACGCTGACACACAGCGCGCATATTTCAGCCATTCACTGTGTGAACTGGGCAGGAAAATGAGCGGAGAGGGGGAGAAAAAGAGGTGCAGAGGGAGAGAGAGAGACAAATGTGACCTTAATAGGAGCGATTCAGCTTTGAGTGAAGAGAGAGAAAGAGGGGAAGGATCAAGTTGATGTCACATGTGAACCAGAATAAAGGAGGGATGATGGACGGGTGGAGGAAAGGAGGGAAAGACCAGGAGCTGGTAGTTTGATGTGTTTTAGTTTTGAGGTCAGTACGAAGCAGCAATATGTTATTAATCATTCAGAAGTGAAGGATGGAGGAAGGGAGGGAAGGAGAGAAGGAAGTGGAGAAGGACTCCAGCTGGGAATGACAGAAAAAGAAACCATTCATAGACTGTTTGATTGAAATGTCAAGACTGTGTGTGTGTGTGTGTGTGTGTGTGTGTGTGTGTGTGTGTCAGTCATTATCAAAGCAGAGGAAGCGATTATAAGTGGGCGCCTCCCTTCACTCGTGTGTGTGTCTTTATGTTGAAGTGTTACAGCAGGAATGGTTCTGCTTGATTTGATTAACTACATCCCAACAACTGCTTTGATGATGATCCAGTTGGTGATTTTGTGTGTGTGCGTGTGTGTGCGTGCGTGTGCGTGCGCGCGCTGCGTGATGTCTGTTCCAACCTGTTGATCTATCACAGGTCAAAGGTCATTGTCAGGCTCTTCAGTTTGTAACTTCCTGCTGCTTTGAACTCCGTGACTGCTCCAAACACACACACACACACACACACACACACACACATTTTTGAAGTGTTGTTTTACAAACTTGATTGAAACAAAGAAAAAACTTTGAAAAACCAAAATAAATTTCCTCAATTTCACAAATTTACTTTCGTTTAAATTGGATTTTGTCTTTTTTCACATTTTAATTGGGATAAAAACTCTTTTTCTGAATAAGTGGAAACATTTAACTCCCACGACACTGACAAATCAAGAAAAGGTGTCATGTCTCCATGTTTCCATCCAGTCGTCTTCGCTGTTTTCCTCTTTGGCAACAGTATAATGGGTGTATAGACAGAATCAGCATGTCAGCAGTCAAAGCTTGTGAAGCGTCTGAATGGAAACCCCCGTGTCTCCTGTTCACCTCGTCAACACAGAACTGACCTTCAGCCTTCATCACCACCTCCCGCTCCAAACCCGTCCAGCTCCTCATGCATCATGTGTCAGCGCCGTCTCTCGGTGTTACCGCGGAGACGGACAGGTGGAGGTTCGTCCTGTCCTGCTCCTGGCACAGATAAAGATGGACAGAGCACGAGAATGGCAGACGG
This sequence comes from Datnioides undecimradiatus, assembly GCA_008933995.1. NCBI lineage: Eukaryota > Metazoa > Chordata > Actinopteri > Lobotiformes > Datnioididae > Datnioides > Datnioides undecimradiatus. The sequence continues at coordinate 1,801,859 of WARS01000071.1, read as the reverse complement.
TGTGACTGAGATGGATGAGAGAAGGAAATTCAGTAAACGTTTGAAAGGCTAAAAGATAAAGACTGAAAGCAAAGCAGTCAGTGTTTAATTAATTTGGCTAATTACAGTTGATTAGCCTGTCCTGGGCTCTGACTTGATTCGCCAATAGAAAATCAGCTTTTTCAGCATGTAATTAATCATTTTCATGTATAAACCAGACAATTATCAGGTTCTACCTCCTAAAATCTTATTTTTTATCATTGTAATTTGAATATCTGTTAGTTTTGGTGCAAAAATATTACACTGTGGCCCGAAAACTAGAGTGCAACTGTTATTTTTATAGATAAATGATAATTCAGTAAAGAAATGAACTTGTTTGCAGCCATTTTTGAGATTTTAGACTGTTGTTTGTGCAAAAACAAAGCAGTCTGAAGATGTTGCCTTCCTATAATGTGCATTTGTCACCATTTTATATTATTTTCTATATTAAATGACTGAGCAACGATAAAAGAAACCACGGTTTAACCGGTGATGAAAGCAGTCGTTTGTTGCAGATCTGGAGCTCTGTTCGAGCGTCAGTGGTTGGTTTAGAGCTGTCAACATGTGCTTTGATTGCATATTTTGATGCAGAGCAGGCCCCTGTATGAGAGCTAACATGCTTTAAAACAACTGCTCTGCAGTCAGGTTGAGGCACGTTGGCCCCATCGTCCAGGCAGAGCGACCCCGAACGTCCATTCAGCCCCTGGCCCATTGTCCCGCCGTGTTTGCTCGCCCTCGCAACCTCCTTTTGATGCCGCATTGGTCCTGAGCCCTCCCAATGACTTAGCATTCAGGATACTTCTCAATGGGCCCTTTATCACACCATTGTGTCAGTGAGAGTGTTTGGCCCATTCAGGAACGCTGCGGAGAACAAACACTGAGGAAACAGTTGGTCGTGAAAAGCCGATGAAGTGTCTCAGATCCTTCACGGTCGGACGGGGGAAATGGGATTCAATGGGAAAGTAATTAAAGGAGGAGATTAGACTGGTTAATCAGTCGCATGAGGTGCATGAAAACACGTTTTATTTACATTTCAGTTCCTCTTTCTGCAACTCAATAAAACCTCCTTCACTGGTAGAAATGATCTCTCAAGGGCAGCACACACATCAGGCGACAGACAAACTGACTTCTCGATCTTGTCCAGGGTTTGCTATTCAAAGGATGTTTAGCTCCATCAAGGCCTCTGTGAGCTGTTGACTCGTTCTCAAAAGGGCCGAACCATACGAGACCAAAGTCCTTCACCCAAACACACCTTTAACCCACTTTTACTCCGGTTGCAGTTGAGATGAGGATGGTTGGATTCAGTAGATCGTAAAAATATAACAGGACTGAACTGAACTGAACTCAGGACTTCTGTCAGCGACCGCGGCAGGTTTCTGTTGCACCTCAGCGTCGCAGGATTGATAATCGAACAGCTTCATCGATGTTTTGTGTGCATTCAGTAAAAAGACAGGAACAGGAACAGGTCGCCTCCCAAAAGAGGAAAAACCTCCTTTCAGTGTCCCCAAAATTGTTTTAATTGCATGTTTTGTCGTGTTAGCTAGCAAGCTAATCACTAGCTAATCGCTAATCGCTTGTTTATTTGTGCATTCAGTAATATGCAAATAAGATTTATTTGGAACTGTCAGTGGAGATACGCTAGCATACAGCCTCCAGTCTTTGTGCTAGGCGAGGCTAAACACAATTCCTCACCAATGCTGCGCCCAGAACCAGATAAACTCATCAGTATTTTTATCTAATCAGCGGCACAAATGCTAACGTTTCAGTTATAAAACGTCGAACACGTTGCAGATGTCCAGCTGCAGGAGGAGTGTGTGCGGCTTCCTCCCCAGACAAAACCCAGACAGAAAAACACTTTCTGTGCCAGGCTCGTCTTCCTTGAAGGACACCACCGACTTTGAGCGGTTCTCTTCCTGCTCTGCCAAGACAGACTAAGAATAGACCGATGCTAATGTCCGCCCGCTATCACACAATGAGCTCATTTAGCCGTGATAGAGGAGCTGAAGTCAGACGGGCCGGCTTTAACTCCGATACTGTGTTTACTGTAAAACCTCCGACGACTCACTTTTATGCTTTCACATTCGGGCCTTGTCTGATTTGGATTTGACAGCTTGGCAGCTTGAAGGGAAACAGAACCTCTAACCCAGGCTTGTTAAAATACCCTGGTATGTGTGAGGCATTTTTAGTCGGGGCTGAATAAAACATGGGGTATTTTTGCCTCTGAGTCTATCTTTAAAGCGCTGATCCAAACTTTAGCGGAGCTGCATTGTCCAGCTTTCAGCCTGCTTCCTGCTCTTTGCTGCTGCAGTGACGCACTCAGCGCTCGAATGTCATCCTACCTTTTGTCTTTCTGGACGTTGGCGGCGCCACTGTCGGGATGATCCACGCTGAAATACATCAGCGAGCAAGAGTTTGCACAAACATTCATGGTACCCGGAGGATGAATAATCCTGAGTTTTCTTTGAAGCATTCAGATGTTTTGACAAGGATGGATGAACTGGACTGATGAATAGTCGTAGCTTCGTTGATCTGTTGGCCTTCGATTAATCGACATCGACTCAGGTCTTTGTGCTCATAAAACAAAACCACAGAACTTTTAACTTTCCCTGCCAACAAACTAAAATAAGTTGGAAATACCAGTCAAACACCAGCACATTAGCATTGTCATTGTGAGCGTGTTAGCATCCCGATGTTAGCGTTTACCTCTAAATAACACTGTGGCTAAGTGCAGCGCTGTTAGCGTAGCTGCTGACTGTTAAGTCTGGTCAAGAGTTAACTTTAATTAAGTTTTTCACTTTAAAGACAATCATATTAATGTGGATGACCTTCAAATTATCATTATATGTCAGATTTTATTGTGTTTTCAGCCTCTACATTAAAAAATCTGAATTTAAGGTGGACTTCTGAATGAAATTAAACTAGAAAATCAGGCACTGAGATCTACTTTGCTCTGCATTAAAAGCAGCTTTCCTCCTGCTTTACTCTTTTAAATGTACTTTTTTAAAAGTTCCTGCCATGAAAGCTCAGTTATCTTTTCCCATATTTCACTTATCAGTGTTTCCAGTTAAGAAAGGAGCAGAAAGGCAGGCTCACGTGAAAAAATGTGAAGAAACGGGGCACAAAAGCAACCGAGTGCGAGGAGGAGGACAAAGAGAGAGGTTTGCCCATGTTAATGTGACAGTAAATATTGGTTTTAACCAGGTCAACTCCAGCAGACTGTTTGCCTTCCTCCGCTTTTCTTCCCCCGGTGAAAGAAAAGAAAGGGGACACGGAGGAAGCGCAGGTCAGGAGTTGAAGTCGGTCTCGATAACGATAAACACAAGTGGAAGCTTACCGGCGCTGGGGTTAAAACAGTGCAGGGAGCACAGTTGTCAGCCGCAGCGTGAAACACTTGACATGAGCAGCAGGTTGCACATTGTTCTCATATGCAGGTGTTCATATTTCATTAAATCTAGAGCAGCAAGTTTCAGTTTAACTGGCCCCAAACAGGCCAATCTGACGGTGTAAAGCTGGTTGGCTGGCTGATTTCTGTGATATGAGAGGATCAGCATCTGTGGGGTGTTTACAGAGACAAAGTGACAGATACGCACATGCTAATTTCACTTTGTTTTAGAGCCTTCAACAAAAATAAACTTTAAAAAACATCTAATCCCTTTATCGTTCTTAACATTTTGTTAGAAAGACCCAAAATGAGAGTTTCAAAAATGTGTATTTTTAGTTAAATCTGGCTTATTTTTATGTAAATGAATGGGCTCTGTGGTTCATTAAAGAATATAACATGTTTGATGTTGGAGAAAGCAGATTTGTGTGTCGTGTGTTTTTGATGCGGGGCAGTTTGTCGTCGTGACTCTGGCCTTACTGATGTGAAGCTGCAGGAATGTCTAAGCAGAGACAGCGGGGAGGGATAGAGGGAGACGACGGAGAGAAGAAGGGAGGACAGCAAACAGAAGGAGTGTTTTCCCATAGTTAAGTCATAAAACGGTGAATGGGAGTGGAATAGAGGTGTGTGTGTGGGTGTGTGGGTGTTGTTGGGGCTGTGGGGGTTGATCTGTTTGACAGTGGAGGGTGAGGCAGGGTGTGTGTACACATGGATTGGTAGCACACACAGCTTTCCGGTAGTTTAGAGCGAACGTGAACTGAAACGCATTGACTTTTAATGGCTTCCAGCAAACGATGCAGAGCTGTAGAGTCGATTTAGATGAAACAGAACAAAACTCGAGCAACTAATATGATATAAAGGTGACTGAGATGACCTGTCAGACTCAGGGCAGCGCTCTCACTGCTAGCCTTTAGCTTATTGTGCCTTTAGTGTCCTCTGATCCCTGACACCATCACTGGCTCTTTGAATTAACGAGAAACCTTACCTGAAAAACATAAACGCATCATGCTCGCATTGATTCAGTCAGACTGAGTAAAATTCAGACTCCTGATTGTTTGATCAGCCAATATTTGGGAATATTGGTGTTAACATTTATGCTCCTGATGTGGAAACAGCTTAAAAACTGAGTTTATCGGCGCAGACTCCTCGAAAATCAGTGTCCGTCTCCAAACCCGCGTATGAGTCAGGCTTTGGATCAGACTGAATGATCAGCTGTGAGTGACTAAACCTGGGTGTGTGTGCAGCAGTGAACGGCGTCTTCACGAAGCTTAGTCAGAGCTCAGAGACCGTGACAGACCGCGACGCGCTCCACGGGACAAAGTCCACATTTAAAACCTCATCACGCTGAGGGACGGCGGTGGCGACCTGAAAGAGAGGGAGTGTGTGTGTTTGTGTGTGTGTGTTGTCGGGATAGAGGGGCAGATGTGTGTTTCTCATCATCTCAGACCTCTGCACTTGTTCGCTGTCACATAATCTCCCCCGACCTGCGGTGCGGACACATTAACGAGTCGCCATCAGCTGTCGGCGAGGGGGGCTGAACTAGCGACCCCGTGAGCGGCCGCAGGATCACCCCGCCATCGAAGCGGACGGTTGCAGAAAGACTGACAGACAGACGGAGAGGAGGTGTTTATTAGCGACCGAGGGAAACAAGCTGTGAGCTGAGCTGCAGCAACTGCGACTGGTTCCATCAAAGCCGACAGCTGGGGCGCCTCAGCGCTCCCAGTGCAGCCTTACACCGTGACACATACTGAGGATGTTTGACGTGGTACACAGCGTTTCTGTCTGGAGGCCTGTCTGCAAGACACACATCATCTGCTCTAACACACATCTCTCAATAACGTCTTTGTACTGAATGTGTGAAATTAAATGAATAAAGGCCTGGCTCCCAAATAAAGGCCTGGCTCCCAAATAAAGGCCTGGCTTCCAAATACAGGCCTGGGGCAGAATCTATAATAAACTCCCGGTGGCTTCAGTCTGTTGTGAATAAACTGTTTTCTCCTCCACCCTGACACCAACCCCTGCTGTAGTTACTTCTACTACACGAGGCAAAACTCAACTTAAGACAAGTTTGAATGCGGTGTGTCCCGTGTTGTTGCTAGTTGTTAGACCTTGACGAAAATGGAAAAACAGGTCCTGTCGTCTTTGAGATAGCGGCGCCAGCGACAATGCAACTTTGAGACACTCGTTTAAAGGGAGAAAAGCTGAAAAGTTGCCTGACTCTGGATATGGACTCTGGAGTGCTGCGCTTTGACCTCGGATCTATGTGACCCTCAAGGTCCGACTCCTGTCACCTGATGACAACAAACCTGAGTGAGATGTGTTTAAAAGCTCAGGAATAAAAGCTGGTAAATGCAAATTTAGACCTTTTTTCAGTAAAAACTGCTGTTTCCAAGGTCAAAAATGAACAACGTTGGCGTTGATTTGCATTTATTTGATCAAAAACCTAAAAACCACACTACCTTTTGCACAATGCTCAGCAGTTTTCAGTGTTTTATTGCAAAAATATGTCTGTCGTTAGACTAGAAGTTTGGATTGGTGTGGCCAACCACTTCTGCTAAACCCTTTTCTGGGGTAAAACACCTTTTATTAAGTTGATTTGATGATTTCATCTGAGGCGTTTGTCTTTTAGAAGATGTGTGGTAATTGGTTTTGACATGACGCTTGAAAGAAGGCAGATCATGTCGTAAGTCCCATGTGTGCCTGAATGCAACACATCTGCTCTATGTTTAAAGGGTTTCTGCAAACTCTGTCCTCCTCCATCATTTCTTTCTTCATCAGTACAACCTGAACTCCCTGCTCCTCTCAGCCTTATCACTCCTGCTCCTTCCCCTCCCGTCCCTCACTAATTAAGGAATTTGCCCCGGCTGTCTGTTATAATAAGGGATGTAGGGAACACATGAAAGGAGGATCGGGAACACGGAGAGAGTCAAGGTCACAGGAGAGGAAACCTCCCTTCCTCCTTCTGTCCTCCCTTCTCTCCGCACAGTTTCTCTCGTTCTCCTGGTTCTGGCTTCCTGTTCGCGGTTTCACGACCCTTTCAGTCTGTCAGGCTGCAACATGTCGGCTGACCTTTTCCGTGAGGGAGCTTCTGAACTTTGCCCGCCTTATCTTATCACTTTGGCAGATTTTCTAAAATCCTTCACGCTGAAATTGTGAGTAAGTGTGTCGCACTTCGTTCTGCTGTCAGACATGACTCATGAGGCTTTTGTGATGCATCTTTCAAACATTTCACACTCCAGTGGCTTGGAAAATGTCAGCGAAGAGTCTTTGTGGTTAATTACAGAGGTGAAGCTTCGGTGTGTACAGTAGGAGAGATAGAGCGGGTGATGCTAATAGTCGAGGACGTGATGAGGGTAATTCCCCCTGGAATGTCTAAATCCTGTTTCTCACCTCCTTTAGACCCACAGTCCCTCAGGCCTGAAGGCAGCAAAGCACTAATAATCACAAACACAACACAGCACACAGGTTTCTGTTTCTACTTCATTTTGAGGAAGCTAATTGATGTAACGCACCAATACCTACGCACTAATACAACTTAAACCCAGCTGTGATGATCTCTGTAGCCCTCAAGTGTCAGTTTTGCATGTGCAAAGCTCTGCAGCCAGTTCAGCAGTTATAAAATCCACATAGATCAGTCAGACTTTCAAAATAAAACCAGCCTGGAAAACACTTTAATTTGGGATGTGCAAAGAAGGACAGTCAGGTGCTGAAGGTTGACGTTTGGGTAGGTTTTGACTCCAGAGCTACCAAAAGATCTGTCTTTGGGTTAAAATAAGTTAAATTAAATTGCATAACATGCTTTTAAAAGTAGCAAACATGCTAAGGGGGCCGTAAACTGTACGAGCGAGTCATTTATCAACTGACTGTGTCGCTAACTTCAACTCTGAAACCCTCAAACTGAGCTTTGAGGACTGCGGATCCACAATCTGCTTCTATCGACCCGGTGCTTTGCAGTGTACAAGGAATGTAACCATGGAGCAATGACCAGACAAAATGTCCTCACTCTCAAGGTCTTAAACACACAAAGAGACACACACACACACACGCACACACACACACACAAACACACATAGGAGTTTCCACATCCTGGGAGGATGATGAACTGTCAGACAGAGTTGTGGAGCAAGGCATCAATCTGTGGAAGAACCCCGGAGGGTAAACCCTTCCTCCAGGCCCCCGTCTATCTGCTCAGTTGTGTCCTTCTTCTTCACCTTTTTCTTTTCTACTCATCCCTCCTTTACTCTGCCTTCCCTCTGACCCTCCTGTCCTTCCCTCCTTTCCTTCCCTTCGTCCCTGCTTGCTCTGATAAGTGTTCTTTGAGGAGAGGCCTCTATCAGTCTTTCCATGACGAGCGTCATCTCTCTTATCTCGCTCCTCCTCCTCCTCCTCCTCCTCCTATCTTCTTCTCGTCTTCTTCACGTCTGCCTTTTGTTTTCTCGCTATCTTTGCCGCTCCTCTCATCAACTCTCACCCTCTCCTGACAAATTGTTGCAGGATCTTAAATTCAGTCCTCCGTGCAGCTGCTAATCTTACGCTGGTACAACACAATCCGTGATTAGCATTTAGCATTAGCATCTCGACAAAGGCTGGCTGGCTTCCATAAGTCTGTTTTCTGAGTAATACTAGATAAAAACATTAAGAAGTTTCAGTTTTACACACTTTAAAGATCCGTTGAGGCTTAAACTCAAGATCACTTTGCTCCAACCACGAACTCCATCATCAGGGGTCGTGCTTTTCCATTTTTTTCCATTAGGAAGTCAGTATTTCCGACTTTGTGACATCTCTGGATCGCGGGAGTCTTAACTCAGCTTTTCTTGTTTTGCCCTGACCTGTCAGAGTTGGTATATATATATAAATGTGTGTGTGTGCGTGCGTGCGTACGTGTGTACGTGTGTACGTGCAGAGGCTTTTTTTAACCCTGCAAACCGGCGTGAAGATGGAAAGATAAAGCCCGAGTCTGTAATCTTTACATTTCTGAGGTGGCTCAGAAAGGCTGAGATCACTGGCTGAGCGTGTACGGGCCGGCTGCATGGATGTGTAGGTGTTAGAGGTGTGAAGTCGCAGGCTGCCTCTGTACTTTAGCCTGTGGGCAGCGAGATACCACCTGGAGGGCTGTGTAGCTGCAATATCAAGGTGGTTATTGGGACGATGCAGGCTGTTATTAGGTACTGCTCGTGTTTTCTCTTCCTTTCATTTGCAGGCCTGCAGATAATGTGCAGTTCCAGGCTTTTAAAACCTTTTTCTGTCTGTGGGGAGAAGTCTCAGCAGCTGCTAATAAGACGTGCAGATCACGCTTTAAAGGAAGAGATATGACTTTCTGTCCTGATTACTCTCTTTCGCAGTTTGAATCAGAGCAGCAGGTCATTGTTGGGAGCTTACAGGAGGGTTAGAAGCTCAGTTAGCTCCGGGCTAAATGTGACATTTGCAGCTTTAAATGTTAAGATATCCCTACCCTTAGCCTGGAGCGCCTGGAGCTTATCTCTGTTAAGATACATGTGTAGTTTATCTCTGTCAGGAAGGAAAGATCTGGCTAAAGATGATTAATATGCCAATTATAATGAGAAACGAGTGTGAAAGAAGTTAAGCTAGTCTTAGCTAAGCTATGTTTCTACTGCTGCTGGGGGGGGTACGGCAAACGATGAGCAGGATTTGACACCGTGAGCACTTGAGCTGTTGGCATCAACCCATAATAAAGAAAGATGTGTGTTTGCATTCACATGAATTGCTAGAAACACTTTTCCCTGTAGACTGACAAACTAGGGTGTTTGTTGTTGTGCTCTAGTTTGAGCATAGTGGAGCTTCAGTCCCTTCGTACTCAAACCGAAAGCGCCTCAGTTGAGTTGGAGGATCAATCACCGGACAGTGGGGAAAGTCAGACAGACGCCGTATCGTCTTCAGTCGTTATAATTCGACACGAACTGTTTAAAGAGGCGTCTGGTTTTACACGGTGAAACCTTAACCGCTCAGAGAACGTTCCCAGTGAAACCTGAGAGAGTGTTCCCTCAGGAATCCTGCGCAGGAATCCTGTAGGAAGAGCAGACGGACATTCCCGAGCCCCTGGAGAGAGAGCGGGATTTCTCCGTGCAGGAAATTCAAAAAGCGTCGCCTCGATGTGCGAACCGTGGCGTCAGGGCTGCAGCATCAGCGGAGCTGAGGGATGCATCGGGGAGCTGATGAATACATGCTGAGTGAGCACTTTCTTCAGCTTGTATGTGTGGTTAAACTGAACCTGCAGACACCTGTGGGCTCTTTGAGATGAAGGCGAGGATCTCAGCATCCGTTTAACATCAGTAGCTGCAGCTGGAGTCTTCAAATGATGCTGTGATGCATCATGACAACACTGGAAATGTTCCAGGCACCGTCCGGTGTCTCCAAAACAGGCGTGGTGAGACCGGAGCTCTAACTTCTTTTAGTGGCTGTTAAAGTCACAAACTTCATGCATCTCTTGTTGGATTCCTCCGGTCTGTTTCCATCCAGCTGCTTTCATGCACAAATTAAAAACACACAGCAGAGAAAGTGTTTGTTGTTTTGCATCGTGACAAGACTCGATATGCCGATCATGGACGTGAGAGTGTGCGTGTTCGACTGAAAGGAGCAGGGATGGAGCGAAGGAGTGGATGAATACATGTACAGGAGGATTAGAAAGGAAAGGGAGACACTGAGATTGACTTGGAATGTGAGGAATGACCCTGACACACACACACACACACACACGCACACACACACACACACACACACACACACATAGCTGCCAGCTCCTCCACAGACACACTGATCCACTGTACAAGCAGCAAATCAAATATTCACTTGCTGATGGTGCTGCTGGCATTATGTGTGTGTGTGTGTGTGTGTGTGTGTGTGTGTGTGTGTGTGTGAGATTACAGCAGCTGCTCCTCCTCAGCCTGGCACCACTGGATCTGTCTGCGGAGACGTAGCGAGACAGATTACACCCCAACCGACAGATAATAACAAGCGTCAGAGGAAACAGGCGGATTAGTGGTTGTCAGGGGCCGCCGTTTACATCGTCACCGCGTTACAGACGCGGCGTACGTGCAGGAGTCGCTCACTTCCATCTGGTTTCCAGCCTGTATCTGATCCATAAAGGTCATGTTTGCAGACAGATCACGTGGTGCAGATGTGTAGAAGCTGATTATTATGTGAAAACATGAATTCTGCGTGCAGAGTTTTTGTTTTTGATCTAAGAACAAGGTGCTGATTGTCGCTGTGCAGAGATCCCTCAAACGGCTGGTTGCAGCTCTGCCTCTCAGTTACTCAAAATTAAATGATGAAATATGAATAAACAACAGACAGTGCATCAACTTTTTCTTTTTGCTTTTTGCAGCAACAAGCAGTTTATCTCCATTAAAGGTTCTCTTTCTCTTGTAGCCTGACGGTGGCTGCAGGCTGGAGTCAAACACCCACTGATTTGTATTATACTGTACTGCTAATATGCAGAATTCTAGTCAGAGTATGAAAAGTAATTAATAATTAAGGTTAAAACATATTCAAACAACATAAATAAATACAGGCACTCATTAAGTATAAATATGTGATTTGGGAATTAAAGTAATTCCTTGTAGTCGGTTCAGCTGCACATGAGTACCTGTTTTCAGCTTGTGTTGCTGTCGTGTGCTAGCTGAGCTAACGTATGACACGCGTGTGTGAGACGGACAGACTCTACAGTCAGTGCTGCAGCGTATCAGCCGGTTTAGCCCACGCCGTTGGAGCCTCCTCATGAATAAAGTGTCTTACAATAACATGAAACACTCGAAACAATTCCCACAGCCCAGGGAAGCAAACAGACAAAGCAGAGTGGTGTAAAAGAGAAAAATCAACATTTTAGTCTTTTTGTGCTAAAAGTGCCTCGGTGGCCGTTGATCGACTCATCCTCGCAGCCTGTGCCAGACGCAGTCAGGTTGCAAATCAAAGCTGCACGCACAGACCGTGGGACGTGTTTATTAGAATAGCCCTGCAGTGTCGGGACGCAGTCAAACTACGGAATGATCCTTTAAATCTCCTCCGTGGACGGTGGTGACAGATGCAGCTGCACGGCTGCACAGCTCTGCCACTATTCCCTCCGGCCGACTCTATATCAACCTCCCTCGCCCTCTTTTCTCTCCCTCTCTCTCACACACACACACACACACACTCTTAGACACTCATTCTCGCTCTCGACGCCCCCAAGACGCCAAAATAATCTGTGCATCCGCCTCGTTCGCTGTAAAGAGATATGTCTCACACACACACACACACACACACACACACCCACACACCAGAACATCTGTTGGTGCTGTGTGATGTCAGACCGTGTGACCTGTGATTAAAGCCTTTGATCAGAGGCTCAGCTCAGGATTGATTGCAGTCTATTAGACATTAGTGGTCAATCAGTTAATTGATTGATTGACAGTCAGTGTATATTGTAATGTTAATAATCCAAAACAGTTGTTGGTTTAGTTTCTCAGATACGAATTCTTTTGGATCGTGTCACTTTGAGCTGCAGCATATCAGCATCAGCATGTTTGATACAAAATGAATTAAAATATAGATAAATAAATGTTTATTGGGTCAAAAATAAGAAACGGCAAACATTTACTTTAAATCATCATTAATATGTCTTCATTTACATAATCCAGTGTGATGGTAATTAAAGGCAGCGTGTGTCACACCAGACACAGTGATGGATGAATGGGTCAGTCTGCACACTGAGTTTTAAATGAATCAGTGTCTTTCTGGACAAATAAAACTATTACATCCAGTTTTTCATTAGACAGCAAACAGATGTTAACGTCATGATCTCCTCAGCTGTCCAGTGCTTTACTGACTCTCTCACTAAACCACTGAGCAGGTGTGGGAGATGATGGGCGAGGTGTCCAACTTAAACATCTCTGTGATCTCATTTAGATTAGTGCAGCCTGCGATCAGACGATCAGCTGTTGACTCCACATGTTCAGATCTGTGTCAGGACCAGATCGATGCAAGACGATGCGTTTGGGTGAAATAGTAAATCAGAGAATTGTTCAAGCAGAGCCTCCTGAGTGCCTTTTGAAGTGTATGGACATTAATACCAACTGTTTAGATGTTGACAAGTCCGACTTTTAGTGTTTATTGTACTGATATCAATCAATTAATCGATCATCTATTGATCAGCTGATTGTCGTAGATGAGAATAAACATCACGACTGAAGCTTTGTCTCAACAGGTGACATTCAAAGTTCATGTCTCCTCCGGTATCGCTCTCTGTCTGTCTGGGTTTGTCTCCTCGCTCCCTCCCTCCCTCCCTTCCTCCCTTCCTTCCTCCCTCCGTCCTTCCCTGTGTCCCTTTTGTTGTGTGTCTCCCGTCTTATCTCCATGGTTACCTGAGGCACGGGGAATGTGGTGCCACCAAGGAATGTGTACAATTATTAAACCAGCCAGAGGCCAGACACACACACACACACACACACACACACACACACACACACACACACACTTACCTGCATTCCTCAGAGGAACACACACACACACAGCATATATACACATCTCTCAGGCATTCACAGTATCTGTTTACATGCAAACTGTAAACCTCACGTCTCTCACACCAGGAGCTCTCAGTCTGACACACCAAGCTAAAACTCTGCTGCTGTGCAAGATGAAGTCGAGTGTTCATGTGCAAACACGCACACACACACACACACACACCCACACACACTGGCTGTCTGTGGCTGTCCTGCACATGCACGTATCACAGTTAAAAACAACAGAGACCGAGCAGCAGAGTCCGGGTCACTTCACTCGTCTCCTGCTGTCATCACACATCAGAAGTCGTCACAGGTCTGAACCCCTCCGCGTGTTTGAGGACACGCTGACACGATGATGTCATGCTTGTGTGTTTGTCTCTTTAAGTGCACTTTTAATATCTCGTCCACCTGTTTGAACGAGACAAAGTGCTTTAAAGACGCCTTTGAAGGCTCGACTGCAGCTGAGTCGGGGGCCTCGCCTCTGGTTGGGAACCTCAACCACCTGCGTTTACTCTACACGCCGCTTCATCATAAAAAACATAATTTATGCCTTTTTATCGTCTCTTCTTCTTGTGCGACCTGTTGCTGGCTTCCCGTTGCCGCGGCAACAGCATTCAAATTGAAGGGATTGACGGGCAATTCAGAAAGGCCCGACCTGTGGAGGCCGGCACTAATCCTGAAGTCTTGCAGAGGTGTGTGTGCGTGTGTTGGAGGGAGAAGTAAGTCAGTAAGACACTTGAGTGTGTGTGTGTGTGTGTGTGTGTGTGTGACCAGGCAACAGACTGAATCCCGCTGGGCGCTGGAGACAAACAGCTGAGAGAAATTTTGTGTTTCATCAGCTTCGAGCTTCACAAACTCGTTGTCGTCTCAGTCCGAGTTTATCGGTGTCACATTACTGCTGGTAGCCATGGCGACCGTGATGGATACGCCATAGTAAAGTCCTTTAACCGGCCGCTGCGAGTGTTCAAACTGTTGCTCTGTAGCTGCCAAAGCCTCCGCAGCAGATCACCTGACCTCTCTGCGCGTCCAGTCGTGTGGTTTCACTTCGTTGGTTCCGGCGGCGAGCTCGTGAACTTGGCGTCGCTCCCGGAGCAGGTCACACTTTAACCCCGGCATCGGAGGAATGCTCCTGGGTTTTCCTCTCAACGTCTCTCAGCCCCCTCGGGGGACGTGTAGAGGCCTCGCTCCCTGTTTCCTGTCCTCTGAAATCTCTTTCAAACGCACACACACACACACACACACACACACATATATATGCATGCACACACACTCATTTTGTGTTTTGAAGTGAAAACCTTTCTTTAACTCAACAGTCTCTTTGTAAAAATGCTTAAGTCTCTTAAAACCTTTTCTGTTTCTTTCTGCTCATTCAAAGCAGAGCAAAGGGATTTAATGCATTTCCCCATTTTTAATAACTCAGTTTAATCATTTCAATTAGTGTAGTTGGCCGACAGATCAGTAGAAGATGTCTTCTATGTTTTGTTGTTTGAGAGCTGATCTGAATCAGGCTGCAGAGTTCAGGTTTACAGCTGCAGTGTTGAGACGGTCCCCGGAGCAGCGGAGCATGAGCGGTTGGACAGATGGAGACGGACGGACTGAGCCTCCTCTGTCAGCAGATATGCAGAGGACACGTCGCTCTTCTTCTCCTCTCATTCATCGGCCTGACACACACACACACACACACACACACTGCCGGCATTCCACCGTGAAGAAGCAGCTGCAGGTCTTTGCATGCGCGTGTGCGTGTGTGTGTGTGTGTGTGTGTGTGTGTGTGTGTTGTCGTCACCTCTGACAGGAGCTGCCTGTCAGAGAGCAGGAAGTCTGGGGATCACAGGTCGAGCTCCAGTGATGGATAATCAAAGTGTGTGTGTGTGTGTGTGTGTGTGTTCTGAGCAGCTACATGTTGAACTTGTTGTAACATGGACAGAAAGACAAGCTGGATCCGCGTTCATCTCTAAACTCATCAGTTATCGTCTGTCTGACGATGATTCGGCCTCGGGGTCCGTGTTTCCGGGCACCTGGATGACAAACCTGTTCTGGCTTTTCATGCTGTTGAACAGTTAAACAGTTAAAGTGGAGCGCGCACCGGCAGGTTGGGTGTGTGATCAGCTGTAATGTCGTGACGTGCGTCATTGTGTTCTGTCACGAGCGTGGAGCGAATCAGTCAGGCTGAGCTCGCCTCGCTCCGTCATCGCCGTCCCAGGAAATGAACGAGGGATGACAAGCGATGGAGAGGCGGCTGCAGGCGTCCGCCGCGCCACGCGGCACCGAGAGCCAGAGAGAGGCATCTGGTGCTCGTTAGCGACGGGGCTCAGGCCTGTGATGAGAGCTGTCAGCGTGACGCGTGACGGGGCCGAGCAGCGCCGCCTCTCAGGAGATTCACAGGTCGACCGTTGGGGTCGTCGCAGCGCTCGGCGTCTTTTATTAGAAGCAGCTTTTCCGTTTTCATGTCTGCTGTGTTTGATTCGCTCGTCTCGTCGCCTTGTAGACTCCTCTCCACCTTCCTGTTTCCTTTCCTTTTCTCCTTATTGCTTCCTTCCCTTTCTTTTGCTCTGATTCTGTGATGTTTGATCCTTTCTCTTTGCTTTTTGTTTGTGTTTTTAATAATTCAACTCAATTTCAGCTCATTTCAGTCCTCAACACTCTCCCGTTATAAACATTACAACACAGTAGATTAAAACATTATTTCATTGCATTAATAAAGTCCAATCAGCAGATATGACATTTGTTTTGTTTTGACATTTTCCACACGTTTCCTTGCTCTGACTCTAAACACTGACGGTTTAATCTTCGTGGCAGGCAGTAATGGAGTGACGTTGTTGGGTTTGTGCTGCTTGTTCCTGGAGTTTGGAGCAGTTTTCATGAATTTTACACAAACATTTATGAATGAACTGGCACCGGTCGGGACCAAAATGTGTGTAAATGTGAATATATCTGTGCTGTTGATGGATGTAGATGTGTTGTATTTTAGTTATGTCCTTCCTCCCATGTTTCCTCCACCTGAATCAACCTGAACAGTCTGAATTTGTCCTTTAACGCGATGACTCTGTCTCCGCAGCTCTTCCATGTGGCCTACGTGTTGATTAAGTTCGCAAACTCCCCCCGTCCCGACCTTTGGGTTCTGGAGAGATCCGTCGACTTCGGGCAGACCTACCAACCCTGGCAGTACTTCGCCTGTGAGTATGACATGTCAGATATGAGCCGACGGGATGCGTTCCTGCAGATGTGTGGCTCCAGATGTTGCTGGAGTCGGATTCCATCAGCATCGCTTCATGCTTTCCTAACTTCCCCCAGGGCTCCGCGTAATTCTCCCTCTAATCTCAGAGTTAAACAGCGGCCCCGAGGGCAGGCAGCTGATTGGTTGGTTGATTTGTCGGTCAGGTCTGAGGGAGGTGGGGCGGCGGGGGGGTTCATTACATCATTGAGCTGCCAGCTGATTGGCCATGGCAGCTGTCAATCGAGGTGGGCTGCAGGGGGAATTCCAGGCATGCTTCCCAACAGGTCGCAGCTTGATGTTGACCTGAGAGTGTGTGTGTGTGTGTGTGTGTGTGTGTGTGTGTGTGTGTGTGAGAGAGACAGATCAGAGAGCTCACACATAATGACCAGGCATTAATTAGCACTACTAAAAGCTCCAGGCGTCTGAGGCGGCAGACAGTAAACGTCACATCAACACTGACGCTGCGACGCCGCTCGTCCTCAGGTCGCCGATCGATACGTCGCTGCTGACTCGCTGTACGCAGAAACAGAAGAAGAAGAAGAGGTGGAAGAAGAAGAGATAGAAGAAGAAGAGGTAGAAGATGATGAAGATGAAGAAGAAGACGATGTAGAAGAAGAAGAAGAGGAGGAAGTATAGATGTAGCAGAAGACGTAGTAGTAGATGAGGAAGTTGTAGAAGAAGCAGAGAAGAAGTATTGTCAAT